>JANCRA010000007.1:36724227-37099227 GCA_024362935.1 Setophaga petechia
ATATATATATATATATAATGTCACACACACACCGGCACAGGGACTTGCTTCCTCACCCTTGCTCCTGTTACATTATTCCTTACATTTCCCTCCCATGTGGCCGGAGTAGTGAATTAACAGGTCACTGTTTGCTGTTCCTGTTTTAGGCTGCATTTCCTGTGCTTCTGTGCTCAGAATTGAGCATCCCTGGCCGGGCAGGGCTGTCTCTTGGTCCCTTACAGACTGGGACAGGTGGTTTCGGTTGTTTCAAGGGCTGCTGGTTTCTCCCGCGTACGCAGACACAGTTCATGGACAGCTTTGGCTGTTCGGAAACACGGAGCCTTCGGAACAGGCAGCAGGTGCCGAGGCTGCTTCTCTCAGCGTGTGCTGTGTTGTGCCAGGGAGCCCAGACCCGCGGTGCCCTGTCCGTCTGTCCCGCGGTTCCCTGTCCCTCTGTCCCCGCGGTTCCCTGTCCCCCCGTCCCTCTGTCCCCGCGGTTCCCTGTCCCTCTGTCCCGCGGTTCCCTGTCCGTCTGTCCCCGCGGTTCCCTGTCCGTCTGTCCCCGCGGTTCCCTGTCCCCCCGTCCCTCTGTCCCCGCGGTTCCCTGTCCCTCTGTCCCCGCGGTTCCCTGTCCGTCTGTCCCCGCTGCCGGCTGAGCCGCTCGGGCCGCGTTCGCTGACGGGCTGCGGCGGCCCCGGCCCCACTTCGGCTGCTCTTTGTATTGCCAGCGAGCGTTGTGTGGGCCGAGAGGCGCTGGCAGGAAGGGAGATCAGCCGGAGAGGTCCGCAGCGAGGGTTGGGTGTTTGCAGCAGCCGCGGCCGTGCCGCCGGGTCGGGCCAGGGGCACGGAGCTCCTTCCCGGAGCGGCTCCGGACCGCGCCTCGCCCGGCCCTGCCCGAGGCTGTGCTGGGGATGCCCTGGGCACTGTCACCGTCCCCGGCAGGGGCAGGGGCTGTTCCTGCGGACACGGCCGGCCCTCGGGCACTGCCGTGCTCCTGCTACTGTTCCTGGTGATGCCCTGGGCACTGTCACCGTCCTTGGCAGGGGCTGGGGCTGGGGCTGTTCCTGCGGACACGGCCGGCCCTCGGGCACTGTCCGTGCTCCTGCTGCTGTTCCTGGTGATGCCCTGGGCGCTGTCACCGTCCCCGGCGGGGCTGTCCCTGCGGTCACGGGCCCTGTCCGTGCCCCTGCTGCCCGCCCTCTCGGCCGTGCCGTGCAGCCCCTGTCCCCTGTCCCAGGAATGGCAGCAGTGCCTTCCCCGTCCTCTCCGCTCAGGCTCTGCTTTACCCCGGGTTACCCGCTGGCTTGTTTTCCCCATTTCTCCTGGTTCGGCGGCCCACGAGCCCCGGCGTTGCTCGGCCTGGGGGTGCACTGGCCTGGGGGTACACTGGCCCGGGGGTGCACTGGCCTGGGGGTGCACTGGCCTGGGGGTACATTGGCCTAGGGGTACATTGGCCTGGGGGTGCACTGGCCTGGGGTACATTGGCCCGGGGGTGCACTGGCCTGGGGGTGCATTGGCCTGGGGGTGCTCTGGCCTGGGGGTACACTGGCCCGGGGGTGCACTGGCCTGGGGGTGCACTGGCCTGGGGGTACATTGGCCTAGGGGTACATTGGCCTGGGGGTGCACTGGCCTGGGGTACATTGGCCTGGGGGTGCACTGGCCTGGGGGTGCACTGGCCTGGGGGTGCACTGGCCTGGGGGTGCATTGGCCTGGGGGTACATTGGCCTGGGGGTGCATTGGCCTGGGGGTACATTGGCCTGGGGTACACTGGCCTGGGGGTGCACTGGCCTGGGGGTGCACTGGCCTGGGGGTGCTCTGGCCTGGGGTACATTGGCCCGGGGGTGCACTGGCCTGGGGGTGCACTGGCCTGGGGGTGCACTGGCCTGGGGGTGCACTGGCCCGGGGGTGCACTGGCCCGGGGGTGCACTGGCCTGGGGGTGCATTGGCCCGGGGGTGCACTGGCCTGGGGGTGCACTGGCCTGGGGGTGCACTGGCCCGGGGGTACATTGGCCTGGGGGTACACTGGCCTTAGACTCCCGGAGCACAGAGCGTGTGTCCAAGCCCTGGTTTCAGCCTGTGTTAATCAGGCTCTGCTGTGTTTTCCTCCCCGCGCCTGTCCCTTGAGCCCGGTGACTCACTGGGCTGTAACTGCCCCACGATGGGACTGGGCTTTTTCTGCTGCTCCTTGGGAAAGCTGCAGGCATTCAGAAATGCAGAACTGAGGGACACCACGGTAGTGTTTGGAAGTTGTTTGTGCAAATGCATGGACTAAAAGTACAGCGTTTAAGTAAAAGTTTGGATTTTGAAAAATCTGCATTTTTCTTTCAATGTTTTTTCTTAAACTCGTAATTCTGGTTTTCGTGGTTGGTCCTGGTTGGTTTGCCTACATGGGCTTTGAAATGTTGTGAACTCATGATGTGAACAGAACATGCAGATTGTCATCTTTTTGTTTGTCATTTAAGAGTGTAAAGTGGGTACAAAACACCACATTACTAGTACCCAGCTGATGGGGAGATTTTGCCAGTATCATCTGTGTAATTCAAGAGAGCATAGCAACAGCAATGCTTACAAGTCTATTTGAAAATAAAAAAAATATTTAAATTCAGTGGATCTTTGAATATAAATGTCTAAAGGGTGCCAGTAAATTTACAAAGGCAATATAAGCGATCAAAAATACTGATCAAAAATTCACAGTAGAAATAATTCTGTTGAAACAACTGTGATGGTCAGCCATGTAGGCGGACTCTAAAGAAGTTTTTGAGTAAACCTATTGCTGGTCAGACAGAACTTCATCAAAAGTTTTGCTTTCCATTAAATAAATAGAAGACCAATTATAGTAAAGGCAGGGGAAAATAGCCTGAATTTTATATTTTTCTTTATGTGTCTTGAAGCATGAGATGAAAAGGCTCTGGGTCCTGCCTGGGACTGCACCCCAGGAGTCTGTGGCTGCAGCAGGGCCCTGTGGTGCTGCGGGATGCCCGAGACTCCTGGAGCTCAGACAGGTTCCAGTGATCCCTCAGCCCATGAGGGGCTCCTGGGGCTGTTCCACTCAGCCATGTGAAAATCAGGGCTGCTTGTGCCGTGGGTGCTCAGGCAGCAGAGTCCAAGTGGGCAGCTGTCCTCTGATTCATTTTGGAACCCAGTTTTCACAAAGCCAGTCAAGATTTTTTTTTCCTTTTAGCTTAAAATATGAGCCTATTCTTTGCTAAAAATAAATTTCACAAAATAGAACCTGCTTTCTATAATTCATTGGCTTTCTTCCATTTCCCTCTGTACAAAGCTGAAAAGAAATTTTCCAAGCTGTTAATTTAGTTTCATTTAGTTCTTTTCCCTTTTTCCTTCTGAATGAAAGGCACCTTACCCTGTCTAAATATATATTCTCTTTCTCATTTTTTTAAAGACTCCTTCCCCATCTGAGTATATTTTTGCATTAGACTTTAAGCTTTCCTGTTGTCTGTTGAGTGTAAATTTGTAGGAAATAGAAGCACTGGGGAGAAGAGAGACTGCTTGTCCGTTGGATTTGAAAAGCCGCTTGTTTCTGGGCTGTTCCAGCTCATGTGGTGTTCATGTGTTCACAGGCTGACTGGTTTCTCTGTAAACCTGACCATTGCAGCGACCAGTGTGACATAAATAGACTTCAAGTGGAAAGTCGTTGTGAAAAGAGATGGTTTGAGTGGGGTTTGCAATTCCAGGAAAGGTCAGAGCTGCTTTCAGTGCAGGGGAGGGCGCGTGCAGGACGCGTGTCCCGGTTTTTATACAGATCCCGTGTGGTGTGGCTGGGAGCTGTGCCTGCAGGGTGGGATGGCACCAGAGCCCTGCTCCCCCGGGCACAGGGGCACAGGCTGGGCTCTGCCTGCAGATCTGCTGTGTCTGAGGAGCAGCCTGTGCTCAATGGGCAGTGGTGCTCCTGCCCTGTGCCCCTGGGCAGGGCGGTGGGCACAGGGCAGGGACACCTGGAGCCTGAGTGCAAGGGCACAAGGATGGAGGGGCACGAGAGCCCTGGGCACAGGGCAGGGTGCCCTGGAGCCTGAGTGCAAGGGCACAAGGATGGAGGGGCACAAGAGCCCTGGGCACAGGGCAGGGACACCTGGAGCCTGAGTGCAAGGGCACAAGGATGGAGGGGCACGAGAGCCCTGGGCACAGGGCAGGGT
Organism: Setophaga petechia; assembly: GCA_024362935.1. NCBI lineage: Eukaryota > Metazoa > Chordata > Aves > Passeriformes > Parulidae > Setophaga > Setophaga petechia. Next base: position 36,728,358 of record JANCRA010000007.1, read on the forward strand.
GCCCTGGAGCCTGAGTGCAAGGGCACAAGGATGGAGGGGCACGAGAGCCCTGGGCACAGGGCAGGGTGCCCTGGAGCCTGAGTGCAAGGGCACAAGGATGGAGGGGCACGAGAGCCCTGGGCACAGGGCAGGGACACCTGGAGCCTGACTGCGAGGGCACAAGGATGGAGGGGCACGAGAGCCCTGGGCACAGGGCAGGGACACCTGGAGCCTGACTGCAAGGGCACAAGGATGGAGGGGCACGAGAGCCCTGGGCACAGGGCAGGGACACCTGGAGCCTGAGTGCAAGGGCACAAGGATGGAGGGGCACGAGAGCCCTGGGCACAGGGCAGGGACACCTGGAGCCAGGCCTGCGGCTGCTTTGGTGCCAGGAGAGCTGGAGAGGGACTTTGGGCAGGGGATGGAGGCACAGGGCCCGGGGAATGCTTCCCACTGCCCGTAGCCAGAGACTGATAAAATGGGGTTTGGATTAGTGACCTGGGAGAAACTGGTTCATCGTGAATGGATATGAAGGGATTTAGCATCAAAGAGGACAGGGAAAAGATTAATTTCCATTATGTTACAAGAAGAATGAGATAATTTAATGAAGGACAGAGTGCAGAGAGAAGGGATAGGAAGAAGTCCAAAGTCTGGGGAAGACATGAAATATAATGTGCCTATTTTTAGACCGAAAAATAAGAGGAAGATAAATTATCTTTCTACTTGATTGTTATCTCCAGTCCTTCAGAAGTTCAAATTGTTTCATTTATGTGAGGTGGCTGGAGAGGAGTCTGAGGTGAGGGCTAGCTTACAGAATTGTACCACAGAGTGGTGAAAGTGGAAAGAGAAGATGTGGTGGTGCCAGAGGAGGGTGCCCTCGCAATAACTGTACAAGCACGAACGGAACGGTGCACTCCTTGTCAGCGTCTGAGAGGTTTTATTAGCGCATCAGTCTCAACACATTGTTACAACAATGGAGACACAACAGATGCAACCATCTCGCTGAACCAAGCAGAATGCCAAAGAAACTTAACGTTACAGCATATCATAAAGCCATTTCCATCTGCGTTTCAACCAATCACACAGAGAACAAGAACATTGACAATAATTCTGTCCAATAATATAAAGCACACGTAATTTTGCTAAGCGGCCTAGTTTCTAAACAATAGCTTCTTCATAGAAGTCAAAGCACAAAAGTCTATTCAAAACTTCAACCTTCTAAAGATATACATTAAGAAAACTTGTTACCACTTAAGGCAGCATCTAACATAGGCTTATTCTTTTCTCAAGCTTTCTCACGTTTGCATTACTAATATTTCTGCTGCTTTAGCATCTAACTATCTCACTGTCTGAGGCCTGCTTTCTTAAAACTTTTCTTTCTTAAAACCTTCTGGTTTTTAGGATTCCTACAGAGGGACTGCTGGAGGAGGGCACAGCAGTGGGAGCCAGCAGGGCCCTTCCTGTGAGCCCAAGCCATGGGCCAGAGACAGGACAGGGTGAGCCAGCAGCCAGAGACAGGGCTGGCACAGGCTGGGCACACAGCCAGGGTGAGCCAGCAGCCACAGACAGGGCTGGCACAGGCTGGGCACACAGCCAGGGTGAGCCAGCAACCACAGACAGGGCTGGCACAGGCTGGGCACAGGAGACCAGGGTGAGCCAGCAGCCAGAGACAGGGCTGGCACTGACTGGACACAGGAGACCAGGGTGAGCCAGCAGCCAGAGACAGGGCTGGCACAGGCTGGGCACACAGCCAGGGTGAGCCAGCAACCACAGACAGGGCTGGCACAGGCTGGGCACAGGAGACCAGGGTGAGCCAGCAGCCAGAGACAGGGCTGGCACTGACTGGACACAGGAGACCAGGGTGAGCCAGCAGCCAGAGACAGGGCTGGCACTGGCTGGGCACACAGCCAGGGTGAGCCATCAGGCACAGACAGGGCTGGCACTGACTGGACACAGGAGACCAGGGTGAGCCAGCAGGCACAGACAGGGCTGGCACAGGCTGGGCACACAGCCAGGGTGAGCCAGCAGGCACAGACAGGGCTGGCACAGGCTGGGCACACAGCCAGGGTGAGCCAGCAGGCACAGACAGGGCTGGCACAGGCTGGGCACACAGCCAGGGTGAGCCAGCAGGCACAGACAGGGCTGGCACTGGCTGGGCACACAGCCAGGGTGAGCCATCAGGCACAGACAGGGCTGGCACGGGCTGGGCACAGGAGACCATTCTGGCAGCCCCAGAGGCCTCCTCAGCACCCTGTTTCTTGGAGCTGGTTACAAGAACGTGGCTCTGGTGCTGAGGTTGTGTCAGCTCTCTGGGAGCAGCACGGTGAGCAGAGCAGAGCAGAGCAGAGCGTGGCATCAGGCTGGTGCCCGTGCTTGCCTCTGGGCATTGGTGCCAGAGCTCTTGTCAGGGTGAGCTGTCTCTCTCTGCTTCCAGTTTGATTCGTTCTGCTGCCTCCCACCCATTCTGGATGTTCCTGCCACTGCTGTGACAAGGAAGCCTGGTTTGTACTGTTATTCCCCAGTAGGATGTACAAATCATCCAGAAGTCTCGTTGTTGCAGATAAGGCTCAGCAAATCCATTCTCTCCCTCTGAGATCCCTCTCAGCCCTCTGAGCCTGGAGTCTGTTGCTGAAAAGACAGAACTCAGCACTTCCCTGCAGTTTTGCTGTTTCAGTTTTTGTAATTTCTGGAGCAATCTGGAGATGCTTCCTTGGCAGGAGATGTGCTGGGATGGAGCATCCCCAGGCACTGCCATTCCTGTGAGCCAGCTGTGCCAGCTGTGGGTCACTGGAAGCCCAGGTGGCAGCAGGCTGGCATGGGCAGGCTGGGGCAGTTTCTGCCCCCGGGTGATCACTGTGCCCCTGTAACAGCACACAGCTCAGGTGTGCCCTCCTGGTAAGCTGTGAGCTCACACACTCAGGGCACCTTTGGGTGAGGCTCAGGGGGGGCTCAGGAGTGAAGGGGTGAGGCCTGTGCAGTGGCATCGTGGAGGAGCATCCTCATCTTTGTGCTTTCTGCTTTAATTGTGAAAAAACTCCCTTCTTGAACACACTGAGGAAAGCAATAATATCATGATATTGTTGTAAAAATAATTTCTCTTACTTGTAATTAATTTTTGCCTTTTGTTTTTCAGCCAGAAAATTTACAGAAGAATTGGCTTCGGGAATTTTATCAGGTAAGGTAAAGTTTTTTTTCTCATGGAGTTTTGTGCATCTTTGTTTATTGACCTAATTAGCAATGTCAGGATCTTTTGCTCTGTGAAGTGAAATTACTATTTTATAGTGTTTTTATTTTATAGTAAAAGACAGCCCTGAAAATATGTGTCTTCCTGGATTTCTAAGTAGTCATTATAAAAATTCAGCATATAAGCACAATTTGTTCTTATCATCAATTCTCTGCCTAAAAAATAGATTCAGGTTTTATAAAATTGACTTCATAAAATGGCATAAAACTTTGGCATAAAATGGTCTTTTAAGTCTATTGAATAAGATATATATTTGAGTACTTAAAAAAAAAATCTGTTGGGAAGTCTAGTTTACCTTAAAATTGAAATATGACAATTTGTCCTGCTCTTTCTTAACAATTTTCTTGTTTGGTAATGTGGAAGTATTGACACTAAGCCCATATTATAAAGTGTGCTGTAAGCTTCTGGTGTGAGAGGGTTTTTAAGGTGTAAAAGCCCCTGTCACACACTGTGTTATGGTAGTAGAGACTTGACTTGCAGTCTGGGTGCAGAAATGTGGTGATGAGCAGCGGGCAGTGGCACTGCTGGGCATGGAGGTGCCATCCAGTGCCAGCAGGACTGGGGCAGTCTGCAGCCCCACAGGGGATGCACTGGAAGGGGCTCCGGGCCCCTGAGGGTCCCCCTGGATGTCTGTGCCAGAGGCAGGGACCCCTCACTGAGACTCTGCTCCAAACCCTGCCTGGCCTGGCCATGGAAAAGTGCCCCTGCTGCTGAAGGGCCACAGCATTCCTTTGTCCAGTCCTACATCTCTTACAGAAAAACAGTTAAACAGCAGAATGGTGCTGTTCAGATTGAACACAGTGAAACTGCGTGCAGAAAATAGGATCAGCAGAATTTCATATTTTCCTCTTGTAATTGAAAGCGTCCCACAAGTCTCTACATTCTCAGGTTGCCAGTGCAGCATCATAAGTGACCTTTATGATGTTGATGTAAAATATTGCAATTCACTTTTACTGGCAAATGTAAGAGATTTGCAAAAATCCAAGGTGAAGTAACCATTCTTACATTCTTTAGTATCTGCCAACTTCAGATTCATCTCTTTATTTCTCTTCTTCCACCTTGGTTGATCACTGCTGTATGTACATGGTGCTTGCACAATGCAAGTGTCTCAGCTAGTTCTGATTCCAGCCCTCCACAGCTTCAGGAAAAACTCCTCCTGTGCAGGAAATACAAATAAACATGGACAACTCTTTATTTTTGGGTTTTTTTTTTTGATGGCTGCATACTTTTCGTCACCACATGACTTATTTACGTATCTTTATCAAGGAAACTCCTCTGTGTTCATTTGTTTTGTGAAGTGGGATGAGTGCTGCAGAAACACTTGAGAACAGTTTGTGGGAAACAGGAAGAGGCGGGGAAGGGAAGAGCTGCTGCTGTCTCGGGGCAGGGACTGCTGACACGGGGCTGAGCTTTGGCCGGTGAATGTTGTGAGTGCAGCATTCCAGAGAGCAGCACAGGAACATCAGTGCTGCCAGTGCACTGCAGGGCCACACCAGGGACAGTGCTGCTGAGCAGACCCAAGCCCGTCCCTCAGCCGGGGGCTCTGTTCTGTTCCCTCTCCATACCTCTGCCCTCTGTCCCTCAATGAGAACTGTATTTTTAAAAAGAAAAAGAAAGGAAGAACAGTCAGAGTTAGCAGTGCTGCCCATGGCTGCTGCTGCCCTGTCCTGCTTCCCCTCTGGGTCTGTGCAGCGGGCTGCCTGCTCACCCCAGGCTCTCCAGCTCAGTGGGAAGTGGAACTAAACCTGACTAAAAGCTCCTTAGGGAAGAGACAAACACTGCCTACCAAAAGTCACTTGGCACCGTTCTGGCTCTGCCTTCAGAGCGACCCAGCAAATGTGCAGCCTCAGAGGGATTATTGTGTTTAATTCCACACGTTCTGTGCGAAACCTCTGTGAGCTGAGGTTCAGCAGCAGCGCTGGAAAATGACTCTTCATGCCTCTTTGTAAACTTGAAACCAGATAAACCGCAGACGGCAGTTTTTCCATTCTTCTGAGGAATTCAATTTGCATATGCAGTTGTGTCAGGGCGGTTTGCATAACTTCTGAGGATGAGGTCCTTGTGTAAGCAGTCAAAATGTTCTCCACAGAAAAGGGAGAACCATTGCCTCTCTAAGTTTAAAATGTTTCTAGAAATTAAACCTGTAATGTCTTTGAACTGATGTCAAATAGCATGTTGGTTAAAGAGCATTCTGTGGACTTGTTTATAAATTCCAGTAAATTAAAGTAAGGGATTTTATTTATTTGTGGTTGAAGACAATCTGCTGGAATTAAAACAAAAGAAAAAAGGCTTGTGAGCAAGGATGTCACACTGTGGCCTTGATCATCGGGATTGCATCCAAGGGTGGAAAAGCTGCCTTAGAGGGAGGCAGGATCCAGTGGAGTCCTGGTGCTGGGGATTGTGCCCCATCCCCTAACTGCAGACAGGTACTGGCAGCTTGGGTCTGAAAGAGCTGAATTTGCACTAGTCCTCTTTCCAGTAAAAATTCTCTTACCCCAGCAACCTACACTGGAAACAAGGAGGGAAAGGAGTTGTTGGGAGAGAGTGGAAACAGCCTGAGAGCAGCAGTTTGGAGTGCTGAATGTGTGACAGGGAAGGCTTCAGTTCTTACCCAGAAATGGGGTGACTGAGATGGTGGTGCTTCACCAGCAGGGGGATGATTTGGTGAGCTCAGTGCTGTGCAAGTGAGAATGTGCCATGGGAGTTCTGTGCCCCGTGCAGAGTGCCCGTGCCCTGGCTGGCAGCCTCCAGGTCAGTCAGGCACAGGAAAGAGGGGAAAAAGCTCCTGGAGCAGGAACGGAGCTGCTGCGAGCAAAGTGTAGGAGCACGAGGGAGAAAGTTTATTGACTTCTTTATGTACTTAGGACTCTTTCTCCTTTTCACTCCCTCCTTCCCCATCCCTTGCCCTTTCTCCATCTGCACTGGGCCTCATGTGGGGCAGGAGGAGTTCAGGAGCTGGAGCTAGTGAAAATCTGCACTGATTTTAGTAACTGTCTTTTTGTGTCACATTCGTGGTGCGTGCTCATTTTAGACGCAAGCTTGGAGCCAGAGGGTTTTTTCCCCTAATGCCATTTCCCATGTTGCCTGATGTGTTTGAGAGTATTTTGAGCTTTTATTTGTAGTAATACAGAAGTTAAAAGTTTACCTAATAGCTAAAGGTCATCTTGGTATAGCTGCATGGGAACTTGGTGTGTTACCCTGCAGAGAGAAGGAAGAAAAACAAACAAAAAAGGCCCAAACCAACCAAACAAAAATATTACAAACCCCAAATCACAACAAAACCCCACCCAGCCACTCAAAGGTTGTTTCATTATTCTAGTGGACCTAATGCTGTTTTTTTAACTACAGGGGGCAATTAAGAGTTTTTTTAAACTAGAGGGGGTGAAAAAGCTGCTGCAGCTCCTCCAGGCTGAGGCCCCGGCCCTTTTCCAGAGGTGCTTTCCTGTAGTGGGGGCCGTTTGGGCTGTTTGGTGTGGTTTGGATGCAGGGGCTGTGCAGGGGTAGGGGGTGCCAGCCTGGGCTGCTGGCTGTGTGCAGCTGAGTGCTGCAGGCTCTGGGGGCCTGTCCCCAGCAGGAGCCTCCTCTTCAGGCTTAGAGAAATGGAAAATGCTTCAGTGCTTTAGGGCCACACCTGCTGAATTGCATTTCACAGCTCGTGTTTTGCTGTCTTTTTTAAGCAATCCTATTTGTGTGCCATCGGGGCTGGAGCTCCCCTTGGGCTTTGCTTGGGTTGAGATCTGTCCCTGGTGCCCTCGTCCCTGTGCCCCTCTCAGAGGGGCCTGGCTGGCAGCGTGGGGCTGTGTCTGTCCTGGCTGCTGCCCCACTTCCAGCCTGGCCACCCTGCCCATCCCCATGCCCCTGCCCATGCCCCTGCCCATGCCCCTGCCCATGCCCCTGCCCATGCCCCTGCCCATGCCCATCCCCATGCCCATCCCCCTGCCCATCCCCATGCCCCTGCCCATCCCCATGCCCCTGCCCATCCCCCTGCCCATCCCCATGCCCCTGCCCATCCCCATCCCCATGCCCCTGCCCATCCCCATGCCCCTGCCCATCCCCATGCCCCTGCCCCTGCCCATGCCCCTGCCCATCCCCATGCCCCTGCCCATCCCCATCCCCATGCCCCTGCCCATCCCCATGCCCCTGCCCATGCCCATCGCCATGCCCCTGCCCATCCCCATGCCCCTGCCCCTGCCCATGCCCCTGCCCATCCCCATCCCCATGCCCCTGCCCATGCCCATCGCCATGCCCATCCCCATGCCCATCCCCGTGCCCATCCCCATGCCCCTGCCCATGCCCATGCCCCTGCCCATGCCCATGCCCCTGCCCATGCCCATGCCCATCCCCATGCCCTGCCCTGCCCAAACAGGCAGACCCCTGCAGCAGTGGGAGGATGTCGTGCCTGTACCTGTCACTGTTCTGTGTTCATACTCAGCTCTGCTGGAGCATCTCCCTTACTTACCCACATCCCCCAAATATCTCCTGGCTGTGGCTTCCTTTACACTATTTTTGCATATCCCGAATTGAAAATAATGCCCAACTTTGTAAATACCCTGTGCTGCCGTGGATGCAAATTCATTATTTATGTGGTCTCATGTATGATCTTTAACCTCTGGCAACTGGGAGTTTTCAGCTCTGAAGTATTCATTACTCATTATTATGTACTGTTTGTTCTTCCATAAGAGTAGAAAACTAGTAAAAGGTAATGAAGCAGAGCCAATTTGCTTTTAGTTGGAGGGTACTTATTATATGAGAGGACATTACTAATATTCAGGTATGTTCTAGTGGTTTAACCTGCAAGGAATGCCACAAGGACCTCACTGCTATTAAACAAATGCTGTTTCCCCATCAAAAATTACATAATTCTTTTTTTTTTTTTGTAATACCCACTATGATTTCAAGTTCTCAAGGATTTGTATACAAACCAAAACAAATGTGTCCTGCATCTTCAGAGCCTGGAAGTGTTTTCTGTTGCTGCTTCAGCACAATAGAGTTGTTCTCCAGTGTTGTCTCACTGCAGCACTCCCCATTCAGGGCTCCCTGTGGCTGATGGTCTCTAAATCTTACTTGAAATAGTTTATTATGTTTTTGTCTTACCAGTTTATATTTTCATGGGCTGTGTAAGAAGAGCTCTCACGGAAGCAAACAGTTGAAATGAGTGACCCGATGCTCAGCAGGTTCCTGCTGCACGTGCTGCCCTGGAACAGTGACAGTGGGTGTGTTGGCTTTACAGGATCAGATAGTTCCACTGCTTTCTGATCAGGGTGTCCTCATAGGGCTCTCCAAGTAGATACAGTCAGGACTTGGAATCCAGAACTGACTGGGAGCAATAAAGCACTTGGAGAGTTGGGAGGGCCTGACGTTAGGGTCCCCAGATGAGCTCTGTTCCACAGCTCTGCTTCACGGGCTGTGTTTGGTGAGTGTTGCTCTCCAGCCAACAAAATGACCCAGCCAGGTAAACTCAGTGCTGATTGTCATCTGCTGCTGCTGGCTCTGATGGCAGCCTGCTGCCCGTGGTCCTTGGGCAGTGGCCTGGGGAGGGAGGAACATCTGTACAGGGACATCTTCTCAGCAGCTGTCTTAGCTGCTTGTAAATCTATGATAGGAAATATATATCAGAGGAAAAGCATGTCCCAGTTCAGTATAATTTCTTGCATTTCAGATATGGTTTTAGACATCTGGTCTGTCATCTCAAGCACCTGAGTGGGAGTGTTGACTTTCCCTTTACCCAGCAGAGCTGCAGCCCAGCTCCCCTCAGAGTGCTGCCCAGGCCAGGCAGTGCCGGGGTGTTGCAGTGAGCAGAGCTGAGGCACAGAGGAAGGGGCTGTGGAGGTGACACAGGAGCCCGTGGCAGGACGGTCCCTGCTCTCTGCAGGGTGCCCTGGTGTGGGCTGGCAGTGCTGTCTGTGGCTCCCTGTGTCCCCTGGGTGTGGCACCACGCCGGCCTCCCTTGGTTTGGCATGCCCGAGGCGCTGCCAGGCTGCCCTCGCTGCCTCTGCCTGGGGTCCCACTGCCCTCTGCTGCTGGAGCCCCTGGCCCGCGGGCAGGGGCTGGGCTGGCACTGATGGAGGGAGAGCAGTGTGCCAGGAGTGTCCCTGAGGAGGGAGGGACGTGCTGCCAGTGCTGCTGAGCCCTGCTGGTGCTGGCAGGGTCTGGCACTGCCACCTGCGGGTGCCCGTGGGCCCTCGCTGCTGCTGCCCCCGAGCTGGGCAGCTCTGCTGCTGTCACACCAAGGTGCCACTTCAAAGCAGGGACCTGTGACTGCCTCTGGCTCAGTGGAACCTGCTGCACTTCAGATTTTGCTGATCTTTAATTCACTGTCTTTGAGCTGAATTGTCTAATGAGGTTATTTGTGCAGTCAGGAATTAAGGATTTTGCACGCTGTCACCACATCAAATGGCAGTTTCTCTCCACTGTTGTTAAAAAGACACATCCACAGCTGTTGTGTGTCCCCTCCTGGAAGTGTTCACAGCCAGCTTGGGCAGGCGTGGAGCCCCTGGTTTCCCTGCCAGTGGGGTGAAATGAGATATTTAAGGTCTCTTTCAACTCAAACCCTTCTGTGATTCCGTGATTCCTAAAGACCTTTTAACAGTGATATTGGTCACTGTTGATTTAATTAACTAAAAGCAGGACTGCAAAAGTTTACCACGTCTGTGCCTTTTGAGAGTTGCAGGGCTCCAGCAGCAGGACAAGGAGCAGGAAGGGGGAGCAGTCCCTTTTCCAGCCGTGTGTGCTGAGGTTGGAGCCCTGCGGTGCCAGAGGGGCTGACACTGTGACCCCGAGGGCAGAGCATCCCCCCGAGGGCAGAGCATCCCCAGGGCAGAGCATCCCCAGGGCAGAGCATCCCGAGGGCAGAGCATCCCCAGGGCAGAGCATCCCCCCGAGGGCAGAGCATCCCCAGGGCAGAGCATCCCCAGGGCAGAGCATCCCCCCGAGGGCAGAGCATCCCCAGGTCAGAGCATCCCCAGGGCAGAGCATCCCCAGGGCAGAGCATCCCCCCGAGGGCAGAGCATCCCCAGGGCAGAGCCCCCCGAGGGAGGAGCCCCCCGAGCCCTGCCCAGGAGCTGTTGCTGCTGCTGCAGGGGGTGCCAGCAGCCCCCCTCTCCTCCTGCCAAGGCTGCATGGGCAGCGTGGCCTCTCTGGCCGGGGCAGCCCAGTGCCACCCATGAGAAATGAGTGAATCCCATTTGGAGTTTAACACTTCGCTCCATGGATGTTGCACGGGCACGGTGTTGATTGTTTTGGACTGTTCCCTTTTAAAATGAAAGTTGTTTTGGAGCTTGTGTCCATTAATTCACAATAAGATGTGGAATACAAGGTATAGAGACTCAGTATTGACAGGGACGTTCTGGCTGTGCTGTTTGTAGTTCTGAATAGAGGCAAAGCAGAGAAAATTCCTTAGGACAGAGTAACACTGAAAGTGTGTTCAAAACAGCAGCAAATTTATAAACTATACTTGATTTGAGGTGTGAGGAAAGAGACATTCTAGGGTTTTGGTATGGTAATTACATCCTAGTGCTGACGATGTAGTATCTAAGATATTTGCAGTGTTCAAGACTAACACTTGGATTAGCATGATGGATTTCCATGTCTCCAGTGTTAACAGGTGTGTATGTGCATCTGTTATTTATTTAAATACTTTTGTAAATAAGATACTCCATAAATAAAAATACCAAACACAACTGCGTAAGTGCTGCTAAACAGCACTGAGAAATTTTGTAAAAATTCTCACTCTAGCCAATGAATTGTTTGAACTCTTCTACCTCTCAGACAAGGAAAGGTTTGGCTTGTCTTATTCATGTCAAGTCATCTTTGAGGGGAGTTGGAAAAATGTATTTACATTTTAAATATAAAATATATTTAAAATATATATAGAGCCCAGGAACTAAATCATCGTTTAAAAAAGGAAATACTAGTTAAGAATATTTGAGGTCCAAGTTGTGTGTTATGCATCTTTTATGTGGATAGCAGACGATGCTGCCCTTGCTGATTGCTGTGCCCGGGAGCTCTCGGGTGGCAGCTGCCAGCCCTCCCTGAGCACCCGGGTCCGTGTGGTTCTTGCTGCGTGCTGAGCTGTGCCACAGCCGTGCCGAGCGTTACAACTCGCTTTTCTCCCTGCTCCAGGTTGTCCATGCACACAAGCCCCATTTCATGGCTTTACACTGTCAAGAGTTCGGAGGGAAAAACTATGAAGCTTCAATGTCTCACGTGGACAAGTTCGTGAAGTAAGTGGCGGGGACAAGGGCAGGAGCGGTCAGTGAGCGGTGGAACGTGCCGGGATTATTTATGCCGGTTTAATTGATGCCAGTTTAATTTATACGGGTTTAATTGATGCCGGTTTAATTTATACCGGTTTAATTGATGCCGGTTTAATTTATACCGGTTTAATTGATGCCGGTTTAATTGATCGGGCTGGGAGGGAACGCGGGCAGCGCCGCGAGCCGCGGCCGCGCGCGCCCTCTGCTGGCGGCGGCGGGAGCTGCGCGCTCGGGGCCGCGCTCGGGGCCGCGCTCGGGGCCGCGCTCGGGGCCGCGCTCGGGGCCGCGCTCGGGGCCGCGCTCGGCTGCACAAACCCCCCAAATTCCCCGAGTGCTGTCGGCACCGCAGGCCCGTGTCCGAATGGCACGGGGACGCTCACGACCCACGCTGAAGGTGCAGCTGGTGAGGGCAGATCTGGAGCGTGCTGCAGGTGCTGGGGACAGCTGAGTCCCTGAAATTCCCCCCAGAGGACGAGGGAGGCCCTGGGTTCCTTTGGGTGATGCTGGGGATGTCACAGCACAGAGCAGTGCTGGGGCAGGGCAGTACATTTGTATCTCCCTTTACATGTTCAGTCTTTTCTTTCTCTTTCAGAGAACTGTTATCAAGTGATGCAATGAAAGACTACAACAGAGCTCGAGTTTACCTGGATGAGAACTATAAATCACAGGAACATTTCACGGTAAATTGCTTTATTTCATCAGTGTAGTTTAACCAAAGGTGAATTTCTTCTGTTTGGGAATCTTGACCCATGTGGGACTGTGAGCTGTTTCCATCCTGATGATGATTATGTTTTTACCACTGCTGTGTTTTACCACCAAGAGTGTTTATTCTGTGGCATGTGTACCTGCAGATTTCACAGAGGTACCTCCATGTGAAATGAGCAGAATATCAGTGTGCAGTGTCTTTTGTTCAAAAGGGTTGTCTGAGGTAATTTTGCTTCCAGCACTAACTTTGGTGGCTCAGAATCACCTTCCATTTCAGAGCCTGGCAGTGTGAGGTGGCACCAGCACTGAGTGTGATGAGCTGGTGCCAAGCTTGGCAAGGGCTCAGGGCTTGTGTAGGGATCTCCAGAGCTGCCTCACAGCCTCCCTGGCCTGAGGCACGGTGGCAGCAGCCAGAGCCCAGGTTTGCATTAGCACACGAGGGCTGTTCAGGTGCGTGCAGTGATGTGTGTGGGGCTGCCTTTCCTGCAGAGCAGAAAGGCTTCTGTGCTTGCTGCCAGGGCCGTGCATCGTGCCAGCACGTCTGCTGTGTGTCCAAGGGATCACTGCCAGGTTGTACAGGAGAAAACAACCCACTGCACATCTCCCTTCTCCCCAGGGCAGAGGTTTCCTCTCCCCCAGTCAGCTGCTCGGAGGAGCCCGGCCGGAGAGCTGGTGCTGCCCAGCAGCCAAAGACAGCACCTGGGACAGTTCAGACAATAAAAAACAGGTGCCCAGCACACACACAGACCCCAGCCTGGAGGCATATAAGCTCAGGGAATAAGAACCTGGAAAGGTTTTTATTTCTTCATTTTTTAATAATTCTGGCTAGAAACCCTGCTGAGATGAAACTGGAGGAGAGGAATCAGCAGGATTTTTTCTCTTGCTCATTGGAGAAGATAAAAACAAGTCTATCAGATTTACTGAGACTTAGAGGGACAAGCCATTAGTGGGTCACTGATGTTGAAACCGTGCTCTGCAGATATTCAGAAAGTGCTGGTAGGTAAAGCAGTAGGACAGAGCTGCATGTTTTGGGGTCACTCACAGGTGTGAGCTGCATTCACATGGTCCCACACACTGGTGGAGACCCTGTGGGGCTCCTGCAGCACAGATCTCCTGATGTGGGCAGGGCAGCTGCCAAGGGCTCTGCATTTACCTGATCTGCCTTCAGCCAGGTCAGCTCCAGAGCTCCCTTCCAGCCAAGACTTTTCTGTGATACAGGAAAAAGGGATAATTATCTGTCATCTTAATTTGGAAAACAGCATAGAAGACTAATGCAATCCATAACAAAATACAACTTTTTTGTGTTTAAGAATAGTCACATACCTCATAGTGTTGAAATTATTTTATTTAGCATGAGGTGCATGGATTGGATTTGATGGCATTCCTATGGTGGATAAAAAGGCTCCTAGAGAGGTTGAAAGGAATCCCAGTCAGAGCATGTGCTGTTTGTGTCTCTGTGAAGAATCCTGTATTTTGCAATGTCCCCAGTTCAAGAGCTAATGTGATTTCTTGTTTCACATACCAGCATTATTTTCTAGGCACTGTGTTTCTTGCAGTATTCCCCAACCACCTTTGTATTTCTCCTTTTCTTTTCACAAATATTACTTTGCTTTTTTTTTTTCCTAATCCTTCATTTACTAAAGCTGGGCCTTCTGGGGGAAAAAAAAAGTTCTGTCAACATATTGATTCAATAAAGGGGAAAAGAAAAAAAAACAGCTAGTACCAATGTTGTTTTCCATGGAAATTGTGTAACCAAAAACATGTTCTTATTGTTTGGTGAAATCACCCCTATTGAAGTGGTGACTGTAAAGATAAAAAATGGGTTTCCAGAAGTGTTTGATGTCTACTCCACATGATAGGCTGTTTGTAACTTTAAGAACCTGTTAGAGCTGAATCTGCTTAGTGTGGAAAAGGCAGAACCCAAAGGAAGAGCAATTATTCAGTGATGTTTTGTGTTACTATCACTGGGAGGAAGTGCTGCGTGCTAGAGGAGTGTTTCAGACCTTCATTGTTAGACTGCAGTAGTGGTGGCTTGGACAGAGCCCAGGAACCCAGAAAGGACAGAGGGAGCACTTTCACATTGAGCTCCTCTACCTTCTGACTTGGTAGAGTCTGGGTTTGGCACTGAATGCTCCCAGCCTGCATTCACAGATCCTGGCACGGGTGTCAGGAATCAAAGATTCACAGAAATGGTTTTTCACACTTGATTTGGACTGGCAGGTGTCCAGCTGCTCTGCTCAGGGTGTGTGTACGTGTGGCTGTGTGAGCAGGGGTTTCACATGTGGTGTGTCCATTTAGGGGAAAGTTCTGCTCTTATCTCCAGTGTGGTTTGCCTTGTACGATGTCACGTGTCTCCGTGCTTCTTGTTCTATTTGATTGCAAAGTTCTGTAACTTCTGTGGGCTTTTTTCCATCCCTTCTAAGGCACAGACTTGGCAGCAGATGGTGGCTTTGGCGTTACATTATTACCTCTCTGAAATAGAAATGTTTATCATATATTGCTGTATAATGCTATTTGCTTTAGAAAGGGAGAAGCCCAAGTAGTTACAGTTTGGCTAACCTTTATCCCTGCTGCTCTCACATCCCCTTTTTTACCAGTTTTGGCATCACTTCCTCTGTAAGGCTTTCCTTGGCTTGGCTCCTGCAGAACTAAAGCAGATTTTGCTGCCCACAGTTACTCAGCTTGGCTGTGACAGGACTGGCAGCAAGATGTGAGACAGCACTGCCAGCAGCCCCTGTCTGCAGCTCACAGCAGCACAGGGGCAAACTCCACCTGAGAAATAAGAAACAGTGTAATAATGAGGTGTCTCTGTGGAGCCACTTGGTTTTAAAAACGAATAATCCACATTGTATGAATGATCAAATGGATCATGTTGCATCATCCCAGACATAAATCTTAATACCAGGATTTGTCATTTATGGTCACATATACCAAATCTGGTGTACGAGCAGCTGGTTTTAGGTCTGGGGAGTGGGGTAGGTGCTGTGATGGGGGAGAGAGCTGTGGTTCAGTGGACTGTGTTTGTTGTGCTAGCAGTGATGGTAGGGTGGGACTGTGGGATTTTCTTGGGGAGTGGGGTAGGTGCTGTGATGGGGGAGAGAGCTGTGGTTCAGTGAACTGTGTTTGTTGTGCTAGCAGTGATGGTAGGGTGGGACTGTGGGATTTTCTCCCACTCCACACTTATTAAACACATGCTCAGAACAAGCCCCAGAGCAGCGAGTGCAAGGCTGGGAAGGGGCTGGGGCTGCAGTCCCTGTCCCAGGGAAGGGCTCAGCCTGCAGGGTCAGCCTGGCACTGCAGATGGGCAGTGACTCCTGGCCCCAGGCCTTCACTGGGGCTGTCTCAGGGTGCAGGGGGTGACGTGGTTTGTGTCACACCTGGCAGAGGCACAGCTCTCTCAGATTTAAAAATGATAACGTGGCCTGAAGATGAATCTGTTGGCAGAGGCTGCTGCATCAGAGCTGATGCCTGCCAGCGCTGGGAGGGGCAGTGCTGGAGCCCAGAGCTTCCAGCACTTATGGATGAGGAGGGTGGGTGACAGCCTCTGCAGGGTGACAGTGGCTTCCCAGAAATTCCAGATTAACTCAACTGGCAGCTGGGCTGCTGTTTCAGTTCTGACTGGAAATACCAGCAGCAGTCAAGGGTGGATAAACTGGCTCAGGTGCTAAATTTCAGAACTCAAAGAATTGGGCAAATCTTGGTGAAACACAGCTTCCTGTAAATCCCTGTTTGAAAGCATGGTGCTCTCTTTTGTTATATAAAATGTCACATAGGGGGTAGATCTTGATTGCTGTTGAAGAATGTACAATTAATGAAAAGACAGATATAAGAAGACTGGAATAGGTAAAAGTCTGAGTAGCTGAAAAATTCAGTACATTGCATTTTTTATTTGTGCCTATACTGAATGGACTTCACTTGTAGCAAAACAGGTCTTTGCAGTTCCATTGACTTTACCAAACATCCCATTATTTACATTCTCTGTTAATTTTATTGTGCTTGGTATATTTCATGTAAGGGGTAAATTATAAATCTTGGCATTTTTCTATGTGAAGAATTACTCAAAAATAGTTGGGTGCATTGAACTTTTGCATGTCAATACTTCTTGAATAACCCAAGTAAATGGTAAATAAGGTGTTTTTTTCTGGAATAAGAAAATGTACTGAAGGTAAATATCAGTCAGAAATACATTGATGTTTTCATCAAATCCATAACTATTTTTATATGAAAACACATCAGTATAATCAGTGACATTTTTATTGTAATGAGATCAAGTCTAGTTTTGTTTTGTGCTGTGTATTTATTGATTTCTGGAATACTCAGTTAAGGTCTTGCATTGCTTAGCAAATCTTTGGCTTCCTTTTCATTGTTCAGAGAGGGCAGAGGGAGCTCCCGTGTATCTTAAAGCCTTCTTGCTGCATTGAACATGTGGTTTCTGTAGGTTGGGAGAGAATCTTTGCTGGAGTACATCAGGCAAACCAAAAGGGTGAGCTGAGCACCAGCTCCTGCCTGGAGTGTCCAGGAGCATTTTGAGAGCTGTGTGGTTGGCACAGCCCGTGGCTGATGGGCAGAGGCATCTGCACAGTGGGGTAATTGCTCTACTTCCCAGTATAGGTTTATTTTTAAAAAATAAACAGTCTTCCATTGTCTGTGTGCCTGCCCAGGCCCACAGGTGACCTTGCAATGCACAAGTAGAACAAAAACCACTGGGCTCTACGTGATGTGCTGAAGTTCAGCCTCCTCCTCCTGGTAACAGCGCAGTGCACTGCAATTAGTTCATTGTATAGCAAGGTTTCACTCAAATTAAAAAAACAGAACAAAACCCATCCTTTCAAAACCAGTGTTTCTGACATTAGAGTGATGTGTTTAAACAACACTGGAGCCTCAAGCTGCAAGCAGAATTTTATTAATACCAGTGGATTGAAGGGAGAGAGGTTGCTGTGCTTGCACAGCTCCCCGTGTTTGTGAGATAATGGTTGAAATGAGAGCTCCCTGCAATAACCTCCTGGGGGTGGCCAAAGTAAGTAATAAATGAAGAATACAGTGGTGACAGGCATTTTCCTGACAAGCTTTCTGCCCACACCCCTGCGCTTCCATTGCTGAGGCAGAGCTTTGGGGTGCTGCAGGTGGCAGGGGCAGCATCAGCCAGTGCCCGTGTGCTCTCCTGCCCCTGCACCCTGTCCATGGGCACGGGTCCTGGGCATGATTGCTGATTGTGGGAGCTGATTGTCCCTCTGGTGCCCCTGCCGTGGGCACTGGTGCCTGGCGGTGCCCCTGCAGCCGTGGGGCAGCACGGGCTCAGTGCTGGCCCAGGCACACAGCACCCGGTGCCCCTCGCCAGGGGGGCTGGCACCAGGCTGTGCAACACTGGGGATAAAGCAAGTCCAGGCATTGCTAGGGTGTGCAGGAAAAGGTTGTGCGTTCTTTTTTTGCCCCGGGTTGTTTTTAGTTCACACACTCTGTACCAGTATTTTTTCATGTAAAATGGCTCTCACTGCAGGTGGGTAATGCCCTGGTAGCCTGCAGAGCATCCAGGGCAGACCTTTGCTCCAGCCACTGTCCCTAAGAGCAATAACCTGAGCCAGCGTGGCGGGGGCTGCAGTGGGGAGCAGTGGTCCTGAGAATACAGATGGGCAACATGTTATTCAAGTGTGTTATTGTACCTTAAAATTATATCTGCTCGTTACTGAGAGAATAGTAAAGTTAATTTTTGTTAGATTAATGATACTTGAGTAATATTTTTGGTTGAGCCGAGTTCAAATAATTGGCCATTAATTGAAAAAGGAAATTGAAATTAATTTATTTTACACATAAATCCTGTCGTAGTTATTAATGCATCTTAGAAAATATCGTCCTGTTCCCAGAAATGGATGGTGTACACTGATTCTCCTGAGCTTATTAGCTCTGTCAATTTAGAGTTTGGTTAAGTAAAAATGATGATTTAGGAAGAGAGCTGTAATTGAATTGAATATTGAGGGAATTCACATGGTGATGAGTTCTCAGCCCACCCCTTCATTAGCAGTGTTACAGGAATGCTGAGGCTTGGCAGAAAGGCAGCACTTCCCCAGGAGATGGAGCTGGAGCTCCAGGCAGTGCCCAGCTGCGGGCGTGGGACACCCTGCAGGAGCCCCGGAGCCTGCACGGCGGCTGGGGACACAAGGGGGACACGAGGGGGACATGATGGGGACATGATGGGGACACGCGGGGGGACATGATGGGGACACGAGGGGGGACACGATGGGGACACGATGGGGACACGAGGGGGACATGATGGGGACATGATGGGGACACGCGGGGGGACATGATGGGGACACGAGGGGGACATGATGGGGACATGATGGGGACACGAGGGGGACATGATGGGGACACGCGGGGGGACATGATGGGGACACGAGGGGGACATGATGGGGACACGAGGGGGGACATGATGGAGATATGATGGGGACATGATGGGGACACGAGGGGGACATGATGGGGACACGATGGGGACATGATGGGGACACACTAGGGACACGATGGGGAGATGATGGGGACATGATGGGGACACGAGGGGGACATGATGGGGACACGATGGGGACATGATGGGGACACGATGGGGACACACGGGGAACATGCTGGGGACATGATGGGGACACACTGGGGACACACTGGGGACATGATGGGGACACACTGGGGACACGCTGGGGAGATGATGGGGACACGAGGGGGACATGATGGGGACACAATGGGGACATGAGGGGGACACACTGCCACCAGCTGGGAGGGCACACTGGGGACACACTGAGGACACACTGCCACCAGCTGGGAGGGCACACTGTGGGGACACACTGGGGACACACTGCCACCAGCTGGGAGGGCACACTGTGGGGACACACTGGGGACACACTGCCACCAGCTGGGAGGGCACGCTGGGGACACACTGGGGACACACTGCCACCAGCTGGGAGGGCACACTGGGGACACGCAGGGCACACACACAGAGGGTGTCTTTCGGGGCAGCACTCTGGCCCTGGGGAGGCTGGAGAAGGGGCTCTGCTGCTGCTGGGGTGTCGATCACAGTCCCAGGTTTGTCACTGTACCCACTGCTGAACAGGACACTTTAGAGTGTGTTTTCTTGCTTCTCGATGACTGGAGTCTTGAAGTAAGTTTTCTTTTACTACTCACATGAGCCTGTTTCCATCTTATCCTTTCTTCCTCCCTCTCCCTTCCATAGAAAGATAATTTGTATACCAGTGTTTATTTTTATACTGGTATCTGTAAAAATTATGCCAACCCAGAGAAGTAGGAATTTGTGTGAGTGAGTGGCAGCAGCACTGCTTAGCAAGATGTGGTGATCTCTGGAGGAAGGGTTGGAGACTGGGCTGTTCTCTAAGTGCAGGTGATGCCACAGGAGCCACGAGTGTCATTCAGACTCTTCTCAAATTAACTCCTATGAGGTTCATCCACAGAACAATCTTCTGGGATGGAGAAAAGTGTTCTGTTATCATCAGTCTTCCACATCACTCCTGAGCAAATGCTCCCCTCTGTCTCACTGTTGTTTTGTTTTCCTTAAGTGATAGGGTAGTATAAATATTTTTAAACAAATCTTACTCTGCCAGTCCTTTGGGATTTTTTTGTTGGCATTTAAGCACATGTAAGGCTAGTGGCAGTGAGAGGGTGCCCAGGTGCAGGGCTGTGTGGGAGTCTTGGGCAAGAGCTGGCAGCAGAGCACTGGTTGTGTGTGAATGCTACTTGGTTACTTGTGTGATCTTTACTTTTTCCTAGCTCCACTTACTAGGCAGAATAAAAGGAATAAAACAATCTGAAAAACATGTTAGTATTCCTTATAAAGGGCCTAAATTGCCAGAAGCAAATCTCCAGCTATGTGAGATTTAGCGAGGTGTGTGTGGTAGAAAATGGAAATGAAAAAATGTGAATTTTAACCGTCTGTAGGGAAAATGCAAAGCAGGATGGAGCCTCGTGGTGGCAGTGCCTGCCAGGGATCAGGGCTGGTACTGCCCTTGGTGGAGACTGGTTCTGCACATGTTCCAGCAGTTCTTACCTCACTGTGTCCATCCTCACCGTGTTCATCGTTTTCATTGTAACTCAGAATCCTTTCCTTTTACAGCCTCCTGCTTTTTCAGGAGTTTTAGTGTAATACATACTTGGTAGCTTCTTGAAATGTGTGTCACAAAGTTTGACCTCTTCATTAGCTTCTATCTTCTTGTAATTTAACAAAAATGAGTTTGTGAAGAAGGCTGGTGAATGTCAAACTTAATCCTACAGCTTCTGACAAAATTCTAGAAGAATGGTTGTAGAAGTATTGTCATTCTGTGACGTGGACATTTACTTGCAACCACCTGAAAGGAAACTTCCCACTTAATTTCTTAGGGAACTAAGTTGTCTGTCAGGTAATATCTTCCAATCTCTTCTGGGTGGGAAATGGAATTTGAAAGGTGTTGCCACAAGCAAGAACCTTCCTCTGGTTTTGAGTTCTTTTTCCCCATGCATTTTTGAAATGTATCCTGTCAACAGAGTTCTTCTTGGGAGGGCATGGCTCATCTTCCACCTGTTTTCTGACGCTTTTGTATAATTGTGAGAGGAGAAATAATTACAAAACAGTGAAGGATTTCACAGATCAGTAGCCCAGTAGTACAGCCATGTGTGCATCTCTGTTGCTTACAGATGTGCTGGTGCTGAGGAGATTGGTGATAATGCGGCTTCTTTATCCACAAAATTGTTTTACTGTTTTGTATCAGCTATGGAATTCCTATATATGCTTGAATTTTCTATGGCTGTGGATTTTATATTCATCCTGCAGTTGTGCAACAGACTACATGGTTAGGGGAAAAAATTATTTGTAAAGAATAATTACAACCTGTTTTTGTAGGAGTACATCTATCTAAAAAACAGCTGCAATACTTGAAATTAAATTGTAGACTATAGTCTCTGTACACAAGAAGAAATCAACTATTTTAAGCTTTTAAAGGTTAAAAAAAGAGACTTTTCAAATTGCTGCTGCAGAGGTGAGGCTAAAGCAAAGCCAAGCTCTCCTTTCCGCCAGAGCCCGCTATGGCTGGCGGTCCTTGGCCGGCGCCCGCCGCACACGGGCAGCCCCGAGCCTGGTGTCCCCGGAGCCGTGTCCCCGCAGCCGTGTCCCCGCAGCCGTGTCCCGTGTCCCCGCAGCCGTGTCCCCGCAGCGGGGCTGGGGGAGCTGTGTGGGGCTGGGCTGGGAGCGCCCGGCCGAGGAGGAGCAGCAGCTGCCGGAGAGTGGCTGAGGGCAGCGAGGCGGCCGCGGCCGCTGTCCCCGCTCCGGAGGGCCCTGTCCCCGCTCCGGAGGGCCCTGTCCCCGCTCCGGCATGCCCTGTCCCCGCTCCGCCGGGCCCTGTCCCCGCTCCGGAGGGCCCTGTCCCCGCTCCGCCGGGCCCTGTCCCCGCTCCGGAGGGCCCTGTCCCCGCTCCGCCGGGCCCTGTCCCCGCTCCGGGGGGCCCTGTCCCCGCTCCGGAGGGCCCTGTCCCCGCTCCGGCTGGCCTGTCCCCGCTCCGCCGGGCCCTGTCCCCGCTCCGGGGGGCCCTGTCCCCGCTCTGGCTGCCCTGTCCCCGCTCTGGCTGCCCTGTCCCCGCTCCGCCGGGCCCTGCCCCCGGCCAGCACTGCCCGCGGCTGCTGGAGGGGAGCCCACGGGCCGGCAGGGTGCCGCGGGCAGGACGGCACCGGGGATGTTTCGGGACAGACAGTGTTTGGGGTTTTGTTCTGCGTGTTTTGTTCGCTGTGTGTTGCGGTAGGAGCAGCAGAAAGCGCTGAGTGCCGGGGCCGTTCCTCGCCCCGGGCCACCGGCAGTGGGTCACCTGTGGCACTGCCGCGGGGCCACCTGCTCTCGTTTCAGTGCACGAGCAGCTGGCTTTTTTGTTTGCTTCTGCATTGCTGCATGTTTAATTACTGAATGTTCTTAAAGTAATTTGACCAAAGATTTATGGAAAGAGTTATTGGTTGGCTCAACACATACCTCAAACGGTAAATCTTCTCAATCATCTGCCATTTGTTTGACAACTCTGGTTTTGACAGTCCGGTGATATTGCTTACATATTTCCAAGGCTTTGGCTTGGAGTCCATGGCAGCCTAAGCCTTGTTGCCTGCTTTTAGCATTAAAGTTCTCCAATTTTACTTAGCTTTTTCCCTTTTGTTTTAGTACATAGTACTTGAAGAACATAGAACTTACGGAAGTACGTGTCTCTTGAAGAATAATTCAGTTTGATAAATTTGTTCTATTCAAACAGTAAAGAATATTGAGCCAAAGCATGACTAGTAGAGATTCTCACTTACTGTGAATGGAATAAAAGTTTTGTTTTCTCGCCTGTTATTGTAATACAGTTTCTTTGCAGTCCAAGAACACAGCAAATCTTCTGGAGGTGAAAGGAAGGAAATTCCCGCAGCAGGGGAGCTGGGAGCAGGCCTTGCAGGGTTAAAGGCTGTCTTGGTACAGGCACAAGGCTCACGGCTTTGTGGCATCCATCCCCTCCCCAGTGCAGAGGTGACACTGCTGTGCCCTGTGTGTCTCTGCCTGTCCGCAGGACCCTGCTGTGTGGCGCTGGGTGCAGCGGAGCAGCACCGGCCCGGAGGCGCTGGAGCTGCCCTGCTGTGTGCGGGCCGGGCCCGTGCTCAGCGCGGGCCGGGCTCAGTGCGGGCCCGGTGCTCAGTGCGGGCCGGGCTCAGTGCCGGGCCCGGGGCTCAGTGCGGGCCCGGTGCTCACTGCGGGCCCGGGGCTCAGTGGGGGCCCGGAGCTCAGCGCGGGCCCGGGGCTCAGCGCGGGCCCGGGGCTCAGTGGGGGCCCGGGGCTCAGCGCGGGCCCGGGGCTCAGTGGGGGCCCGGAGCTCAGTGCGGGTCCGGTGCTCAGTGCCGGCCCGGGGCTCAGTGCGGGCCCGGGGCTCAGTGCGGGCCCGGGGCTCAGTGGGGGCCCGGAGCTCAGCGCGGGCCCGGGGCTCAGCGCGGGCCCGGGGCTCAGTGGGGGCCCGGAGCTCAGTGCGGGTCCGGTGCTCAGTGCCGGCCCGGGGCTCAGTGCGGGTCCGGTGCTCAGTGCCGGCCCGATGCTCAGTGCGGGCCCGGGGCTCAGTGCGGGCCCGGCTCAGTGCGGGCCCGGGGCTCAGTGCGAGCCTGGCTGCCCAGCGAGCGTTGTGGGCACGGGAACTGTGATTCCCCACCCGCGTGTTCACGGTGACCATCTCCGGGCCGGGCCAGGGGCAAGGGAGCTTCCCCGGAGCGGAAAGGAGAGCAGACGGTTGCTTGGTGTCCGTGCTCAGCAGCTCATCCCGGAGCAGTCTCTTCCCCCAGCGCTGCCCCCAGCGAGTGTTTCGGCTCGTGCTGCGTTCGGCACGCCGGGCAGCACGTGTGGGACGCTGAAGCGTTGTGCACTGCATCCACTCGGACCTGACTCTTCCCTTCTAGCGCCCGGGGATCCTCCCCACCTTCACCCGGGCTGCGGGGCAGGGCTCAGCAGCCCTGCCCTTGTCCCCAGCCCCTCGCTGCCCGCTGCTCCCCGCTGACCAGGCTCCTGACAAGGGCTGCGGCTTCGGGGGCATTTTCACTAAAGGCTTGGTAAGTGCTCAGGAGAATGTGGTGTATTTAATAGACAGAAGGAATGGTAATGGAAAACAGTGTTATCTGCTCAGGTAATTGAGGCTCTGACACAAATAATACAGGAAATACTTTTAAATTTTCAAAGCGCCACGTGGGGGTCCTCTTTAGAAGTTTGGGCACCTAGTTCCCAAATTTTGCCTTTTTACAGAAAAAAAGGCTAGGGTATGGAGCAGTCAGAAATCCCGTTTGCATTTGTGTGTGGTAAGGTGAAGGGCAGGGCCAGTTATACAGAGCCTTCATGTTATTAGCAGCTCTTTTCAGCTAATGCATCTGTGGAATTTGGTTTGTGTGACAAAATGTTTGATGTGGAACAGTTCTGGCTTTTAAGAAAAGATGTGAGATTGGAAAATATGAAAATAATTGCTTGAGAAATTATGAAATGCTGCTTAAGGCACTTGCTAATGTGTTTGTCTGGGGCACTAAATTAATACTTAAATAAGATCAGTGTGACTGTAGAAAAATCAGATGTATGGTGTTTACTGACAGAAATTAATGGGTTTATTAGTGTTTGAAATAATGTTATAATGCAGCATTTGTAGCCAAAGAGAAAGCAAACCATGAGACTGCTCACACTCTGACTGTGAACGTCCTGTGGCAGTCGGGTTTCGCTGCACTGCTCACCCACCGTACCGTGCGGAAAGGCTGGGAGTGCAGCTGTTGTTTCAGAATGAAATCAAAACTGATGGGGGCAGAAGACGGAGCTGTGTTATGTCACCTGATGGTACCTCAGGCATGGCCGTTGCTGTGGAGGACGCTGGCGGTCCAGGGCAGGGTGGTGCGCAGCTCGGGGCGGCGCGCGCTGAGGTGAGGCCCGCGGGCTGTGCCGGTGGAGCCCGCTGTGCTTCGGCACTGCAGCCAGTGCCAGGGACACAGCCGGTGACAAAGGCCAGCAGAGACAGCCCTGAGTGCTCAGAGCTTTGGACGGGAGTGCTGAAATGCCTCGGACACGCTCTCACTGCTCCGTTACATTTAGCAATGTTTGCAGCGTACAGACCCAAACCAGAACCCTCTGACACTGAGGAAGTGTTTCCACTTGGTTTTAGAGGGCTTTCCAAGTATCTATTGATCAGTGTTCCCTAACAGCACAGAAATAATGTGTCTAATTTAACTGGCCACATGGAAGAGTATAGAAAAAACATTAGTTATCCCTTGAAAGGCTTGGAACGTCGATAGGAGGACATAACATTAATGACTTTCCTATACACAAGCTTCAAAAATGGCTAAATGAGGAAGAAATTACAAATTTATTTTCCTATAATTTCAGCAGTTGTCTTGTTTTACTGCACCAGTAAAGCATTAAGCAATGAAATGTCAAACAAGGAGTATTTTCCTGATAATTTGTCTGACATGCAAAGTGTGTGAAACAAAAGAGGAAAAGGTAGAAATGTGGGGTTTAGTCATTTTGACAAATTTTAGTGATTTTTGCTCATGAATTCTGGCTGAGACACTGCTGCTTCTGTCCAAACACTTCCAAATATTGCTGTTTACTGAGTAGCTCACTGTACAGGAGTAACTTTGTGTCTCAGTTCTGGCCTTTACACTGAACACAGATTGCCATCTTGGCAGTAATTTATTAACATAAATAAATGTAGCAAAACAAAAGCAACTGATCATACAATTTTTTTGGAATAAACAGGATAAATGCCAGGTCTCCAGAGGTGGAGCTGTGGTTGGGAAGGGTTGTTATCTGTTCCCTTCTTTTAGTTGTGCATACCAAAAGTGTTAAGGAGTTTGGGATTGGTTCCATTCTATTCCATCTTTTCCCGGCAAAAAAAAGTTGTTGTTGGAGAAAAGCATAAAATCTGATTTCTGAATGAAGTAAAGTCGCTGTGAACATTGGTTCTGGGAGTGGTGGGCATTACTCCTGGGTTACCCACAAAGCCTTCCCAGCTGCTGTGTGCTGTGCAGGGTCCCTCCCTGGCAGGGGGCTGGTGGCAGGGCAGGTTTGCCCTCGGGGTTTGGGTGGGCTCAGTGTCCTTCCTGTCAGGCTGCTCAGGCTGTGCTCCTCTCGTCTCTTAGGCTTAGTGGAGAAGCACTCATCCTGACATTTGGAAAAGGCTCCCATCTCTCACAAGGAGACATGTTTTTCTTTGCTGAAGAAGCTGTTGCTGTACCAGGGTTCTGAGACATCCGTGTTATTTTTCCTCAAACTAGAAGGTTTCTCTTACACCTGCTTTGTAATAAGCATAGGAAAAATTGTGCTGTAAACAGGAATTGGCATCCGAAAAGTGGATTCCATTTCTTCTAAATAACAAGATCAATAAAGGAGAAGAGTTTTATTTGGAGCAGGAAGGGGAATCAGCCTGCCCAAGTGGGAATACCAAATAATATAAATACTATGGAAGGTGGAAATCTATCTCGTGCAGTGTTCGAGCTGGTCTTTAATGTCTGTGGAAGTCAGCAGATGTGCCAGGGATGAGCCAGTCCATATCCCTGGAAGCAGGCTGGGACAGCACGTGCCTGTAGGTACAGCTCATGGTCATGGAAATTGTGGGAAATAGGGCTGCCCAGAAACTGGGCCAGAATTCATGTGGCACTCACATTAAAATTCATAGTTGATGGTTTGACCACTTAGAGTAGAGCAGCTTTGGGGGTTTGGACCATGGAGTAAGGAATCACGTAAGGAAGGGAAATCTGCATGGGTGGGTAATGTGTGAGAATGTTGGGAACAAAGTCCTAATGATCATTAAATGCATGTACACTGGGGGGGGTAGAAGAAGACAAAGTAAATAATAACTTTAATCTAAAAAACCCAGTGAAACCAAAACACACACACACAAATACCAAAAATTCACAACAAAACACAGATCCTCTAACTCGTTTTGCAAGAATTTTTGTCTCTCTCAGCTAATTACAGTAATGGCTTACTAAACCCAGGCTCAGAAGGCTGCAGTCTTATATGCCTTGCATTCCTGAAAAGGTCTCCAAAAAAGATGGAGTATTTCTGTACTGACTCATTTTTTTGTGAAACAGAGTGCAAATCTCTGCATTGGGACGCTGAGGCTGAACCAGAGCTTATCTGCTGCACACACTCAGGGCCTTCACTCCTGGGTGTGTCCTCTCTCCACATTCACCCTCTAGGCAGGAGCAAGGACTCCTTTCCAGTGGCACCTCCATTTAGCTTTTGGGCAGCAGTGGGAGAACACCTGCCTGTGGGCCAGAGACACCAGAAGTAAATGGGGAAGGAAGGAATGAAAATATAATTTGGAAGTTGCTGTTTTCTGTGGATGTGCAAAACAGCTTCTTTGCTATAAATTTGTATTGACTGGTAATTTCTCCATGTAGACAAGGGTTATTCTTCTGTATGTGGAAATGATTTTTTGATGGACAAAAAAAAAGTATCTCTAGTGGTCCTGAAAGAGTGAGAAAAATCTGAGCTAAAAAAATTAGAACACTTGGAAAATACAAACTTTAAAAACTTAGATGAACCAATCGTAAACTAGGCTGTGAAACAAGACAGTCATTTCTTAGGATTTCCAGTGCACCACAGCTCTGCTTCATTTTTGTGCCTTTAACTATAGGCCAACAAAATACAATAACATAGCTGTTACTTGTTATTTAGTGCAGTAATCAGTTCTTTTTAAGCGCAGCCCACTTGAAACCAGGTGGATACCAAAATGGGAAAAGCATCTACCATGAGAAGCATTTATGAGTGTGTGCAGCAGATGAGTTCCACTTGCATAGAGTTTGTGAGTTTTCTCCAGAGATGCAGTGGACATTAACAGGTCAGTAAAATGCTGTGTGTCTGTACTGGCTGAGCAGGAAGGATGTGTTCCTTAGCAAGGATGGTGGAGTGCACAAGTCTGGGGAGCATTATCCAAGATGTGTATCTGCATCAAAGCACATCCAGTGATGGATGTTTTTCCAGGGCCTTGGACATGTCCTCCATTCTCAGCCTCTCTCCCAGGTGAGAGATACCAGCTCACAAACTTGTTCCCTGTGAGGCTTCCAGGCAGCCCCTGGGAACACCAGGATCCTAGGGCCAGTGCCAGCCAGGTTTTAGTGTTTGTTTTCTGATCTCCTACTAACATAAGAGTAAAAAATGTCATTTGTCAGCCCCGATTGCCTTGGTTTCTGACTGACAGAGATCAGCAAACCAAGAATTCTTACTGAGTTGCAAGATTTAATTGGGAAATTGGATGCTTTGCAGTGAAATCCAAGGACTGTTCCTTCTAAACAGTGTCACAAAAACCCAGGTGACCATCCACATGTTTGGGTTATTTGTCTGTCACTGCAGTTCTCCACTTCTTGAACCTAGAAGGACTTATTGACTGGAATTTAGAAGTGGGTATCAGTCCCCTCCATATAGAAGAGGCGTGTCAGGACAGTGTGCCTGGGTGCTGTGCGTGTCCCTGTGAGTCCGAGGAAGTCTCCTTACCCTGACTTTGCAGTGCTGCTGTCAGCAAGCCAGAAGCTGCTGGCTTTCAGTTAATGTCATTACATAAAGCTGCTCCTTTAATATGACCTTTACCTCGGATACATAATTTGGAGAAATAGTCCTGCATTTACTTTTCAGTTAGTATTCTGGAACACACCCCAGGAGGATGACTGTCATTTATCACTCTTCCAAGCACAGGACTTCATGAAGGCAATTTTTTAAAGAGTGTGAGTTATTAATTATGCTGAGAAAAGAATGTGTTCCTTGGAGCAGCCCATCTTGCAGAGACACATTTCTTCCTTGTGCTTGTTTTCTAAGACACACTAAGAAAAAAGTGTGAGATTTCCTCATAAATACTTCTTACTGGTAGATGCTTTTCCCTTTTTCGTATCCACCTGGTTTCAAGTGGGTTGCGCTTAAAAGGAACTGATTACTGCACTAAATAACAAGTAACAGCTATGTTATTGTATCACCAATGACTTCTCAGGGCTGGACTCACCATTTTGTTACAAAATAACTTGGGTGTCCAATTAGTGCTTGGGTTTGAGTTGTGGTTCTGTGGTCGTGGAGCCCACTTTGTCCACGCAGCGCAGTCAGCCTGCAGCAGTCACCTGTGCAGGGCATGCGTGCCCAGGTAAGCTTGAGTCTTCCAAGCTCTGCCAGCCACAAGTCCTGCAGGCCTGTTCTCATGTCACACACATCCCATCCCTGACCCCCGTGTCACTGAGCTGTGTACAGTGAAACCTTCAGTTAGTGCTCTTCTCAGTGTTTAGAAGCGCTCGTCCTTTTTCTGAAGCGCTGTGTTGGTGTTTGTGCAGCATCTCAGTCTCCTGGCTGGGAAGGGTGGTGCTGCTGTGGCAGGGAGGTTTGGCGCCCCGAGACTCTGCCAGAGGTGCCTCTGCAGCTGCGGTGTCCCAGTGGAGGGCAGGCAGACCCCAGCCCAGGCCGGAGTGCTCGGGGGTGGCTGTGGCTCCTGGAGCAGGGCAGGAGATGTGCCCTGCTGCCTCAGTGTCCCAGTGGGGAGCAGGCAGACCCCAGCCCAGGCCGGGGCGCTCCGGGGTGGCTGTGGCTCCTGGAGCAGGCCTGGAGATGTGCCCTGCTGCCTCAGTGTCCCAGTGGAGGGCAGGCAGACCCCAGCCCAGGCCGGGGCGCTCAGGGGTGGCTGTGGCTCCTGGAGCAGGCCTGGAGATGTGCCCTGCTGCCTCTGCGGCGCTCCCCAGCCCTGCAGCGCCGATCGATGGAGCCGCCAGAGCCCACGAGCAGCCCTCGCGCCACAGGGATCCTCCCTCCTGCTTCCCCTGTGCGCTCCACTTCTTCCAGCCACCAGAACAATATTTTGAAATTTATGGAAAATTAATTATCGATTACAGATGTGCCCCGGTTCAAGGAAGGTAAAAACGAATGGATGCATTTACGATGAGGGACGTAATCCGCTTTGTGAAACTGATTGTCTTCAGCTCTGCTCCTGCCCTCCCTCTCTTTCCCTTCTCTCTCATCCTGCCCCCTCCCCCTTCCCGTACACCGGCTAAGAGACAGCCCTGATAAAGTGGGAGAAGCAAGATTGGTTTTCTAAGGGCACCGGGCCCTTCATGAGCAGGTAAATCACGGGCTGTCTGGAGCTGGGGCTGGGTGATGACCTGCTCCCCGTGCCGCGGCACTGCACCCCCCTGCGGGACGTGATGATGTGCACCCGTGCGGCTGCGGGGGGCTGCAGTGAAGGTGAAACTGTCATATCGATCTTTTTAGCACTAAAATATGAGCCACTTTACTCCACTCCCCGATGCTGTGATGTGAAAAATAATAACTCGGATCCAAATTAAAAATATTGATCTCTGGAAGGTGTTGAAAGTAAATAAACACCTTCCGAAGTTTTCGGGTCAGCCAAGAAATGGTATTCAGCAATAAATGTGTCGGCATGTCAGAATCCAGGGTTCTTGATCTGTTTTTCCTTTCAAATTGATTTTTCATTACTTACTTCCTAAAAGTGTTGGAATTTGGTCCTCTACCGTTAAATCTCAGTGTTTGGGCAAATTATTTCTTTGGGGCTTATGAGGTGCTCCTAATCCACTCGGTCATTGATTGATTGATTTTTGACTCAATAAACTTGCATTACCCTTGCTTTATTTAAGGCTTCCATCATAATTTTTTGTACATTTAGGCTTGACTTTTTTATTTCCTTCTAACAGATGAGCTGACATTGGTCTATCAAACATGTGGGAAAACAATTGCCACAAGGTTAATTTTATTGCTAGCTCCATGCATTTTAAGTAGGTGCCAGGTATTTTCCACTCCAGGCTGATAAATTGCAGTTGAACCACTAAAGCATAAGAATGAACAGAAGCACTGTAGCAACAACAATAGAAACCCCATAGAAATGCATCACAGAGCATAAGCATTAAATGGATTATTTTTGCTTCATTGGTTTAACTTCATTTTACATCCAAGCAGCAATAGGTATGCAGCAGTGTAATGAGCTCTTTGAGTGGGCCTTGCTCGGGCCCTGGCGCTGCAGCATTGTGTACTCTGGGGGTGGAGGTGTTTAGGTCTTCCTGGTTAGTGGAAAGGATAAAATACAGTCACCTGCATTTTCAAAAAGTCATTTTCTCTTGGAAAGCAGCCAGTTGAGTTTTAGGTATCAGAATGTTCTTCTGAGCAGGTTTGTTGGTGTTGCTGTTCTGCAGCAGCTGTTGCAGCAGTGGCAGAGCACCGGCTCAGCAGCAGGAAAGGAGAGCTGCAGTGGGATGGGAGAGGCCTCTTGGATGGCCAGAGGGCAGTTTGGTCAGTGTTTGACAACCCCCTCGAGCTGTTGGGGCTGTCCTGGGGAGCCTTCACTGCCCCCCAGCTGTCCCCAAGTCACTGTTCACACCCTCGTGTGTTTCCATAGGCACAAGTTCCCATTTTGCAGCGTTCCTTTCCTGGACCCCATCCTGCATCATGTGTTTATTCTGTTTAATTGAAGGCGACAGCATCAATTAAGAGGAATAAAACTGGGTCTGTGTAAATTACTTGTTGGAACTAATGGCAGTTTTGGTCATTGTCCACTTCCCTCCACAACTGCATTTCCTCAGCCAGGTTATTCATCAGACATTGTTAGTGTGCAGGAGTTTGATTAAAATTCCTGGGGTTCATCCTATTTGGTTTTTTTTAAACCTGTATCTGTTTTTCTGATATTCCTGTGACATGGCACATAAATGTGTTCCCAGGGCTGTAAGCCTTACACATAGGAATCTGTAGGTACCACCAGCTCACAGCTGGGGCTCCCCATGTCCTGGGAAATCTGGCAGTATATTTCATGTCCTTTCAGATCACTTGTGGTGAGGGCAAAGGGGAAAAAAAGAAATTTGATTTTTTTACTAATGTGAGTGTTGTAAATGCAGTTTGTAAACCTGATGCTCTTTGTGCTAAATAGTAAAGATCCTGTGTTTATTTTCAGGACATTTTTTGCCTGCAGGTTAATGGATATTCTTAGAGTTTGTTCATAAAAGATCCAGTTCAGTAATCAAAAAAATGGGAAGGGAGTAAGTCTTTAAGAGTGTAGGCCAAGCTACCAGTAAAAGAGCAAAAAACCACAGGTTTACATGCAACGACATAAAGATGGAAAGAAAGAAAGAAAGAAAGAATTCCTAGGAGTATTTAAATGTTGTGTTCCTCCTTCATAGCTTTGCAGTCATTGTCCTATGGGCATCTTTGACAGCTGGGTCTAACATAGCAGCATTAAAACTTTTCTCCTTTCCTATTCAGGAATATTTCCATGTGGAAAAGCAATATTAGATTCTGTTTTACTTTGGAAATTAAAGAAGAGGATACAGACCCACTATCTATTTGAGTATTTTTCTCTATTTTCAGAAATGTTTCTATTTCATTGGCAATAAGGAGAACTTTGAACGTTGTCGTTGTTCTGACACCTGGAAATGCCAGTGCCAGGGTTGAGAGATCACATGGCAGGAGCATCCTCAGCTATTGCAGCACTGTAGCATTACCCTGGTCATGCCACGTTGTCCTTAGCAACCTTCCCTTGGCTGTGATATAAAAAAAAAGAAGTTAGTAGCTGTTTAGGTCTTGCTGGTTGTGTTTAGTTTGTTGGTTTATGATAAGATCAGTGTTATGCCCAGATTGTCTTTTAATTCAATCACTTGTCATTGGACTTTCCTAAAGAGTACGAAAAATTTGTAACTGACAGGCTGGCAAAGGTTTGAGCAAGTGTACTGTGGTTGGACCATATATCAGGGCAAGAGACAAATGTGACTGAGTGCTGTGTCATGGCACCACGTGTGGGAAACAAATATTCCACATGAAATCTATGGGAGCAAACTGAAAATTTGTTAAGCTCTTGAAGAGCTTAAAGGCTTGTTAGCATTTCCTGACAGAAGCCCCCTGAAGCAGGGACAGGAAGAGCCAGAGTGCCGGTGGCTGATTGGGAGTTCAGATCTCCAGTTCTGTTCAGGACCTGCTCCGTACAGGCACTCGTGTCCTGTGCTGGGCTGGGCCCAGGATGGCCCCTGGGAGCCTCTTCCCTCCATGGTCTGAGACCCCCTGCCACTGAGCAGCTGTCCCCTGTGTCCAGGGACTTCAGCAAGTTCCTTTTTGCCAAACTGTAGAAGAGTCTTAGTAATTTCCTATAAAATGCTGCTGCCCTTTGTGTGTTTGGATGGGTTCTGCTGAAGTGGCTGAACTCACCGTGTTTGGATCTAACATGGCCATCTGCTGCCTCACCAAAAAGGGTTTATTTGGGTTTGCTTTGCCCAAGATGGGTACCTGATGTGAACAGATTCTTGTGGAGCTGCCAGCATACGACCAAGACCCTCCATCAGGCAGGTGAAGCCCCTCATTTCTGCAGGTACTAAATGAACCAAATATGCATAGGAGGAACGAGGATCAGGTTAGATTTGTAATCTGTTAAAGCACTTGGCTTTCCTTATCTTCTCACAGGTTAATAAAGGCCTAGTAGAAAAAAATCAGCTCATAGTAGATATAGCATTAAAAGAAAAGAGTTGTTTTCAAATAGAACAGTGATGAGGATAAATAAATCTGATGGACTCCCAGTAATGTTTGGTTTGTTTCTGCTGTCCTGTGTTATTCCTTTAAAAGCCTGCCAGTGCAATTTGAAAAGCAAAGTGAGGTTGGACACTTGTTCTATCTTCAACACCAAAGGTTTGTTCAATTATTCTGAATGAATCTGTCACTTGGGGAAAATTTTACCAATGCTTCCTTCATTCTTCAGGCACTGAGATCAGTGATGATTATTAAGCTTTGCAAAGCCAACATGGGTCAACATGTGCATGATAAATGGAGCTGCTATTGCACATAGGGAAACAATTAATGTGTTGCTCCATACGGTGGGATGTCCATTAGCACGCCCTACCAGTAATGCAAGCCAGAAAAGCTGCAGTAGTGTGTGCCCAGGTTTTAGGTGAGGTACAAAGGGAAATATTCTAATAGTTATTCAGGCACTAATTTGAAAGTTGTATTTTTCTTTTTTTCTTTCTTTCCTTCCAGCCAGCAGGCAATGAACTCTGCTCTGAGCAGTGGGGTCAGGCACTGTTGTACCCGTGGTGAACCACGCTCCCTGCTTTGCCTTGTGGGAGCGAACTGGATGCTTGAGGAGAGGTGCCTTGCTCAGTACTCTTAGCACATTACTCCTTTTTAATACATATTCTATGAATTCAACTAGCTAGTTGTGGAATCCTTATGTGGACTCATGTCTGGATTAATTTTTCGTATGGCATAACAGAGGAAGTATTTCAAGCTGTCAGGGCAGATACTGCATAATATTGTTAGGGGTGATAATTTCACTGTGGTATGAAAGCAGTGAAATATGAATATATGAAATGTGTTACTTCATATTTCCTAATTTCATTTTAAAAACCTTCCAAAAGATGTATGTTAAATTTCCTCTTTTAAGTTTCCTGAAGAAGAGTGACCCCTGCCAACACATGCGTGCTTCCATACGCCAGGGCAGCAGCCAGGTCTTAGGCCTGTCACTGATGTGAGGACAGAGAGGGTGAAGCAGAGCTTGAAGGAGCTGGGGAATCCCAGAACAATAATGGCCTCACTCATTTGCTCTGCTTTCTCATCATTTTTTTTAAGATAGCAGTTTGGTTCTGTTTTGGTGCAGAAGCTTTAGCATTTAAAGGTTTCATTATCAGAGCAATATGTAATTAACTCGCATTAGTAGCATTCCTGTAGCCTCCCGGTTTTGAATCTGCAGCTCTTCCTGCAGGACTCAGATCTTCCTCATCCCATCCGAGAGCCCTCGGGGCTGGGTTTGAGCTGTGCTGGGCAGCAGCTGCTGTGTGTGAGGAGTGGGCAAGGGAGCCCCAGGCCAGTGCAGCTCGACTTCATTTTCATTTCAAAACTCTGTGCTACAGTTAATGAATTTTGTTTAAAAACTTAAGCTTGTTTTTAAAGCCCAGTTCTTTCTTTCCATTTTCTTCATCACTATAAAAAAATTTTAATAGCCTTTGGTTACTCTTTCAGGGTTCTTTGTTAGACAGTTCATCTAAGAAAATCTGTGGGTTGATAGATTTTCTGATTAAATACTTGAGACACAGTAGATGTTTTAATTGTCCAGAGATCCATTTTTCTTGAGAGTCTGTGGCAATGTGCAGTCTGCTTTTTAGAAACACTGATTGATGAATTCTGCTGTAATTTAAAGTAAAAGTTAATAAGACAGGCCTACATGGATCTGATGCAAGTTATTAGACCTGTAAGGCACTTTAATATATGCCATTTATTATTCAAAGAAGTGAAAGCCAAAAATGTTTCATGTGCACTAATAAAAATTCAATATAATTATTTCAGAGAACTTCGGGAAATGCAAACGGTCAGATAAACGGAATTTATTAAACAATATCCAGTGACAGGAATGCTGATGGACCTCTCAGGCTGGTGGTACCTTTGCAGTGGGAGTGTGATGCTGTTGAAACTTCCTTTGCATGAGAGGTTTTTGACTTTTCCTTACCAATGAGTTAAAACCGTGACATTCAGTGTTTCAATTTCCCTCTCTGCTTCAAAATATAAAATGTTGATGGCCCTGTCCAGGGTTTTGCCTAAATTGCTGTGGGTTTCTGTATCCCAAGGTTAAAGAAGAGCTCAGGTAACAATAGCTTGACTGCACTTTCCACTGGTCAGGCCTGAAATCCAAACCCACTCTCATGGCTGTCTCTTACAGTTTAGGGTTTTCTACTATTAAAATCTTCCTTTGAAATAATAAATGACTACATGCTGTCAAGGTAGGGTCTGGAAAGGCCAGCACGTAGAATGGGCTGAGATTTCATCTGAGTGTAGTTGAGTTTTATAGATCTATTTATGAGATCCAATACTGTAATGATGTAATTTTACTTGTCTAATAAATGTAGCTGTACAACGAAGGATAGCAAACATTTCCATTGTGACCAAAATCCTTTAAACTGCAGCCACTTTGATCTTAGAGCTCATGCTATTTAATAAATGCTGGCCATTCTTCTAACAATCACAATTATTTAAAGGGTTTTCAAAAGGGATAGAGCAAATCAAATAAAACAATTACTGTTGTATCTCATTCTGAAGTTAAGTGTATTTTTTATGTGAGTCTTGTTTAGTGTCTCCTCCCAGTTTTCATCCATTATCACAATAATTGAGTTTGTAGCTGGAATTAAATTTATCAAATTGTGTTATCCTCTTTTGAAATTGGATAGGTATCCTGGCAGTGGGAGCTAGAAGTTAATCTGCTTTGCTAAAGCCTCCAGTGGCACAGCGGCAACAGGATTGAGAAGGCTCAAACATTTTCCTGTCACCCTGGACACGATGTAATTTCTCCTCAATCCCTTGTGCAAATAATGACATTTGAATCGAGCATTAACAGGCTTAATTACTTTAAAATTGTCATTTTAATTTACACTGATATAGTATTGATCATACAAGCAGAGATTAAGCTGTTCAGTGGAGCAGATGATGGGGAATTAAACATTAAAGGGTCCTCGTGGGGCTGAGAGGCCGCCCAGAGAGTGCCAGGAGAGGAATGATATTTCTCCGTAATGAACTGGCGGCATGCAGGGACATGAATCTTTGGCCTACTGGAAAAAGGGAAATAATGGGGTTTGGGAAGCATTTGCAGGTTATTCATTCGCTGCCATGCACCAATTCTCCAGTGATTCATCCACCTCACCAACATTTATTTATCTAGCAAATTCAGGAGCTCTGACCTTTCTGCTAAGTACATTTAACATAAGACAGAGTGGAATATTTCAGGTGTAACTTTTTACAAATATTAGTTATTGTTTCTTATTTCTGACTAATATTAAACAGAGTTATTTAATCTGCCATCCATACTTGCGCCCGTTTGTGTGACTCATGATGAGCAGACGGACTTCATAAAGAGATCCAGGTATTGTGGGACTCGATGAGGTCCTCAAAGTCCTTGACCTCATTTAGTTACAGTCTGATTTTCTTCTTTGGCAAACCTGAATTAAAGCTCATTTAAGGCAAGCTGACACGAGTTTACGTGGGTGATTATACAGCATATAATAGCAAAAATGGTGACTAATCCTTGTAAAGCCTCCAAACAAAAAATGTCACCACTCTGGTAGGGAGCATGTTTTAAAAGACCAGGAAGATATATACGCAGTATTTTAAGGCTAAAAACTTAATTTCAGTGATTTGGATTTGTCTAATAATTTATTGAAGTGTTGCTAGGAAACAAGTATTTCTGTTTTGATAATTTACAGTTTAAAAATTCAAAACTAAATGTGGGTACTAAATTGCACAAAATCGATTTTGTGTTTTTATACATGGCAGCAAAGTTATTTTTTTCCCTGACCTGAGCTAGCAGGCTACTTTTCCTCATGCCTTACGTTTTATTTTTATCAGGGAAAACCAGAACCAGTGGTGTAACTACACAGGATACCGTGTGAGTCAGGGTATACTTGCAGTCATTGCAATTCAAAATCAAAGGTCTTCTTTCTGAAAATGGACATTTTTCTTACTTAAGAGAACAGCAGGGCCAGATCACCCCCATTGAGTCCAGGCGGTTTTTTGGGGTTTTTTTAATTTGGTAAATATGTAAATTCCCAAGGAAGCCCATTGAAGTCAGTAGCATCTGTGCACTTGTTAGTGTAGCTTCCTCAGGAGGTCACTTCTCTCCCCTGTAACCAAGGGACTGGTCCTTACAAGTGAGGAAGGTGATGCAATGTAGGAAGTTGAATTTTCTTATGGCTTACATTTTTTGCTTTCACTGGAAAATGCTTTGAATAAAACTGTAATCTGTTGCTAGTCAGAAAAAGGGTTCTGCAATACATAGCAATGATTTTACTTGTTTTTTTAAAAACAACTTCCTTTTGAAAACTAAGGAAATTTGTATTTACCTATTTTTTTATCGGAAAGGATGTTTTGATTGGGATTTGGGGGAAGATCTTTAGGTTTGGGGTTTTTTTTAATTACAGACTTAGGAACACACTTGGTTGCTCTCAGGTCTCCGAGGTTTGGCTGATTTTGTGGGTTTA
Source organism: Setophaga petechia (assembly GCA_024362935.1). Taxonomy (NCBI): domain Eukaryota; kingdom Metazoa; phylum Chordata; class Aves; order Passeriformes; family Parulidae; genus Setophaga; species Setophaga petechia. The sequence goes on from JANCRA010000007.1 coordinate 36,766,005, forward strand.
GTAGTTTTTGCTTTAAGGTGTTCCTGTTTTCCTTGAATCCTGCAGTGCAAGTGAGGGGGATGTGCAGGCACAGAGCTGCCCCAGCACGAGCGGCCCCGCGCTCGCTCCCTCCAGGGTGCCTGGCAAGGGCTCCCTGCCTGGCGTGTGTCCGTCTGTCTGCATGTCCGTGTGTCTGTGTGTCTGCATGTCCATGTGTCTGTGTGTCTGTGTGTCCAAGTGTCTGTGTGTCTGCATGTCTGCATGTCCGTGTGTCCGTCTGTCTGCATGTCCGTGTGTCTGTGTGTCTGTGTGTCTGCATGTCCGTGTGTCTGTGTGTCTGCATGTCTGCATGTCCATGTGTCTGTGTCTGCATGTCCAAGTATCTGTGTGTCTGTGTGTCTGCATGTCCATGTGTCCGTCTGTCTGCATGTCCATGTGTCCGCGTGTCCGTCCGTCTGCACGTCCAAGTGTCTGTGTGTCCGTCCGTCTGCATGTCCATGTGTCTGTGTGTCTGCATGTCTGTGTGTCCATGTATCTGCATGTCCATGTGTCCGTGTGTCCGTCCATCTGCATGTCCAAGTGTCTGTGTGTCCGTCCGTCTGCATGTCCAAGTGTCCGTGTGTCTGTGTGTGCCTGTGTCTGAGTGTCCGCATGTCCGTGCCCACATGTATGTGTCCAAGTGTCTGTGTGTCTGAATGTCCCTCTGTCTGCATGTCTGAGTGTTCACATGTCTGTGTGTCCGAGTGTCCCTGTGTCCACGTGTCCGTGAGTCTGACTGTCCTCATGTCTGTCTGTGTGTCCTCATGTCTGTGTGTCCGTGTATCCTGTGTCCGTGTGTCCTCTGTCTGTGTGTCCCATGTCTGTGTGTCCTGTGTCTATATGTCTGTGTGTCCATGTGTCCGTGTGTCCTGTGTCCGTGTGTCCGCATGTCCCGGTGTCTGCATGTCCCATATCGGTGTGTCCTGTGTCTGCATATCCTGTTTCCATGTGTCCATGTGTCTGTGTGTCTCGTGTCCGTGTGTCCCATGTCCATGTGTCCCGTGTCCCATGTCCCATGTCCCATGTCCCGTGTCCATGTGTGCACATGTCCCATGTCCATGTGTCCCATGTCTATGTGTCTGTGTGTCCCATGTCCGTGTGTCATGTGTCCTGTGTCCCATGTTTTGTGTCGCATGTCCATGTGTCCCATGTCTGTGTGTCCCATGTCCCATGTCCATGTGTCCCGTGTCCCATGTCCTGTGTCCCATGTCCCGTGTCCGTGTGTCCACATGTCCCATGTCCCGTGTCCCGTGGCGCTCTCGTGGCGCTGGCCGGGGCTGGGCAGGGCTGGCGCTGTTGCCGTGCAGCCGTGTGCAGCCGTGTGCAGCCGTGTGCAGCCGTGTGCAGCCACATGCAGCCGCGTGCAGCCACATGCAGCCGCGTGCAGCCACATGCAACAATGTGCAGCCACATGCAGCCGTGTGCAGCCACATGCAGCCACATGCAGCCGTGTGCAGCCACATGCAGCCGTGTGCAGCCACATGCAACAATGTGCAGCCACATGCAGCCGTGTGCAGCCACATGCAGCCACATGCAGCCGTGTGCAGCCACATGCAGCCGCGTGCAGCCACATGCAACAATGTGCAGCCACATGCAGCCACATGCAGCCGTGTGCAGCCACATGCAACAATGTGCAGCCACATGCAGCCACATGCAGCCGCGTGCAGCCACATGCAGCCACGTGCAGCCACGTGCAGCCGTGTGCAGCCACATGCAGCCACATGCAGCCGTGTGCAGCTGTGTGCAGCTGCATGCAGCCGTGTGCAGCTGTGTGCAGCCGCGTGCAGCCGTGTGCAGCCACATGCAGCCGTGTGCAGCTGTGTGCAGCTGCACGCAGCCGTGTGCAGCTGTGTGCAGCCGCGTGCAGCCGTGTGCAGCCGCGTGCAGCCACATGCAGCCGTGTGCAGCCACATGCAGCCGCATGCAGCCACGTGCAGCCGTGTGCAGCCACATGCAGCCGCATGCAGCCGTGTGCAGCCACATGCAGCCGCATGCAGCCGTGTGCAGCCACATGCAGCCGTGTGCAGCCGTGTGCAGCCACATGCAGCCGCGTGCAGCCACATGCAGCCGTGTGCAGCCGCGTGCAGCCGTGTGCAGCTGTGTACAGCCGCGTGCAGCCGTGTGCAGCCACATGCAGCCGCATGCAGGCTGACGCATCCCTGCAGACACTGCTGGGGACATCTGAAATGCAGTTCAATGGCAGGAACCTCCGTTTGTCTGAACAAGACAAAGCATGGAATGGCTTCATTTGACTTGAAACATGTAATTAGCATAACCCTTCTGGATGCTTGTTTTATCATTTGCAATATAGTAAATGATTGATTATTGTACTGTACCTTTTGAATGTCATTAACAGAATTGTTTTGTCCACTTGATTAATATGTTGCCTCAACCTCAGAACAATCAGATTAAACTGGGTTGCCTTGTTCCTTCTGACTTGGAGCATTCCTATTGCCATGGCCATCTTCTCACAAAGGTCCCGTGTAGATTGGTGCATTTTGTTCATTCCAGTGTTTCAGGATATATCCAGCTGGGAATCTCTCCTGATGTATGGAATGGGTGTTGCTATAAAAATGTATTTTATAAGTTAGCTAACTACTATCTTCTAAGTTCAGGCAATGGAGAGGGGCTGGAATTGGGTGTTTTCACTATAGTTCCTGTAACAAATCAAACATCTGGTGTCCATATATGTCTTTCACATCAAGGATCTCCAATTTTGAATGTGTGAGCCATAAGACATTAATGGTTTGGTTTATTTTTTGTCAAATTTTCTAAACCAAACCGAATTACACAAAAGCCTGAGCCTTGTTCTTTGCAAGAGTCAGTATTACAGGTTTTCAGTTGTGTGATGAATCACATTTGTGATCTGTAAACTGTTGGCTGCATTAAATTGCTGACATCCCAGCAGCTGAACAGCTTTTGCTGCGGTGATATTATCTGATCTCAGATTAAGGAATGTTTCCTTTCATTGAACACATGTATAATAACATATTTAGGCGTGAAGGTTGTTTATCAGATCTTAGTCCTAAATCCAGAAGCCATGGAAATGTTTGAGGGCAGGGCCAGTTGGTGCCCAGCAGAGGCCGGGCTGTGGCTGAGCCTTGTGCCCTGGTGCCTGTGCTGGGAGAGCTGGTGGGACCCTGTCCCCAGGGGTGGCAGCCTCCCTCTGGGTGGGTGTGCACTGCCTGCACAGTTTGTGCACACGCGTGTGCGTGAGGAGATAAAAACATATGAAGATTCAAAATGCCTTGACAACAAAATGTGAATGAAGCATAAATTTATGCTCCGGGATTAAGATTTAAGTTTCTGTCTATCTGGGTCAATGTTTGAGGTTACTAAGTGTTTGAGTCACTGAACTTTAAGACTGCATTCATCACAGCTTCCTAGACTAATATAAATTTTTTCCCATTAAGTCAATAAGCGTGGTTACATCAGACAGCAGTTCTGTCTAGAAACTAAGATTAATGTCCATCATAAAGTGACATGAAGAGACAACTTGCTTGATTTATACAGACTATTTTTATCTTCCCAGTTTTAAAATAAAATTCAAGTTATTACTTCTATTTATGTAGAGATTTTCTTTCTCACTCCCACTATTACTGAAACATTCCTTTCAGATGGTGGCTGCTTCGTCATCCAGGTGTGAGCCTGTAGGACAAGAAGCCCTTCTCGTGGGTGTGCTAACAGCAAAACTGGCTGATACCTTGCACTCCTTCCAAAGAGCCCCTTTTTTTTAGGCCTTTTAATTCATCTGTTTTCTGTAAGAAAGCATATTCCAGTTTAAAGTAGAAATTTGTTTCCATTCAGTGTAAAAGCACGGTAATCCCGGCAGCGCAGGGCGGCTCCTGAGCCCGGCTGGCATTCCAGGCACCCCCTCTTCAGGGCTGGCAGAGCTGTTGGCATCATCCTGAGCAGGAACAGACCTGCAGTTAATGCCCTTGCCAACTGGAACAAAGCCAGGCCTCAGCTGCAGCTTTGGAGGCTTCCAGCCCACATCACCAGAGCTCCCTTTTCCCAGCCTCCGTGAGATCAGAGGCACGTTACAGAGCCGGGAGCCTTATTTGAACTTCCTGCTGTTGATGGAGCAGCTTCACAAAGTATGTTACAATGCTCTGCTGTTCTTGAAATGCTTAAAATATATTTTCTTTACTGTTTTCTAGCTCAAAGCTAGAAAACAATGGTAATATGGTGATACTAGCGAGGCCAAAACCAGGCAAGCAAAAACCGTGAGCAAGGCAGTGGTGACAGGACTAGTAAATGAAATAATCTTAACTCACTTTTGATATGGTCTGTAGAGCACTTTGGTTTTGTTTTTCTTTTTGAATAATTTTTTAGAAGTCAGGAATGCACATTGAAATGCTGCCTTTGTAAGCTGGGCCCCCACCTGAAGCTGGTAAAGCCTTTGGGCACAGTTGTATTGATCCTAGTTCAACACCTCGAATTCACTTGTTCAGCATTTCAACAGCTGAAGTTCATCTGAGACTTCCAAAGGTAAAGCATTTATAGCAATGATGAATTACATTTCCAAGCAAAACATGGCAAACATTTCTAGCAGGTTCTTCCTAAACTGTTAGTGATGTTAGATTTGTGAAACGAGCTTCTGCAGCAGGGAGAGTGGCATCCTTCCAAGTTCTCCACCTTGAAGCTGGATTTCTGCTTCAGGATAAATCTTAGCTGGTGTGCCTGGGCAGCTGGCAGGTATGGGCACTTCCATCCTAATGCCCTGTTCATCTCCAGGCTCTCAGCAGGACAAGCAGATCAGGAATTGTGAGCCAGCATTTGCTTTCTGCTCACTATTCATTGGTGTCTGTGGTACAGGGGCAGCCTCACAAAATCAGTTCTGTGCACTTTACAAGTGTCCTATGTGCAGCCACAGAATCACTGGAGCTTCTTTTCCTAGCATGATGTAGATTTTTTGGGGATTTCCAAAGGGAGAAGATGCCTTTGCTAGGGCCCAGCCCTTGCTTGTTCCTGCTGCTCACAGCTGGTGCTCTGGGGCTCCTCAGACCTTCCCACAGAGGAACAAGGAGCAGGCCGTGCAAACAGGTCACAGCAGGCCTTTCATCCAGACTTTGGAGGATGTTGAGGCAAAAGGGCATGAAGGAGTCCTGTTTGATGTATCAGACGTGAGTCAGAGAGTGAAAGTTTGTTTGGTTTTGAGCAATTTGGTTGGATTGCCAGAATTTTCAGAGAATAATGTTCTTGTCTGCCATCAGAGCGGTGGAACCTTCCTGTCTGTAACAAACTTCAAGGGAGTGTGCTAAATGCCTTCTAACTGTAATTATTCAAGAATGATTTCCTTTAAAATATTACTATCTTAAGGCATTATACACATCAGGTGGGTATTTGTTCAAGTTGAGGTGCAGGCACGGCTGGGTTGGGGTGCACAAAGTGTGTCAGCTTTGCTTGGAGCTTCCAATCCGGGCTCTGCACTGCCCAGGAGTTTGCAGTGGTGGTCCCAGCAGTTCCTCTAATACTAAAAATCACAGCTCAGGCAAAGCACTTAGGAATGTACAAAATGTACAGTATTATTGAAATTTTAAAAATCAATTAAAGCTTTTTTGTAATTGCTCACAGACATCGCATGCTCTGGTTGAATGGCAGTAGGTAATTTGTAAACTGGTTAGGTTCATTGTTGGCCATCTCTTAGAATTGATTGTCCTTTAATTAACTTATCTCTATCATGCATGTAATGTGATTCCCAATAAAAATTACAGAATTTTAATTGAAATTGAAAAGTTCTGAAAGGTAGAAATATAAATAATATATATTATATATGTACATACTCCAACTTGCATGGACATTTTGAAGAGACTTTAATAACAAGGCAGGCTTTCCATGTGATTTAATTACCAATAGACTTAACTGAGTATTTAGATTAAAAGAGTATAATCTGGTTTATTTAATAAAGAAAGGCTTTACATCTTTATGTCCTTATTGATTTGCCAATACCATTTAATGAGTGTCAGTTCACAAAAGTTACATTAGTTGAAATACATCTTTGGGTTTGTTCCATGTAGCTTTGTTTTGGAAATGCAACCACTTGAAGAAAATGCTGAGCATAATTTAAAGTTAATTAGAATAAAATATGGCTCTGAAGTGTGCATGAAGAAATGCAAAATGGCAGCATGCAATCAATTATTCTGCATAATCCAGTTATTCTGTATAATTCCAGGAAAATTAATTTCTTTTCAGTAATCCTGGTATTTTCTTATGTTTGCTAAACCAAACATGCTGCACACGTTCATTTATGCTTTTATTTTTAGTTTACATACACTGAAATTTTTTTTTCAGATTGTTCATAACTCAGTTTTCAGTATTTCTACTGAACTGTGACAGAGTAAGCTTGAATTGTTCTACTATTGGTGCTTTGGTTTATATTGCTATTTCTTTATGGAATCAGTGCAGGAACTGGTACAAAGGGCACAAGGGCTTAAAATATCTAATCACATAAATCACATTGTTCTTCATTTCAGTGAAGTGAAGCCTGTTAGGAAATACCAGATTTGGTTCCTTGTTAGCAATAATAATAATAATAAATTTTTAAGCATATAATGTGCATCTTTGTCTCTAGGTGAACTGGCAGCATACAGAGCAGGGCAGTGCCGTCACTGGGTCAGTTTTGTCTGCTCGGTCAGCCCAGTGACAGGTACAAGGTTTAACACAAAGTCTCTGTATTAGCAGCATCAAGTAAAAGACAAAGAAAAGCTGGGAGAGAGACTTTCTGATTTTTACGGTCAAATATTTTGTATTACATTGGAAAAAGTTAGTAGAAATTGCTTTTCAAACAGGGGCAATTCTCGTTGTATTTGTCACTCAGTATGTAACGATGGTGACACAAGTAGGCTCTGAAAGTCTGAGGTTTTGATAGTGTTGTGCAGTGTTTGGTGGTGTTTTGGCAGTGTTTTGATAGTGTTGTGTAGTGTTGGGTGGTGTTTGGTAGTATCAGGTCATGTTTGGTGGTGGTTGGCAGTGGTTGGTGGTGGTTGGCAGTGGTTGGCAGTGGTTGGCAGTGGTTGGTGGTGGTTGGCAGTGTTTTGGTGGTGTTTGGTGGTGTTTGGCAGTGTTTGGTGGTGTTTGGCAGTGTTTTGGTGGTGTTTGGCAGTGTTTGGCAGTGTTTGGTGGTGTTTGGCAGTGGTTGGTGGTGTTTGGCAGTGTTTGGCAGTGTTTGGTGGTGTTGGCAGTGTTTGGTGGTGGTTGGCAGTGTTTGGTGGTGTTTGGTGGTGTTTGGCAGTGTTTGGTGGTGTTTGGCAGTGTTTGGTGGTGTTTGGTGGTGGTTGGCAGTGGTTGGTGGTGTTTGGTGGTGTTTGGCAGTGTTTGGTGGTGTTTGGCAGTGTTTGGCAGTGTTTGGTGGTGTTTGGCAGTGGTTGGTGGTGTTTGGTGGTGTTTGGCAGTGTTTGGTGGTGGTTGGCAGTGTTTGGCGGTGTTTGGTGGTGTTTGGCAGTGTTTGGTGGTGTTTGGCAGTGTTTGGTGGTGTTTGGCAGTGTTTGGTGGTGGTTGGCAGTGTTTGGTGGTGTTTGGCGGTGTTTGGTGGTGTTTGGCAGTGTTTGGTGGTGGTTGGCAGTGTTTGGTGGTGTTTGGCGGTGTTTGGTGGTGGTTGGCAGTGTTTGGTGGTGTTTGGCGGTGTTTGGTGGTGGTTGGCAGTGTTTGGTGGTGTTTGGCAGTGTTTGGTGGTGTTTGGTGGTGTTTGGCAGTGTTTGGTGGTGGTTGGCAGTGTTTGGCGGTGTTTGGTGGTGTTTGGCAGTGGTTGGTGGTGTTGGCAGTGTTTGGTGGTGGTTGGCAGTGCTTTGGTGGTGTTTGGCAGTGTTTGGTGGTGTTTGGTGGTGGTTGGCGGTGTTTGGCGGTGGTTGGTGGTGTTTGGCAGTGGTTGGTGGTGTTTGGCAGTGGTTGGTGGTGTTTGGTGGTGTTTGGCAGTGTTTGGCAGTGTTTGGTGGTGTTTGGTGGTGTTTGGCAGTGGTTGGTGGTGTTTGGCAGTGGTTGGTGGTGTTTGGCAGTGGTTGGTGGTGTTTTCAGAGGTTTCACACTTCTGCACGCTGCCCAGAAGGCTGAGGAGGCTGAGGCAGGTGTGGGGAGGGTTTTCCCAAGGGGTTCCAAGCCCAGCCCTGGCACGCCCTGTGCTGGGCACTCCGGGTTTCCCCTGTGCCTGTCGGGTCCCTGGTGCTGCTGTGCCCAGCTCGAGCAGGAGCTGTGGGTGCTGCTCACACCTGGGCCAGCACATCCTGAGCCTGGCTGGGGCTGCTGGCCTGGCTGTGCCACCAGGGACAGCCTCTGGCATGGCTGTGCCACCAGGGCCACAGAGCCAGAGGCAGCTCGGGCTCAGCCTGGAGCAGAGCCAGCCCTGTGGTGCTGGTGGGCGCTCCCAGCTCCAGCACTGGCACCTGGGCAGTGCCAGGTGGGGACACAGCATCCCCCAGCAGTCTGCTGGAAAGGGTCCTGTTCCAGTCCCCTGCCCAGGCTGGCCCGTGCAGGGGGCCCAGAGGAAGGGCTGGGTCTCCAGGGCCATCAGCCTTGGAAGGCGCCCGTGTGTGGGTATGGGAAGGAGGGCACTGACACAGGACATGGGGCAGGGCAGTGTGCTGAGGGGCTCTGCTTGACCTCATGGTGGAGCAGAGTAACAGCCATTGTGGAATCCTAAACCCCACACTGCTACCAACCGTGTACAAGAACAGTAGAGAGTAGAATCCCTGCCACCCTGGTGGTTGTGTTTGTGCCGTGGCCTGTGGGCTTTGTGCTGGTTTCTGGCCCTGCCCGCGGTGCTCGGTGCTGGCCCCAGCAGCCCTGACAGCCCCGTGCTGCTGGGGGCCCAGCTGTGCTCTGTGCTGCTCTCCTGCCGTGGGGCTGCCCAGGGCACTGCTGCAGAACTGCCAGGTCGGGGTAGCTGAGCCAAAGGCACCAGAGGGGTACAGCTGAAGTTGTTGATAATCCCAGCTTCTCCAGCAGATTGCCGTGGCGTTGTGTTTTCCTTCTTCCTGCGCGAGAATGAGAAACGATGATTTCAGTGTCCTCAAGGTTGATGCCCTTGCAAGAAGCTCTTCTGTCACTCAAATCTGTGACCCTCTTTTGAGGCTGCCTTGTTCTTCTGCAGTTGATCTTTGTTATGTTAATTTAAAAATTTAACAGGTTTATTAATCCTGCAGAATTTATTATAGTCAAACATGAGATATTATTAAGTTGCTATTGTACAGAGCATTTACCTTTGCTGTTGGAATGACTTGTCCTCTGCATTGGCAGACACAGAAACATCCATTTTGTTTCCTAATTAGGAGAGCTGCAATCAGGAACCATGACAGGGTTCAGCTCCTCGGTGTACAGCATGCCAGGTTCCATAGTGCAGGCTTTATAAAATTCTCTTTAATTCAAGAACAGAATATCATTAACTTTGTAAGTGGATGAATACAATGGACAAGCAATTTAATTAACTTCTAACATTGGATGTTGGACAGGAGACAAAATGAAATTATGCACATATTTCTTATGCAGGCAGTCAACCTTGAAAGGGGCTTGATTGTGATGGGTCAGACAAGGGGACAGCTTTGTCCAATTATTTGATGTTTAGTCCTAGAATATGAAATTTGAAATTTGGTACTTTGTAAATCAATCATCTCTTATTTTGAAGCAGCTACAAAGGTTCTCCGAGATACAAAACAACCACCAGTGACTGTGACACGCTAAATACAACCTTTTACCACATGGTACTTTCCTGTTTGTAGATGACCTGTATAATGCTAAATGAAATGGGCATTAATACCTCCTCATCAAATTGAATTTGTCATCTTGAGTGTATTATGTAAGAACATACCAATGAAATACTGTATTGATTTAAAGTTCTCAAAATTAAAATTGTTTAGCATCAACTCAATGTAGTAAGAGTCACACAGCTTACCAGTTTCCCCCCCAATAATGTGCCTTTTTTTCACTCTAAGAACACTGTGGTGGAGTGTTGAGCATCCATCTGCTCAGAATGCGTGCAGGCTGGGTCCCGGCCGCCGTGGCACTGGGGAGGGCACACCCTGTCCTGTCAGTGTGGCAGTGCCAGCCTGTCCCCTGCACAGCAGCGTGGGCTTCTACTGACGCTGCTCTTCCTGCCAGCTGGCCCTGGCTGCAAAAATAAAGGGGAAACAGCAGGTGCTATACAGATGAAAAATAATGTTCTGCACTTGCATATTACCTTCTGCAACCGGAGAGTCAGGCTCTGTTTCTTGAAATTCAAGAAGTGTTGCCACTATCCACATGATAAATCTGGATCTTGGGATAATTTTTTGAGCTTGTCAAGAATTTTTAACTTCCTGGGGAATACTTTTGGTTCTCCATAAGATTCAACACTGAAATAACTGTGAGCGTTTACCTGGGTATCTTTTGAGGAGAACTTAGCTTTTCCTCTGCTGTGCTCACAGTTAGAAATTGGACTTTCTTTGTGTCCCGTCCCATCCCGAGGAGCTGGTGACCATTCTGAGCGTGGCAGGGGTTTGGCTCTGAAGCCCTCGGGGGTGCTCGGCAGAGGTTTGGTCCCTCTGAGCCCGCTCGGGGCCGCGCACAGAGCCGGGCCTGGGCTCAGCTCCGCTCCCCTGTCCCCTCCTGGCCTGGGCACCGGGAGCCTCTTACCCTGACTGGGGCCTCCTGAGGGCCTGAGTAATAGAAATATTGAATAACAGCGTGATTAATGGCTTTGTGAGGGCTCTGCCTTGCCTGCAGGAATATTGATAAGTGGCGCTTTCTGTAAGCGCTCAGCACACAGAACACTTCCTTTAGCTGGGCTTGGTTCCTTGGCTGGCACTAATCTCGGTTTTCAGAAAAGAACCTCTGTCTGATATTTTTAAACTTTAATTGATTTGTAATTAAAATATTAAATCTTTTTGTGAAATATGTCAGTATCAAAAGTGACATTAAATAATCTTTCTCTGTGCGTTAGGTTGCATATAGGTTATTCATTTACTCACTGGACATGTTTATATAAAGCTCAGAGGTTTTGTAGGTTAATTTTTCTTTTCTTAAATTAACTGGTCCCAAATGATGTTTTTAAATTGAGAATGACTTTTCATTTGCTGTATTATTAAGAGAAGGTAATACCTGTGGATTATGTTAGCTGAAGATCCCTCATTTTTTCTGTTAGTCTTCAGAATAGGAAAATTAAAACTCCTGGGGCTAAGTTTTTGTTCCAGAAAATGTGCCATGCTGGTTGCTGTTAGCAGAGACCTCTCTGGTATCTGTAATGCTCAGGACTGCAAGCAAGTTTTTTTTTATATTGATCTCTTGATTAAGTATTTAAATGACTTGGGATTTAAATATCTTAGAATTTTTAGAATAGTTACTCCAGTCTGTGGTATAGGCAAGTCTCTACCTTGAATTAAATCTAAATGGATAAACCCATCTGAATATACCAAAATCTTGTGAAAGAGGCTAGAAATAAACAGTACAAGATATAAGGCTATGTCTGAGCACTTATGGATCAGTTCTTTCCTCAATTACATTTAATTTGACTATTATAACACCAAAACAAAAAAAAAAAAAGATTTTTTTCCCATTATTTGTATTTTTTAGTGGTAAATTTGTAGTGATTATCCCTCTTGTTAGTTCCACTGTTACTGGCCTCACACTTGCAAGGGCTGCTGTGGAGAAAAGAAGGAGGAGTGAGGAAGCAGAGCTGGGTGTTGCAGGTGTGGCTGGTGATGCTCAAGGACTGCACAGCAGAGATTGGGGCGTTCAGATGCGTCGAGGACGTCTGGAAAGCCCAGTGGGTGTTCTGGCAGCTGGGACACGGGCAGTGAGGGTGATTCCCCTGGCACACAGCAGCCCCAGCTGCAGCTCGCCAGCCTGCCCAGATGTGCAGCTGGGCCAGTCGGTCTGAAACATGGGCACATCCATGAAATAAATGGGTTACAAATAAATTAGAATTTTTTAAGGCACAAGAACTTCTAAAGACAAAGCCAGTATGTGGAAATTATTTTAGAAATGCAGAAGGATATTTGTCAGTATGGATCTAGTACAATTGTAGTCAAGAAATTCCCCAGAATTTAGGGACTCCTAGAGCTGGACACCCTTTTTATCCCTACCAGCTGCATGTGCTGCTTCTAGAATCCAATACTCCAGCAAAATTGTCTTAACTGGAAAGTGGGCACTGGAGACACTGCTAAAATACAGCTGCAGGTGGCTTCTTCACAACATGGGGATTACAAATAAAATAAATGTATTATTTATTTATGGACATTGTATGTTTAGATTATGATGCATAATATTGGCTTGGGCTTTATGGGGTAAGAGAATCTGCAGTGCCAGTCCTGCCACTGGTTTTATTCCTTCTGAGTGGACAGTTCCATTTAGCTTAATGAAAATATCACATGTAACTGAACAGGTGTTTTGAATACAGACCAAGGTCTGTTTCAAGAGAGTTTTTGAAGTTTGTCAGTGAGTATTTGGAGCCCACTGACTCTGACACTTTATTAAAGGTGGAATTATTCAAAGGCTGTGGAAATGCAGCTGATAGCCTGTTTGCAGTGCAGAGCTGCAGGAGTGGGGTGGGATTGTTTGGAATGGTCGGACCGGGCTCCGTCTGTCTGCGCTTCAGGTGGAGCAGGGCTGTTCAGGCAGCCTCAATGGCACTTTCATTGTATGTGCTTTAGCTGATAACTCTAATTCAGGAAATGATAGATTGCTGGACACCTAATTTGTTTGCAAATAAGAAGTGATAGAGTATTTTATAATGACTTGATCAGTGTACCCAGCCTGGTTTTTTAACCTTGAATGGGTATTAGACGGTTGGTGTTAATTTGGCTGTGGTGGATTGAGTGTGCACAGAGCCCCAGGCAAAAACTGCACCATCCCTGGTGTGTACTTCATCATTCACTGTTCAGGTGTGCTGGATCCAGCCTGTACCACAGCCTGCCCTTCCTTTGTTTTTGGGAAGGTGGCAGTTGTATCAAAAGGACATTTTATGGTAGACTAAAGGCAGGTGTTTTTACAAAGTGTTTCCAAACTGCCACTAAAATCCAAGGTAGCCATGGCTTGTTTCCAGCAGAGTTGTGGGGCTGTTCTGCTGTGGCTGTTCCCTGTCAGGGTACCTGCAGACCAGGTGCCCCATCAGCTGAGGCCATGCTCAGGTACCCCGGCCCCTGGGAAGCAGGGGCTGGCCTGGGGCAGGAGGGCACCCACAGCCCAGGCAGGGCACCCACAGCCCAGCCAGGGCACCCACAGCCCCGCCAGGGCAGGCAGGCACCCACAGCCCAGGCAGGGCAGGCAGCCCCTGGGCTGGCCCAGCCCAGGATCTCCTGTTTGAGGTCTCTCTGGGCCATGCTGAGCCCACCCTGGGGCTCTGTGCAGCTGCAGGGTGACACTGCTGTCAGCCTGGCGGGGTGGCAGCCCCTCGGTGCTGGCCCCCAGTCAGAGGTGGCTGCTCACAGGCTCCATCTCGCTAATGGGAAACCAATGCCTGGCCTGATCTGGGGTTTATAAACATGTGAAATACTTTTTTAATTGTTGGTAGCAAAGCAGGCGCACAATCAATAGAGTCAGGCGTGCCAAACTCACTGTTGACATTCACAGAGCCAAAAAGGCTGGTAGGAGATAAGGGCTTCCTGTCAGCAGGGCTCACACTAATTCATATTCAGACATTGTCATGTTCCATGATAAATGAATTCCTTGAACTATATTGATATAGGAGGTTAAACATTGAAAAAGTTGGGCTGAACTTTGACTTTAAATATTCATTAAAGCTAATTATGGATTTTATGACTACATGAATTACAGTTTCTGTGTCATCATTGGCAATTTATTTTAAATATATTTAAAGCAATCTTTATATATTAACTGTCACATTTAGTGAGGTAATGCAGTAAATGTTTACTCTGTACAGTAATTAAACTTCTATTAATCTATTTCCTTTTTGCATTAAATATCCACAGTTGAAATGGCCAATTTTAAGAAGAAATAATGCCAATTAACTGTTTAAAAAAACCCTATAGCTATTAAAATCTTCAAATTTTTGTGCCAAAATTCCTGTATAATTAAAGGAATAGTGCTTTTAATAATGCTGGATGTGTAATCCATCAGAACCAATTGTTTCTCTTGCCATCAGCACTAGTTTTCCCAGATGAGTCTTTCTGTATGGATTAATGAAAGAAATCTCTAATGAGTATCATTCTAGAACCTGATTAAATGCAGTGAACGTTCAACTTGAGTGTGCTAACAGGGAGAAGATGCCTGTTATTTTCTCCACAACACTTTTCTGGCGAGATGTGAAGCTGTTCTAATGAATGTGCCCACCTTGGATTCGGTGTGCTGTGTCCCCAGCTGCAGTACAGGTGTGCCCAGGTGTGGTAGGAATGGTCAGGTACTTCTGTCAGTCCGGAAAAAGCATTCTGTTAACAGCAGCACTGCCTGAGATAAAATGTCTGGCCTTTCCCCGAGTCCTGAGCGTTTCCATGAGGGCCATTCTCACAAAAGCCAGGATGTGTTTGCCTGTGTACTCTGCAGTTAGTGACCGTGATATCGAGAGAGGTCCTGGGAGTTTACAAAGGAAATTTTCCCTGCCGTGCCTACAGGATCTTGGGTGCTGGTCTGACTGATTTTAGGGCTGTTAAAGCCAAGCTGTTGGTTGTAGTGAACAGGGGACAGCAGAAGAATCAGTTTTACTGTCTTGTGTGTTTCTTAAGAACTTGGCCAAGCTACAAATGAGTATTCATGACTGTGCCACCGGATTTCTGTTTTGGCACTGAGTTACTGGTGGTGAATGTGTGCTGCTTCCTCGTGGCCACGGGTGTTGCTCTGAAGTGCCCATGTACGTCTGGGCATAACTGGGCATCTCAGACTGTGATGAAATCCTTTCTGTCTTGTCAGCTCCTGGCGTTATTAGTAAGGTATAAATCAAGGATTCATATAATCATGGTTTGGGTTGGAAGGGACCCCAAATCCCAGCCAGTGCCACCCCTGCCATGGCAGGGACACCTCCCACTGTCCCAGGTGCTCCCAGCCCCAATGTCCAGCCTGACCTTGGGCACTGCCAGGGCTCCAGGGGCAGCCACAGCTGCTCTGGGCACCTGTGCCAGGGCTGCCCACCCTGCCAGGGCACAATTCCTGCCCGGTTCAGCTGGCTGATCAGTCCTGGCAATAACATGTTCTGTCCCTGTATCCCTGAGGCCAGCAGGCTGGGCTGGTCTAGAAGCTTCTGGTGGTACTGAGTACCATGACCTTGATATGGTTACAGGCCCGTGGGCTGCCAGGTTGGCCTGATGAGTTGGGGACTCTCTGATCTGAGCCTAACTGTGAGCCATCCATTCATTGCCCTGCCCTAAGGCTGCTGAAGTAGAATTCCCAACTGGTCAGCGTTTGCAGACTGCTTGGAAAACCAAGCAGAGAGCCTGTGGCTGCTGCCTGCCCTCCGTTCCAGTGAGACAGAACGTGGTGAGCAGAGTGTGTGCCACCCCCGGGCAAGCCTTGGGGTGCAGTGTCCCCTGTCCCTTCAGGTGACAGGTGCTGGGCCGTGTCTGAGCGCTGGCCGCAGGAGCTGGCTGCTCTGGGCTCTGAGGCTGCAGGCTGGGCCGCAGGAGCTGGTGGCTCTGGGCTCTGAGGCTGCAGGAGCTGGTGGCTCTGGGCTCCGAGGCTGCAGGCTGGGCCGCAGGAGCTGGTGGCTCTGGGCTCTGAGGCTGCAGGCTGGGCCGCAGGAGCTGGTGGCTCTGGGCTCTGAGGCTGCAGGAGCTGGTGGCTCTGGGCTCTGAGGCTGCAGGCTGGGCCGCAGGAGCTGGTGGCTCTGGGCTCTGAGGCTGCAGGCTGGGCCGCAGGAGCTGGCTGCTCTGGGCTCTGAGGCTGCAGGCTGGGCCGCAGGAGCTGGTGGCTCTGGGCTCTGAGGCTGCAGGAGCTGGTGGCTCTGGGCTCCGAGGCTGCAGGCTGGGCCGCAGGAGCTGGTGGCTCTGGGCTCTGAGGCTGCAGGCTGGGCCGCAGGAGCTGCTGGCTCTGGGCTCTGAGGCTGCAGGAGCTGGTGGCTCTGGGCTCTGAGGCTGCAGGCTGGGCCGCAGGAGCTGGTGGCTCTGGGCTCTGAGGCTGCAGGCTGGGCCGCAGGAGCTGGTGGCTCTGGGCTCTGAGGCTACAGGAGCTGGTGGCTCTGGGCTCTGAGGCTGGAGGCTGGGCCGCAGGAGCTGGCTGCTCTGGGCTCTGGGCTCTGAGGCTGCAGGCTGGGCTGCAGGAGCTGGCTGCTCTGGGCTCTGAGGCTGCAGGCTGGGCTGCCAGGTGATGCAGTGCTGGGGGCACAGCTGCAGGAGCTGCAGGAGCTGCGGGAGCTGCTTCGTCCCTGGGCGTGGGGAGATGGCCTCACCCCTGCTGTGCTGGTCCCGTTGCTGCTCCGGAGGGGCTGTCCTGGGGAGGGCTCTGTGTGCGTGCAGTGTCCCTGGGGCTGTCCTGGGGAGGGCTCTGTGTGCGTGCAGTGTCCCTGGGGCTGTCCTGGGGAGGGCTCTGTGTGCATGCAGTGTCCCTGGGGCTGTCCTGGGGAGGGCTCCGTGTGCATGCAGTGTCCCCGGGGCTGTCCTGGGGAGGGCTCTGTGTGCATGCAGTGTCCCCGGGGCTGTCCTGGGGAGGGCTCTGTGTGCGTGCAGTGTCCCTGGGGCTGCAGCCGAGGGCTCTGTGTGCGTGCAGTGTCCCCGGGGCTGCAGCCGAGGGCTCTGTGTGCGTGCAGTGTCCCTGGGGCTGTCCTGGGGAGGGCTCTGTGTGCATGCAGTGTCCTCGGGGCTGCAGCCGAGGGCTCTGTGTGCGTGCAGTGTCCCTGGGGCTGTCCTGGGGAGGGCTCTGTGTGCATGCAGTGTCCCTGGGGCTGTCCTGGGGAGGGCTCTGTGTGCGTGCAGTGTCCCTGGGGCTGCAGCCGAGGGCTCTGTGTGCATGCAGTGTCCCCGGGGCTGTCCTGGGGAGGGCTCTGTGTGCGTGCAGTGTCCCCGGGGCTGCAGCCGAGGGCTCTGTGTGCGTGCAGTGTCCCCGGGGCTGTCCTGGGGAGGGCTCTGTGTGCGTGCAGTGTCCCTGGGGCTCTGTGTGCGTGCAGTGTCCCTGGGGCTGCAGCCGAGGGCTCTGTGTGCGTGCAGTGTCCCCGGGGCTGCAGCCGCCGCTGTCCCTGCAGCTGAGGGAGGGAGGGACGGTGCCCGGCGTGGCTGCTGAGCTCCCATTTCGGTGTACAAGCAGCTGTTTGCAGGCGGTGGGGAATTTCTGCTCACTGCAGAAGTCATCCATCTCAGCAACCTTTCAAATGGAACAAGTCATAGCTTTCTTTCCTTATGTTTGAGATATTTAAAAGCTAAGATGTTTGGGTGGTTTATAATCTTTAATGTGTTCCTGTGTAGTATCACTTAGATCTCTTATGTGCTGCTGCACATAAAATATTTTATGCACCAGGTCTGCCTTTTCCAAAGGATACTGAAATTGTAAATAAGAAAATAAAGCAAAGCTCTTCAACTTTAAATTAATCTCATTTAACTTTATTGTTAAACTGACATTTTATGAGAAATAAATTGAATTGACATAATTGCCTCAACTAAAGGGCCTAAGCAGTAGGCCCTGGAAAGTTTTTTTAACATATTTCATTGTGTTAGGGCACAGAATTGTAAGTGCACTCCATCATTTTTGCAAGTTTGCATTTATGTACCTAAGCCTGATTAAGTCTATAATAATGCGGAAAATAGTGATAGCTGTAATTTCCATGCCATTATAGGTTTGATTCCTTTTAGTGGGGTGTTTGGAATTGCACAGTCCAGTCTGAATGTTACTGGTATCAGCTCCTGAAACGTGACAGAGTTACTTCATCACTGTCACAGATTCATTGTGCACGAGTAGTTGATACTCAGTGCCACAAGTGTAGACTATCAAACTAAACTTCTGCTGCATAAGTCTTAAAAATTAGTTTTTAAAAATGAGATTAAGACTGTACAAAGTCAAGCAATAAACAAATTGTGACGCTCAGAAATGAAGTTGTGGCTTAAGCATGAATGGCAGTAGTGTTTTTAATAGAGTTATAACACCCTAAGTGAAACGGGGTTTAGAGCATCTGGTTTTTTCTTGGTTTGCTTGAGGTTATGCTACATAGAGAAGCTTTGGAGTTCACAATCCTGTCACCTAGATTTAAATTTCACCTGTTTTTAGCATTATTCGTACCTGAATTGGATCGGTCACTACTTCCAATCACTTTTTTTCACTGAGTCATAAATTTCCATCTCAGCTGAGGCATGGGGAACCCCAATGAAAATAAGGGGAGAAGTTTACCTGGAGGGTGGTGAGCCACAGGAGCAGCAGCTCAGAGGGGAAGGCAGGAGCTCTGCAGCTCAGGAGGGTTCTGAGTCTCCTGGACAGTGCCCTGAGCAGCCACCCTGACAGGGCTTGTGCTGGAGACCCCAGAGGTCCCTTCACAGCAGGGCTCTGCAGTCCTGCCTTTGGGGAAACAGGAAAAGCTCACTTAAAACCATCACTTAGGAGTTACAGGCAGGCTGGACTGCCAGGTGTTACTGACATAGCCTAGGATTTCCCATTCCAGGATCCCTTTCTCATTTGCTTTTAAATTTTTCAGACAGAATGCATTTGGGATGATACTTTCCAGATGCTTGCCAAGGCTCCTTTCTTTTTCTTCTGAAGGCCATGTAAGAAAAAAAGCTTTATCCTTATACTGAGTTCTTAAAGAGTATTATTATATAGTAAACATTACCTTTATATATGTCAGATTTTGCCCTACGCATTGAAGAAAGAGATGGGCCAGAAGGGAATATCAGGTGGTTTTTGTCTTGTATGAGGATTTATTTTCTCCTGGCAATGTGTCCTTGTTGCAGCACACCTAACCTTGAGTCCTTCCCAGGGACGTCTCCTGCAGTTCCTTGTTCACCTCCTCTGTGTTGCACAGCAGACACCCAAAGGCCTGAAGGAATCTGCCTGGGTCTCAGGGACATGTACTCATCAATTAAACACATGGCTCTGCTTTCTGGTGGGTGGACTGATATGTCAAGGAGATGGGCAGGACCTCATGTTGGTGCTTCTGGCAAATCAGCAAATGTCTAATGCCTGGATGTGCAGCACCTCATAAAGAATGCAGCACTGCTGTGCTGGGAGGGGCTTTGTTGTTGGAGAGGGAAAGATGCAGTGTAACTAAATCATCCTTTTTGGTTAATGTCTTGCTTCTTTTATCTTCGTGGTAAGAGTTTAGCCAGTAACAGGCTGGGGGTTTTTCAGTTTCTTTTGGGTGCATCAGATGTATCTAAAGGCTCATCAAGTTGTCCTTTTAATTTTTGTTTGTTGGTTTGGTTTTTTTTTAATATTCCAGCATAAAACCTATTTGCTCTGGTTTGGTTTTTTTCCTTACTTGATTTTCATTTGCTCTCTTCTAACATGTAATTTGCTCTCATTAACTGGGGAGAAGCAGTAAATGACATGTCTGTGGAGAAGACCCAGCAAGCAGCAAGCTCATGGTGCCTGTGTGTCCCCATGGCAAAGGTGTCTGTGTGTGTCACCATGGCAAAGGTGTGTGTGTCACCATGGCAAAGGTGTGTGTGACCATGGCAAAGGTGCCTGTGTGTGACCATGGCAAAGGTGCCTGTGTGTCACCATGGCAAAGGTGTGTGTGTCACCATGGCAAAGGTACCTGTGTGTGTGTCACCATGGCAAAGGTGCCTGTGTGTGTCACCATGGCAAAGGTGCCTGTGTGTGTCACCATGGCAAAGGTGTGTGTGACCATGGCAAAGGTGTGTGTGTGTCACCATGGCAAAGGTGTGTGTGACCATGGCAAAGGTGTGTGTGTGTCACCATGGCAAAGGTGTGTGTGTGTCACCATGGCAAAGGTGTGTGTGTCACCATGGCAAAGGTGCCTGTGTGTGTCACCATGGCAGAGGTGCCTGTGTGTGTCACCATGGCAAAGGTGTCTGTGTGTGTCACCATGGCAGAGGTGTGTGTGTGTCACCATGGCAGAGGTGTGTGTGTCACCATGGCAAAGGTGTCTGTGTGTGTCACCATGGCAAAGGTGTCTGTGTGTGTCACCATGGCAGAGGTGTGTGTGTGTCACCATGGCAGAGGTGTGTGTGTCACCATGGCAAAGGTGTCTGTGTGTGTCACCATGGCAGAGGTGTGTGTGTGTGTCACCATGGCAAAGGTGCCTATGTGTGTCACCATGGCAGAGGTGTCTGTGTGTCACCATGGCAGAGGTGTGTGTGTGTCACCATGGCAAAGGTGCCTGTGTGTGTCACCATGGCAGAGGTGTGTGTGTGTCACCATGGCAGAGGTGTGTGTGTGTCACCATGGCAGAGGTGCCTGTGTGTGTGTCACCATGGCAGAGGTGCCTGTGTGTGTCACCATGGCAAAGGTGTGTGTGTCACCATGGCAGAGGTGTGTGTGTCACCATGGCAGAGGTGTGTGTGTCACCATGGCAAAGGTGTGTGTGTGTCACCATGGCAAAGGTGCCTGTGTGTGACCATGGCAAAGGTGTCTGTGTGTGTGTCACCATGGCAGAGGTGCCTGTGTGTGACCATGGCAGAGGTGTCTGTGTGTGTCACCATGGCAGAGGTGTGTGTGTGTGTCACCATGGCAGAGGTGCCTGTGTGTGACCATGGCAAAGGTGCCTGTGTGTCCCCATGGCAAAGGTGTGTGTGTCACCATGGCAAAGGTGTCTGTGTGTGTCACCATGGCAAAGGTACCTGTGTGTGTCACCATGGCAGAGGTGCCTGTGTGTGACCATGGCAGAGGTGTGTGTGTCACCATGGCAAAGGTGTGTGTGTCACCATGGCAAAGGTACCTGTGTGTGTCACCATGGCAAAGGTGTCTGTGTGTGTCACCATGGCAAAGGTGCCTGTGTGTGTCACCATGGCAGAGGTGCCTGTGTGTGTCACCATGGCAGAGGTGTGTGTGTGTGTCACCATGGCAGAGGTGTCTGTGTGTGACCATGGCAGAGGTGCCTGTGTGTGTCACCATGGCAAAGGTACCTGTGTGTGACCATGGCAGAGGTGTCTGTGTGTGACCATGGCAGAGGTGTCTGTGTGTGACCATGGCAGAGGTGTGTGTGTCACCATGGCAAAGGTGCCTGTGTGTGTCACCATGGCAGAGGTGTGTGTGTCACCATGGCAAAGGTACCTGTGTGTGTCACCATGGCAAAGGTGTGTGTGTCACCATGGCAAAGGTGCCTGTGTGTCACCATGGCAGAGGTGTGTGTGTGTGTCACCATGGCAGAGGTGTCTGTGTGTGACCATGGCAGAGGTGTCTGTGTGTCACCATGGCAAAGGTACCTGTGTGTGACCATGGCAGAGGTGCCTGTGTGTGTCACCATGGCAAAGGTACCTGTGTGTGACCATGGCAGAGGTGCCTGTGTGTGACCATGGCAGAGGTGCCTGTGTGTGACCATGGCAGAGATGCCTGTGTGTCACCATGGCAGAGGTGCCCTGACACAGGGAGGGACTGTGAGCCCCAGGGGTGGGCAGCCCTGGAGAAGGGGCCTGGTGCAGGAAGGCAGAGGGGGCCTGGCCCTGTGGAGGAAATATTGAAGTTTCAGGGTAGGAGAAACCACATCAGGCTGTGTTGAGAGGTCGTGGAGCCTCCTCTGCAGAGGCTTTAGGTGCAAGTTAGAAAACTTCAACGTTGCCCTTGTTTCCTGTACCACATGCTCTAGAAGCTTTGGTTTTGCTTTGAAAGTGAAGAAGAAGTGGTCAGGTTTTTATAGCAGAATTGAGGGTCTGTTTTGGGGGATCAGAATGGCATCTGTGTGTGTCACCTATCACATCCAGTTTGGTGCCAGTGTACACCTGGCAGTGCCCTTGGCACAGTCAGGCAGCTGCTGGAGGTCATCTTTGTAAGGACTGATGAAATCTCAGAGAAGCAACAAAAGAAGTTAAAATTTTTATAGATCTTGGAAAATGTAAACATCAATTTATTTATTAGTGTTTAATTTCTTGAGTTTGAATTTTTTGTGGTTGTAAAGCCTGATGCTCTTTTGGGTTTTGTTAGCCAAAGTACATATTATTATAATTCAGTGTTTTATTGGGGTTTTTTTACAGGCTCTAGGAAGTTTTTACTTTCTTCATGAATCTTTGAAAAACATCTACCAGTTTGATTTTAAAGGTAAGCAAAGGCATTAAATGTTTTTAATGGTTAGTTGGCTTTATACATCAAGGCAGCTTTTCCATCCTCTTTTCTGATGGTGGTGCCTGGCAGTGTTTTCGTGTTATGCAGGCTCCTGTGAAATGCAAGCAGGTCCCTTGGTGACAGGTGTTGCTTTTCTTACCTTTTATAGACCTTTTAGAAGAAGTCAATGGAGCAGCCACAGGCTGCAAGCCAGAGCATTAATCATTCCCATGCACCTTTAGGTCCATAGTGGTCCCTGAGGATCTCAGAACTCTGAATGGCCACAAGGCTCTTCCATGTAGATCAGATACAGGACCAAGACCTTAACTGTCCAGCAGTGATGGCCATTTTGCAAAGCAGCTGAGGTAGATTTATGGCTTAAATTACTTGGGAGCAGAGCAGGTCAGTAGGAGGGTGGCACTGTTTAACCCACAATGATCCTTCAGGTTGGAGGTCTTGCTGTGTCTCACAAGTTTGAAAGTATAGCTGGGCTATATATGTTAAATATTAGAAATATCATAGAAAATTACTGAATGCTTCCTGAGGTGAATATAGAAAAGATTATATAGAATTTATGTTATTTCAGTTGAGACTGTATCTATGTAATACAAAAATATCCTGAGCTTCATTTAGCTTACTGAGCTGACTCACATTGATAGTGTGTCCAGCACCCCATTAATGTGAGACACTGTTGAAATGGTAGTGACTGTGGACTGCACTAATTGGCATCATTATATGGAGTCATTATTTTTGTTCTCAGCAGACTCTCTCTGCTCACATAATTGAGGGTATAGGATCTTCCTGCCCTGAAATACTGGAACAGTAGTTCTGTGTATGTGCAATTCCAGACAGCCCACCTGAGTCCTCCTGTTAGCACTGGCTGCAGTGCTGAAGGAACATTGTTGCTGTAATAGCACTGAGTGATTTTATTTCTGACAAACCATATGGGAGCTCTCCAGAGCGGGGCTGGCACACCTGAGAGCTCCTCCCTGGGCTCTGTGTGTGAGGAGAGAGAGCAGCTCTCAGGTGTCAGCAGTGAGGAATGCCCATGGTGGGGGCTCCCAGGCCCTGGGTGGGACCCTGCTGTCCTCTGTGAGGCTGTTTGTGCACTCTGCCCTGCCAGTGGCTTTGTGTGCAGTGATCTGGGGGCTGTCTGAGCACACCTGAGCCCTCAGCTCCATCCCTGCAGCACCAGAGCAGCAGCAGCATCCCAGACTCCACCTGTAGCCCTGTCCCCAAGGGGAGGTGTCCTGCTCCTGACAGGGGACTGACAGCTGCTTTAGGAAAAGAGGAGCTTTCTGCATTTATTAGTCCTTTGTTGGCAGCTTAATTGCTAATGTACAGCTTTTAAAGAAAGTGTAAGAATTTTTTTAAAGTGAGAAAATGGAAGAAAAAACTATAGAGGAAAACAATTCATAGAAAAACAATAAACAGATGCTTGTTTCAGAAAAGAAATGCTTTAAATGGGTGCTGCTCTGTTTTGCATGGCAAAACCATATCAGAGCCAACTTGCCAATGTGAACCATGTTCATAAAGATGGGTTTGGCCCAAACATCATTTAGAAGGAAAAAACTCTTAATAAAAATCAAGGAAATGGGTGAATGAGTGTTGTAAATCACACACTGTTCTTGTCAGAGCAGAATCTGTCTCCCAGCATAGGGTTTGTAAAATATGACCCCAAAGGCTCCCATCTTTCAGGGGAAATGTAAAACTTGCCTCTTCTCTCATGACTATTGACGTTTTCACAGTGTATTAAGCTCTTAAATCAGAAGAAAAATCCAGAAGGATACAAACATTCTCTGCACAAAAATCATTATGAAATTCTGGTTCTACTCAAAAGCGTGCAAAAAACAGATGTTTATACACAATTCAGTATTCCTGGAACATCACTGTTGCTTTTCAAAATTCACTGCACAGTTGGATGTGACTGAATCCAGACTGGAAAAAAAGATTGTTGCTGTTTTTCAGATCTCAGGAAGACTTATCTCCATTTTGAAAAAGGAATCATTTTCTCTTGCAACCTCACAAATTATATGCTATAGAATAGGTCTGTTGAGCTGTTTTCACAGTGGTCAGAAGCCCAAAAATTTGCTTACAATGCAAACTAGTGCCAAGCTGACTGCTCTGAGGGGATGTCCTCTCAGAGAGGGGGTTGAGGCCAGTTCCAGCTGAGCAGCTGTACTTCCAGAACTGATCTTGTCCTCAGGTGTGAGGTCAGCCATGGCCTGGAGCTGCTGTTGGTGGCAGCCAGGCCGTGTTGGCCCTGCCCTGCAGTCCTGTCCCAGTGAGCTCTGGCTCCCCTGGGGATGGAGAGCTGCCTCCCTGTGCCTGCTGCTGCCTGGCAGGGAACTTCTCCCAGCAGATGCCTTCAGTCCTTGCACTTCTGCCAGGTCTTCTCTGTAACTCTAAAGGCATCAGGATCTGTTTGCTGACACTGGTAAACTTGCTGAAAGAGTCACATCCATCCACAGTCTACTTAGAATGATGCCAGATCAGTTTATCAGGATATTTGTTCAGTTGTCCCATGGGAGCCAGGCCTCAGAGGGGTTGGCACATGAAGAATTACACTTCTTTTTTCCCTGGAGACACTGGGCTGCATTACAGTAAATGCTTCCTCAGATGTCCAGTAGGACTGAACAGTTTAGGAATCTTGATAATATTTGGAGTTTTTCTCTTACACATTCCCAGCTGAAACTGCCCCCAGCTGAGCAGGTCCAGGATAATGGCAGGTGAACATTGCTCGAGCTCCTGTGCCAGGGGAGTTAAACTAAGTCAGGCTCTCACCTTAGATATGCCAGTACATTGTTCTCATCAGGTGAAAAACCAAGGATAAAGGAGAGAAGGAGAACCTCTCATTCATGAGCTGAGTAGATCCATAGGAGTCTGTGTTGTTTCTGTCTATGATGAAATTGTTAATTAGGTACTTTGAAAAGTGATGTGCATCACCACTGAGTCTCTTGTACTAGTCCAACACCCATTCCAGCTGTAAAAATCCATGCCTCATGTGCTGATGGCCAGAAAGGGTTGATCAGATGGAGCCTGGGGGCTGCAGGGTCTCAGAGCAGCTGAGATGGGATTTGAGTGCAAGGGTGTACAGAGACCAGGCTCATGATTAGAGCTCCATAGGGCTCTGGGTAGTAGAAATGACAATATCATAACTGTGCAGCTTCAGGGTGTCTGATACAAACAGGGGTGTTTATTTTCCCCCAGAACAGTTTGGTGCTTGTACATTTTTTGTAAGATCCTGTTGATTTACCAGCTGTTTTTCCAATGCTGCTGCTTTGCCAATAAGTGTGAGAAGTGCTCGTAATGTTGAAGTTATGTGTGTTAATTTTGCTTTCTCTCTCTTCCTAGCTAAGAAGTATAAAAAGGTTACTGGGAAAGAAATCTACTCTGACACTTTAGAAAGCACACCCATGCTGGAAAAAGAGAAGTTTCCACAGGATTATTTCCCTGAGGTATGTACAGAACTGTGAAGCATTCCCAAATACCAGCTTTGATTCTGATTTCCTCTGACTACTCTTGAGCAGCTCCTCTCAGTGATAAGGGCAGAATGGAATCTTGGCATTTTGTCTGTTTCTGGACACCTGTAATACAGGTTTTAGGTCATGGTGTGGTGTACCAAAATCCAGTATGAAGTGCTTGTGAAGGATGAGGACAGGGATGCATAGACTGCTGTGTGCAGTGAAGCCCGGGCAGTGTGGCAGTGTTGCACTGTGGCAGTGTGGCAGTATGGCACTGTGTGTGGCAGTATGGCACTGTATCACGGTGGCACTGTGGCAGTGTGGCACTGTGGCAGTGTGGCACTGTGGCAGTGTTGCACTGTGGCAGTGTGGCACTGTGGCAGTGTGGCACTGTGTGTGGCAGTATGGCACTGTATCACGGTGGCACTGTGGCAGTGTGGCACTGTGGCAGTGTTGCACTGTGGCACTGTGGCAGTGTGGCACTGTGGCAGTGTGGCAGTATGGCACTGTGTGTGGCAGTGTGGCACTGTGGCAGTGTGGCAGTGTGGCACTGTATCACTGTGGCAGTGTGGCACTGTGGCAGTGTGGCAGTATGGCAGTATGGCACTGTATCACTGTGGCACTGTGGCAGTGTGGCAGTGTTGCACTGTATCACTGTGGCAGTGTGGCACTGTGGCAGTGTGGCACTGTGGCAGTGTGGCAGTATGGCGCTGTGTGTGGCAGTATGGCACTGTATCACTGTGGCACTGTGGCAGTGTGGCAGTATGGCAGTATGGCACTGTATCACTGTGGCACTGTGGCAGTGTGGCAGTGTGGCAGTATGGCACTGTGTGTGGCAGTATGGCACTGTATCACTGTATAACTGTGGCAGTATGGCACTGTATCACGGTGGCACTGTGGCAGTGTGGCACTGTGGCAGTGTTGCACTGTGGCAGTGTGGCACTGTGGCAGTGTGGCAGTATGGCACTGTGTGTGGCAGTATGGCACTGTATCACTGTGGCAGTGTGGCACTGTGGCAGTGTTGCACTGTGGCACTGTGGCAGTGTGGCAGTATGGCACTGTGTGTGGCAGTATGGCACTGTATCACTGTGGCAGTGTGGCACTGTGGCAGTGTTGCACTGTGGCACTGTGGTAGTGTGGCAGTATGGCACTGTGTGTGGCAGTATGGCACTGTATCACGGTGGCACTGTGGCAGTGTGGCACTGTGGCAGTGTTGCACTGTATCACTGTGGCAGTGTTGCACTGTGGCAGTGTGGCACTGTGGCACTGTATCACTGTGGCACTGTGGCAGTGTGGCAGTGTGGCAGTATGGCACTGTGTGTGGCAGTATGGCACTGTATCACGGTGGCACTGTGGCAGTGTGGCACTGTGGCAGTGTGGCACTGTGGCAGTGTGGCAGTGTGGCAGTATGGCACTGTGTGTGGCAGTATGGCACTGTGGCAGTGTGGCACTGTGGCAGTGTGGCACTGTGGCACCGTGCCATGGCAGGCTGTCAGGAGCTCTGTGCTGCTGGTTCTGCCAGCCCAGCCCCCAGCACACCCTGTCCCTGTGCCCAGGGCTGCCCTCGCCCTCCTTTGCTCCCGTTCCCAGGAGAGCTGGGGGTGCTGCACCCTGAGATTGCTGCTCTTGCCAAAACCAGAAGCACAAGCAGAGCCGAGGGGTTTCTTGCACTGCACCTGAAAGTGCAGACTCTCTCTTCTTTGATGTTTTCTTTAGTTTTCTCAGTTTTAATTTCTTAAGAATATCTAGAACATGGGTGTTTAATGGTTAATGTTCTCCTCAAACCAAGTGAATACATTTGTTGAACTGCTGTAACATTTGTGGATCAAACAGGCATGTCACTACTTCAATAAAAGGAAGAATAAACTCCTAAAATTAATTTAGAATTTGTAAATATACTCAGAGGTATTTACACAGTGCTTGTGTGCTTGGCAGAGCATTGCATAAATAGTTATGGGATTGATAGGATGAAGGTTCTTCTTTTTCTTGACTTGGGTACTAAATTATTTATTTTTATATCTCAGTACTGGAAGCAAAAGTGCCTTTGACATAATTTTGCAAAGCATTCACTTCCTGTGAATAAACGTGTCAAACAGTTTGAAGCCAAGTGTTAGATCACTCTGAGGAGCTGGAGCCATTCCCCAGGAGTTTGTGTTCCCTCAGTGGCAGTGCCTGGCAGTGCTGTGCCAGGGCTGAGGGCACTGCACAGCAGCTGAGTGGGGCCTCCCAGCCCCAGGGCGAGCTGTGCCTTGCTCACTGCCCCCCGGGGGAACTGTTTCCTCCTTCATTTACTTCACTGCTATTGCTTCATTGTGATGCTGGCAGGGCTGTCACTTGTGCAGCATTGTTTATTGCCCCTCTTGCACCAACAGCTCCTCAGACTCTTGGAGCAGTGGTTGGGTCTTGGGGCTCTCCCCCCCGTGTTGAGGAGCAGGAGTGGTGCTCAGGGGTCAGCTGTTGTCACTTCATTGGCAGCTGCAGCTCCTCCTCAAGGCACCCTCCTGTGGGACAGGACCATGGGGACTGTGGGGCTGAGCCCGAGGAGCAGCCTCTGGAGCCTGAGGAGCAGCCTCTGGAGCCTGAGGAGCCTCTGGAGCAGCCTCTGGAGCCCCAGGAGCAGCCTCTGGAGCCCCAGGAGCAGCCTCTGGAGCCTCTGGGGCCCCAGGAGCAGCCTCTGGAGCCCCAGGAGCAGCCTCTGGGGCCCCAGGAGCAGCCTCTGGAGCCCCAGGAGCCTCTGGAGCAGCCTCTGGGGCCCCAGGAGCAGCCTCTGGAGCCCCAGGAGCAGCCTCTGGAGCCTCTGGAGCCCCAGGAGCAGCCTCTGGAGCCCTAGGAGCAGCCTCTGGAGCCCCAGGAGCAGCCCCTGGAGCCCCAGGAGCAGCCTCTGGAGCCTGAGGAGCCTCTGGAGCAGCCTCTGGGGCCCCAGGAGCAGCCTCTGGAGCCTCTGGAGCAGCCTCTGGAGCCCGAGGCACCTCCATGCTGCTGCCATTGCTTCCAGGGCCTTGAACAACTGTTGTGAGCAGAAACCTCTGTGGCTTGGTTGTCAGGGGTAGTGTTTACTGGAGGAGGAACAGGCAGGAGAAGAGAAAATCTGCAAATATCTGCAGTGAAGTCATGAACTAATCTCTGGAGCACCTTGGAGGCTCAGCTGTGATGCTGCCCCCCAGCACATTGCTGGCAGTGCTGTTGCAGCCAGGCCCGTGGGACAGGCTGGGGCCATGCTGGGCAGAGCTTTGCCCAGGAGCAGGGGAGGGACACAGGAGCAGCCTGAGGAACAGCAGCGTGGGGAACAGCAGTGTCCTGAGGAACAGCAGTGTCCTGAGGAAAAGCAGCATGGGGAACAGCAGCATGAGGAACAGCAGCGTGGGGAACAGCAGCATGGGGAACAGCAGCGTGGGGAACAGCAGCGTGGGGAACAGCAGCATGGGGAACAGCAGCATGGGGAACAGCAGTGTGGGGAACAGCAGTGTCCTGAGGAACAGCAGTGTCCTGAGGAACAGCAGTGTGGGGAACAGCAGCGTGGGGAACAGCAGCATGGGGAACAGCAGCATGGGGAACAGCAGTGTGGGGAACAGCAGTGTCCTGAGGAACAGCAGTGTCCTGAGGAACAGCAGCATGGGGAACAGCAGTGTGGGGAACAGCAGTGTCCTGAGGAACAGCAGCATGGGGAACAGCAGTGTCCTGAGGAACAGCAGTGTGGGGAACAGCAGCGTGGGGAACAGCAGCGTGGGGAACAGCAGCGTGGGGAACAGCAGTGTCCTGAGGAACAGCAGTGTCCTGAGGAACAGCAGCGTGGGGAACAGCAGCATGAGGAACAGCAGCATGAGGAACAGCAGCATGAGGAACAGCAGCATGAGGGACAGCAGTGTCCTGAGGAACAGCAGTGTCCTGAGGAACAGCAGTGTCCTGAGGAACAGCAGCATGGGGAACAGCAGCATGAGGAACAGCAGCATGAGGGACAGCAGTGTCCTGGGGAACAGCAGTGTCCTGGGGAACAGCAGCATGGGGAACAGCAGTGTCCTGAGGAACAGCAGTGTCCTGAGGAACAGCAGCATGAGGAACAGCAGCATGGGGAACAGCAGTGTCCTGGGGAACAGCAGTGTCCTGAGGAACAGCAGCATGGGGAACAGCAGCATGGGGAACAGCAGTGTCCTGGGGAACAGCAGTGTCCTGGGGAACAGCAGTGTCCTGAGGAACAGCAGTGTCCTGAGGAACAGCAGCATGAGGAACAGCAGCATGAGGAACAGCAGCATGAGGAACAGCAGCATGGGGAACAGCAGTGTCCTGAGGAACAGCAGCATGGGGAACAGCAGTGTCCTGAGGAACAGCAGCATGAGGAACAGCAGCATGGGGAACAGCAGCATGGGGAACAGCAGTGTCCTGAGGAACAGCAGCATGAGGAACAGCAGCATGAGGAACAGCAGCATGGGGAACAGCAGTGTCCTGCTGCAGCTCTGCACCCCTGTGCTCACCCAGCTGCCCCTGGCATGTGCCAGCCCCGGGCATTTCCATGGGACTTGAACAGTTAGAGAGTAATTGCAGTGATTCCTAAACCATGCTGGTTTCCTTTGGAACTGCAGACCAAGCAGTGTCTGAAACACACAGACACAGCAAGAGCAAAAATCCCCAGGGAGATGGTTTTGGTTCTCAGATGCTTGTTTCTATATGTAAAGCTAAAATTAATTTGCTATCGCGTTTTCTCTCTGGACAAATGTTAGTAACAGCAATTAAAAGGCCACAAAATAATGTGTATTTTGGAAATTTGGGTTTACCCAGCAGAAAGCACGAGCAGCATATTTGCCCAAACATTGCAGTGACATGCTCTTGTGTGTTTTAGCCAGACCTTTCATATCACATCTGCAATTTTTTGTGTGAGAAATGGTTTAAGACTGATTTCTTTTATTGCAGCTGTTTAAGGATGATCTAAAAGTAATTACAGTGATTGAGGCATAATGCAATTCAAAATAATTACAGCCCACTGCATATAAAACTAACAAAACTTTCTGCTTTGATTTATGGGTCCTCTTGGCAAGGCATAAACCTCAAATGATGCCTCTGGGAGCAACACTCTAGATAATGTTAGGCCATTTTAAAAAAAGCAGATTTGTGTAGTCTATCAGGCCTGAGTAATTTTTTTTTCTCATAGTGAGAAATTGGTTGTTATCATAGATCACAGATACTGCTCAAAGCTCTTATGAAAGATGAATTAATTTCACTAATGCTTTAATGCAAACCTTTCATGGAGGAGGCTGTATGGTGATAACCTTACTGCGGTCTCTCCTTTCTCAATTATGATTTATGTTGTCTTTTAGTAGATGAAACTGCCTGTATTCACAATCCATCTGCTGGCTAAAGGAATCCTATTAACAGAGGATCTGAGAAGAGACTTAATAATATAAGGTGAAAGATGGTGTATCCCCTTTCTGGGACATGAAGTAGAATTTTTTTTTTCCTATTTTAAAATGTAGATCACTCTCTGAGAGCATAAGATGACCTGTGTCATCTCCACCTGTTTTTATGTGGGCTTACAGATGGTATAGCAGCTAGTGACTATTTGTTAAAGTAAAAATAAAGATTGTTGCTTTGAAATCTGCAATAAAAAGCAAATTTCTCTTTCCTCCTTCCCACGCTATAACTCTTTTTTACATTCTGCTTCCAAAACTTTCTGCATTCCAAATACTTCATTTAGAAATACTACAGCACATGCAAGATCCAAAAGTACACGAGGCATGTTGTTCAGCTGCAGTGTGTACCCAAGGCTGAGGATGACTCCTCATATCAGAGCTGGTGAGCTCCAGCCCCTGGGCTGCATTAGGAGGCCTGAAGCCTGCTGACTCCTGCATTCCTAATGTTAACTAGACACGTTATTGATCAGTGAACTATTTACTGAAGTTAAAGGGATGAAGTGCGTTCAGGTTATGAGTAGCCAGAGGTGTTTGTGGGTTGGGGTAGCTGCCAGCTGCACAATGAAACAAGAGTTATTCTGGAGCAGAGCACAGGTGTTCCTGCTTCACTCAGCTGTGTGACTGTTCCACTGTGAGCTTCAGCTCCTCCCTGGTCTCCTGGCTCTCTCTGGGCCAGGTGAAAGGCCCAGACCCTCCTGGCTCTGTCCACTGCTTGCTGCTTTTTGGCAGTGACTCAGTCTGGAGTGTTGTGGAGCTGCTGACTTCAAGCAGCTGCTGGAGCAACTGGTCTGAGGGAAGAAAGGCATGTTTTGAGGTAGGAACTACATCCTACATTGTTCTCATGGCAAGTTGCCATCATACAGCTCTGTTTGCTGTCCAGTGAGACCCTGAGTGTGCCACGAGCAGGGGCCCTGGGCTCCTGTGTGAGGAGGAGGAGGAGGAGTTCTCCCCAGGGCAAGGAAGCCTTGTCAGTGCTGGGTATTGCTCAGTACCTTGGTTGCTGCCACTATTCCTGTTTCAGGTTTCCCTCTGAGCTGTGGTGTTCCTTTAAGGAGCTGCAATTACACTGCAGTCATCACCACTTTAATATGTCTTTCCTTCATGCCCTGCTTTGTATGGTTGAATAAACCCTTTCTGGGTCACTATTTAATTTGATATGGTCCCCCTCAGTAAAATGATGGAGAAAAGATGAATTAAGGCTCTGTGCTGGTCATTATCAATCATGGTTTGTGTGCATTACTTATTGCTCACAGTGCTTTTTGACATTAGCCCTCTCTAACCTCTCTCTTCATGTTAATGCTGCCTGCAGGTCCTTCCCCCGATGTAGCAGGGGTTATTTATGTAGGTGGTGGTTCTGGGGGGTTTTAAAAGGTCAGCACAATCTCTTCAGGGACTCTATTCACAAAGGAAAAGCTGGCAGAATGGAACTGCCAGTTTGCAAATTGTGATTTTAAAAACTGTATTTTTTTGGTGAGGACTTTGCTAGCGGGGTGTCAGAGCTCCAGGTGAGGGGCTGGCCCAGAGCTGTGGCAGGACACAGCAGGGAGGGAGGGACAGGCTCAGGGGACAGGGGCCCTGGGGCTCTGCAGGGGCAGCACGGGGGGCAGCAGATGCAGCACGGGAAAATCTGATTTAATCTGGAAAAAGCTTTCACCATGAGGTGAAACAGCAGGAGATGGGCTCAGACAGGTTGTGGAATGGCTGTTCCTGGAGATGCTCAAAACCCAGCTGAGTATGACTCTAAGCAAGATGATCTGGTTGGGCCTGTTGTGGTGTTGCATCTTTTGAAGTACTTTTACTATTTTGCCAGAGAGGAAAATAGCAAATGAGAATTGGCAGCCTGATTGAAAACCTTATCTTGGACCACATCATAGGCTTGGACTACTTGACTTTAAGTTCTGTGTAGTTGTTCTTAAGAAGGAAATGACAAAGCTCCCTTTTTAAATCAAGATTAAATTTGAGCCAATTTTGAATGCTTTTAGCATTCTATTTTTTTTTCATTGATTTCCTTCTGAATAAATTTTGACATCTCTGCTTGTAACTGTGCCCCCACGAACATCACTGAAGAGACCTAACTGTGTAGGGGGATACAATATAAGGAAATAAAGGTAGTATAGAAAGTAATCTTAGCCCTTAAGGAGCTGCAGCTGAGCCAATTAGTAGAGATTGGGAATGGCCTGACTTTACCAGGCACAGCTGTAGCCAGTCAGAGGAATGTTATAAGAGAGTGGTGTTGGTGAGGGGAACTGGAGTCAGTGGCTGCTGTGGGAAGAAGGGAGAGTCAGTGCTGGAGGAGCTGCCTAGGAGAAACATCAAGGAGGTACAAAACTCTGGCAGTATGGAGCCTTTGCAATATAATAACAACATTGCTGGATTGTGGGGTTTGTGCTCCAGCTGTGGATCCTGTTAGGAAGAGGTAGAGTGTTTGCTTGCCAGCCAGCCATCCCCTGACTGCTTGCTGCACCTGCAGGAGAGGCTCATTTTTCACTGTTAAAAAAATGGCAATAAAGTAGATTGTTATTTGAAATATAATTCTTAGGGTGTTGTTTCTGGTTGGTCTTGGCTGCAGTCACTGTGCTTGTGCCTGAGGAGAAGGGGAGGGAGGTGGCTCCCTTTTCCCTGAGGGATGATCAGGAGGTGCAGGCTAGCCTGGACAGGGCTGGAGCTACATTGTCCACGGGGAGGTGTCCCTGACCACAGCAGGGAAGCTGGAACAAGGTGAAGGTCCCTTGCAACCCAAGCCAGTCTGTGATTCATTTTAAGTCAGCCTGGTTTGGTTTGTGAGGCCCTTCACTGTCTCAGCAGAGTTTAGGATTGAGAACTGTCTGCTTTTACAGAGTAAATACTCATGGCCAGTGCCTCGAGAGAGCTTTGGGGAGTGGTGCCTCTGACTGGGGATGCTCTGCTGGGACTGGCAATTTATTCACAATAAGGACTCACATTCTTTGGCTACAAAATCATTGCATCATTATTTAGGCCTGTAGGGTGCAATATTCATTCCCAGAGCAGATTAGCCCAGACACACATGCATTGTTAACAAGGAATAAATAGGATGCAGAATCATGTATTTTTATGGGAGGTTGTGGATTGTGGCAGTGCCTTGGAAGTGGTGCTGAACAACCCCTTCTTGTATGTGAGTGACATGTATGGGCCCAAGATGAATTGTGGCTTTTTCACCAGTGGTGTGGCTGGGATGAATGGAATCTTTTACCACTATTTAAAATCTTACCTTTTGTAGAAATATTGGGTGGCTTGGCTCAGCAAAAGAAATAGCTTTCTAGCAGATCTCATTCATTTTAATTTGATGTAAATCTCTGATGACATTTTACAGTTCAGGTAAAATTACAAAGAAAACATTAGAAAACATTGTATAGGCAATAAGAATTTGCTGGTTTAAGCTAAGCATAAATATAGCTGGAAAGCTTTCCTATCAGGTTATCTTTCATTTGTAAACACCTGCCAGGGCTTTTATTAATATTACGTGTAATTTTGTAACTGCTGCAGGATCAAAAGTAAAATTAATTCCAGAATTTATAAAAGACACAATATCTGTTTTAAAGGTGCCTCAGTTTGTGTTCAGTGCTTCTTGGTTATAATGCATAGATGAGGTCTGCTTCATTTTGTTCTTTGTGTCAGTGCATTTCAGTTTCACAGTATTCTTTACCTAAGATGATTGGTTCTTATTCATTTCTTTTTCAGTGCAAGTGGTCCAGAAAAGGTTTCATTCGAACAAGGTGGTGTATTACTGATTGGTAAGTTGCATCCATAAGTTGTTTCTGACTATGTTAGTTTTGTGTACGTTTGTTAACAGTTTCCAGCAGGTATTTTGGTGTGTAGATTGGTCTGTTGGTGGAGCAGGTGGGCTCCACACCTGCTTTGCTGTCTGTGGGACGTGGGTGCTCAGTGAGCTGTGATGGTGTTGCTGTGGCCCTGGGCAGTCAGAGGGGCTCTGGTTGGGCACAGGGTGGAGCTGGCACTGTGCCCCTGCTGGGGCCTGGCACCTCTCACCCGGGTCAGGCCCACAGCCTGGCTCTGGGCAGCTTCTGCAAAAACAGCAGCTTCTATGGAAATCTGAAGAAACCTTCTTCAGCCTGGAAACCTGGCCTTGCTTTTTTACCATGCACTCACAGCTTTGGTCTTTACTGCTTACTTACATTGTAGTCATGTACATGTACATTCAACACTTTTCCCTTCCTCATGTGGCTGTTTCACATCTTACAGTTGAAAGCTTGGTTTTGAAATCTCCTGAATGTTCACATAGGTTGACTTCTGAGTACTGAACAGTGCTCTGGCTTTGTTGGCATAAGCATGTTTGTTTACTTAGACAGCTTGTGAAACCAGAAAAGGTACCAGGTTTATTCCTTTTGTGGGCTTCTGACCTGGAAATTGGGCAGGCAGTTGTGTGATACTGAGGTTCATGTTAATTTTTCCAGATCTGTATGCAGGGGGTGTGATTCCAGCACTAGATAATTGCAGAAGTGGGTGTTAACATCAGATGCTAATCTGGACTTTGCTCTTGCATCATGACTTCCCTAGGTTCTGTCTCTTCTGTCCTCTGGGATTTCTACTCTGCTGAAAAAACAACATGAATTTATTTTTAGGCCTTTCCAAGAAAAAAAGGTTTTTCAGAGACAGATTTAAATGTAATGTTTTGTTGTGGGGGTATTAAAAAAGACAGTCCTTGGCTGTAGGAGATGTTTGGGTGTGTTGGGCAGTGAGGATGAGGAAGCTCACAACTTCTCCTGGTCTGTAATGAGCTGAGCCATGGTGGTAGTTCTGTCTGCTGTAATTTGCAATTATGATCCACATGATCTACCAAGGTCTCAGATGTTTCTAATGGGAAATTGAAGGGGCGAGTTACTATGTACAATTTCTGCAGAATGAAAGTGAAATTCTGTGGGAAATGCAGGTGGTTACAAAATACACCCAAGGACGTCTGAGTGCATAATGTGACTTTTCAGGGTGTGATGAGTGCTTGCACCCAGTCTCTCTGCATATGAACAAAGTTGTGCCCATAGTCATGAAAACCAATTCCATAAATCTGACTTTTGATCAATGCATTTCTGTAGTCTGAGAGGTCAATAAAAGTAGAGCCCAGGCACTTGTTTGTACTTTCGTGTGAGACCTTGAAGGGAACTGTTCATTTTCCCTACCTAGGAACACATTGTTACAGAATGTATCTCACTCCAGAAACAGAGGAGTCCCAAAAAACCAGAAAAGTGGCCTTAACAGACTTCAGAGAACTGTCCTTTTTCTTCCTCTCTGATCAGTGGTCTGCCCCGGTTGAGTTTCTCTGTGAATCCAGATTTTTCAAATCCATTATTCTTCATTAACTTAACCTTTAGTGTGGTCAAAGAACTAAAGAATCCTGAGGCACTCATGAATTTTCACAAAAATGAAAGAGAACTATGTAATTCATGAACTTTCATTTTGTGGGGGTTTTTTAGTTTCTTGCCTATAAGGTGTTTGTTTCTATTCAAATAGTTCTCAGTGTTTTAGCAGGTGCAAGATAGTGCACTGGATGCATTACAGTCTTAAATACAGTTTACATATGTAGTTCATATTTGCTAGTGAGAATGGAGTAGAGAATGTGCTTGCAGCATTTAGGCAGGGCACCAAGCTTGGGGTTGTTTGCAAGTGTCTCAGTGGTCAGAATCAGCAACCAGAATAATTTTGATATTCTCAAGGAAGTAATATTGGAAGATGACAGTCAGGGAAATGCAGAGCATTGCACTTTGAGAGGAGAATTTAAAAGCACCAATACTATTTTTGGGAATAACTGACTCATTACCCCTGCTGTAGAAAAGGATCAAGGGAGAAGGAATTGAATATGGATCATTATTATCTCCCTGAGATGTGTTATAGGTAGGTGCTGTGAAGGACACGAAGGGAGAGGGCACTGTGGTTGTCTGAGTGCCCCCAAGCCTGTGCTGGTGTTGTGTTGGCTCTCAGTGCTGTGCTCTGGGTGTGCTGGGTCGAGGACAGCAGAGTCAGGAGTGCTGCAAGGCTTGGGCTGGGGTGAGGAACTCGGGCTGGCCACAGCAGGGAACTGGTTGCTGTCAGCTCTGCAAGGGGCAGAAATCAGTTTAATTTGCAGGAAAATAGGTAATATGGTGAAAATCTGAGTTTAAGGACAAGAAAGTTGCAGGTGGAAGTCCATCATCAGTAAATTCTAAGAGGAAGCATGTTTTAGCCACCTGAGGGTGGGTTATAGATAGCTTTGCACATTGGGTGAGCTGGTGACTTCAGCCCCTCCCTGTCCTGCAGGGATTCTTCCTGTCTGTCCTTCAGAGGGGCAGGACTGGCTCTCTCAAGCTGTCGTGTTTTGTAGCTCTGTGGTCGTTGTCTCTTTAGAGGAAGGTTGGTGGGACTGCTCTCCATCACTGTGGGTGCACTGGACAGGGTGTGCTGCTCCCTGGCCAGGGATTTTCACCAGGATCTCTGGCAGAGCCCTCTGTGCTGTGTGACCTGTGTGTCTGCCCGTGCTCTCGCTGTTCTCCCTGCCATCATTGCTGTGTCCAGGTCTATTCCCAGCCCTGCCCTGGTCTGGGAAACCTCCTGAGCAGAGCCTGGGGTTTCTGCTCGGGGTCAGTCTGAGCCAGAGCCTGTGCGTGCGCTCGTGGGCAGCCCCGGGGCCTCTCTGGCCTGAACACATCTGGGGTTCTGGGGTTCTTGGCTCCCATCACGGGCTGGGAGAAGCAGCAGGCATCCCTTCCCAGCTGGGTGTGTGTGTGTGTGTGTGTGTGTGCTGACTGCTGCTGCCTCAGGGACAGATAGGAGTCACCTTAGTGACAGTAACACTCTCCTCTCAGTAGCTTTTCGTGTTGTTTACTGCAGAGCCACAGTTCTACTTGACACTTAGCTGCCGCTTTGAAACTGGAAATTGTTTGTTTACACATTTAATTTTGTTTTAAAAATATTTTAGTGAAAGGGTACTGCCTGATTTCTGAAATTGTAACTGGCAAATAGCTTTTCGTTTTCATGTTATACATCCTTTATGCAAAAGACTTGATGGAGTCTTACCTGTGGATGAGCTGTAAGCTTGATGGCAGTCTGACAATTTTCTGATTACGATAGCTTAATCTGCACAGGTCTTGTGAGTAAATAAAGAGTGAATACAGTAAGTGCTATGTTAAATGCTTTGCTGATGCAACAAATGTTTTTTTTTCTTTTATCCTGAATCATTTTATTTTTTTCCTTTTTTTGTCATAGTGCCTTTGACTTGGTAAACATTCATCTTTTCCATGATGCTTCCAATTTAATTGCTTGGGAAACAAGCCCATCGGTTTACTCAGGAATACGGCATAAGGCTCTTGGCTATGTGCTTGATAGGTATGTATTAGCCTTTCCTGGCCTCTTTCAATCTCGGTGTTCATGAGCAGCAAATGAAGGATGTTTCAAATGGCACACTCAGAAATGTAGAGGGTTTTATTCTGTCACCTGAAAGTGGTTACTGCTTGCCAG
Source organism: Setophaga petechia (assembly GCA_024362935.1). Classification (NCBI taxonomy): domain Eukaryota; kingdom Metazoa; phylum Chordata; class Aves; order Passeriformes; family Parulidae; genus Setophaga; species Setophaga petechia. The sequence continues at coordinate 36,804,403 of JANCRA010000007.1, forward strand.
AGTTTTCTAGACAGTGCAGGTTACAGATCACTTTATGACACTTATTCTTTAAAGCCAAATAACTCACCTCAGGGAACCACTCTGAAGTCACCAGAATTGCAGAGTAGGAACCACACTTATTTTCTAAAGGTGTTAGGTAGATTAGCTTATTTTTAGACTATGTGAGCTCTAGTGAAGTGCATTCAAGTGCATCTTCAGTTACGGAATAATTCCAGTTGGAAGTGACCTCTGGAAGTCCCTTACTCATCCCTCTGTTCGGAGCAGGGCTGATTTCAACAGCTTGTCCAGCTGAACTTTGAGCAGCTCCAGCATGGTGGTTTGGAGCTCTTCTGGGCTACCCTCACTGTGAAGCTTTCTGTCCCCGTTATCCAGCCAGAATTTTCCTTAAAGTGGTTTGTGTCCATCACCTGGATCTTTTGGCATGCACTGCTGAGCAAAGTCTGGCTTTTTCCTCTCTGTAACTACCAAACAGGTAAAGCCAGCAACAGAGTCCTCATGTAGACAACTCTTCTGCAACTTGAACAAGCCCAAGTCTTTCAGCCTCTCCTTGAGTCCCTCCACACAGAGCTGGTGTGCTTTAATCTCCACACCAGCTGGGTGCAGCAGGCAGCTCATCTCTGCAGCAGCACAGCACCTGTGTACAGTCACTGCTGGCATTAGCAGCCACGTGGGTTCTGGTGGTGTTACAGAGCTGGTTCATCTGATGAGTGGTACAATACAGAGGAGTCCCAAAAAATACCCAGAAATTTACAACTACCCTAATTATAAAGCCAGGAAGAAGACAGCTTTCTCTTGAGTAAGAAAACAATGTTTCTGTGTGGGCATCAGTGTGTTGGCAGAGTAAACAGGTATTTCTACTAATAGGTGCCAGCCAGCTTCATGTTTGCCTGAGAAACAGCTTTAACGTGTCCCTTCAGAGCAGCGTGGCACACACTGCAATCCACGGCCTAATGGGGGCTTCAGACAGACTGCTGGGCCTGGAAGGAATACAGAAGCAGAGCACGTGGTGTGCTGTTCCTGCCCCGAGCCCTGCTGCCCTGCAGCCGTGGCCATGAGCCCCTCCAGCAGGACCCCCGTGAGCATGGGCCCACTGCTGCTGTTCCTGGCCACTGTCACCTGGCCAGTGTCACCTCTGTCCTTCCCCAGGGCCAGGAATGGGGCCCAGCCCAGCCAGGGGTGCTGCCCCCAGCCTGCTGCCCCACGCAGGCTTTGGCTGAGGCCGCAGCGCTGGGCAGGGCCAGCCCCGCTGGCTGAGGGCAGCGCAGGCCTGGCCTCGTGGGCAGCCTCTGCTCCTCTGCTGCCTGGCACTGCCATGGGGCATCCCTGTCCACAGGCAGCTGTCTGCTGCTCTGCCTCTCTCTGAGAGCAGCCTGGAAGTTACAGACACTCCTGAACAAAGCAGTTTATGTGTTGGAAAATATCTCGTTGCCATTTTTCCCTATGTAGCTTTTCACTGAAAATGTTTCAAAGTGTTGCAGTGGTGTGTAAATGCCTTTCCAGTCATGTTCTTTCTCAACTTTCCTTCCTCTCTGTGGGTTTTCTGTCCTGTAGGGCCGGTAGGTGGGATAGTAGAGATTGCCTTTCCCCCAGCAGGGGGCTAAGCAGGAATTTCTCCAAGCAGGAATTTACCAGCACCTTTGGGATGACCCGGGGTGAACAGGAAAAAGCCAGCACTGCCTTTCTCTTGTATCACTTGCAAAACCTGCTCAAACCACCTGAAAATGCTGGAGACAATTGGGAGGTTTGCATGGATAGCATATATATATATATATAAGATCCCTGATTTACAGAACAGGGGCTCAGGAAGATTAGGATCTCGGTGCAGTCTGGGTGCATATTCTTGAGTCCTGTTGCATAGAGCAGTATGGGGTTTTTTTTTCATTTTGCTCGGCTCCATTGGTATCTTTTCCTTTTCTAACGCTTTGCATGAGGGAAACCTGTGCAAACCTTTTGCATTATTTATTGCACGCTCGTTTGCAGCATACAGTGTGCTTCATTAGCTAATTTTGGCTCTGGACCTCCCACGATGCCCGGGCAAGGGCGGGTAATAAGACGGCAGCATTAGTGTCAGCCGTGGGTCAGGGATGTCACGGTGGTATATCACTAGAATGTGACACTGCCGGGAGCCGCCCCGGCCCCGCCGGCCCCAGAAGGGAGCCCCGGGCGCGGGGCGCTGCCGGCGGGAATCGCTCATTCTGGGGGAGCAGCCAGCCGCAGATCCGGACCTCCGCAGTGCCGCGAGGGCTGCCGGCCACAAAGGGACTTCTGGAGCCAGTGAATAATGGGAAGCCCCTTTCATCGGCAGGACTAACCTTTTGGCAGCCACCAGCGCACTCTATTCTGATCTGCTGATTGGGGAGGACAATACACTGAAGCTTACTTTGAATGAATGCTGCCACCAACAGTGTCCCCATTCAGGGGCTTTGGGAACCATCTTTGGCCATTGTCCCCCAGCACTCCCTCAGACAGCAGGAAAAGGGAAAGCGAGAGCAGCTATAGGGGAAAAGTACTTCTTTTCTTGGCTTTAATCTCTCTTTAAAGCTTCATAGATCTACATTTCCAGCTGAGCTACTGGAACTATGCAGTGTCAGATAAATACAGAAAGAGAGAGGTTTCAAGCTGAGCTTTCAAATCCCCTTATCTGCATGAACTAATAATGCAGATTTAGTGCTGTTTAAAACAGAGACTGATAAGTCTTTCCCTTTAAAGCCTTTAAACTGCTAAAGAGCATTTAACAGCGATGCAGTTCAAACCCAATGAACAATGCTGAGAAGGAAAACAGTTTATTGAGCTAAACCTTCACTGAATGAAACAGAAACACCTTCTCACAGTTGATTTAGGTCACTGTGGGAGTCGGTGAAAGCTCAGTTGTGTTCACGCTGCATCTTCATAAACATGAGTTATGTACAGCCTTTTGTCTGGGCAACAGCTACCACAGGAGCTGGGGATGCAAACCAGAAGAGGGTTTGCAAATAAAGCTAAAATGGATCAGTTTAACTGTTCAGATTGCCAGGGAAGTTGCTATCTCTAAAATTATTTTAGCCACAAAGTTTTCACGCATAAGAAAAAAGCTGTGCAACATCACAGCATTGGTGAGCAGGGGGAGGCTGGGGGGAAACCAAGGAAAAAGCACTGGGGGAATGATACAAAGTTATGCTAAAAGTTTTCTCCTGGGGAAATCTGTTAGTAATCCTAATAGTATGTTTGAGGAGTAGAAGGGTTTGTTCTTCTAGCTTTAATAAAGCTTCTGCTTTATTAAAAGTTAATCCTGAGGTGATTTATCTTTAATAGTGTTAAAATTAGTTAAATAGAAAGAACACTTTTAAAGGCAGCTCACTGGTATGTGCTGAGCTAGATTGCATTTAATATTTGCCATTTTGCAAGGGAGAAGATGTGGTGTCAGATTGTTGCTTTAAAGCTGTTGTTGAACAAATATTTGCTTGTAACTTTACAAATGCACATACAGCGTGTATGTAGAAAATTGAGGTGTGTAAGGAGTCTCTGTCAGCACCAGTGTCAACCCAAACTGAGCCCCCAGAAGTCAGTTACGTTGCTCCAGGCAGGCACAGGCCTACCATCAAAACTGAATTTGCTTTAAAATGAGATAAGAACATCTGCTTTATATTTTGTGGAGGAAAAAAAAATCTTCAAAGCTCATTTTGGATAATTGCAATGTGCAGTTAGCCCTATTTGCATGATACTTGGTTTTTTGTATTTTCTGAAGTTGGAAGGTGTAAACTACACATGCGAGTGAGAGAGGAAAATAATTTACATTTTGGTTTAATTTTTCATGCATCTGTTATAACTAATGCTTGTGCATATTTCATATTAATTCACCATATTGACATATTAGTCATGTCCTGTAGCCACTTGATGGGGAAAAGTGTATGAATGCAATGGGGAGTGAGGGAGAAGCTGCAGGATGGGGCCCTTGGAGAGTTTGGGAAGGACAGGACGTGAGGTGTTAGCCTGATCCCTGGCTCCTGGGATGTGCCAGCCATCTAAACTTCCTGAAATTATCTCAAGCATTGAGATCCATAAAATGAGTGTGGTTTTTTTTTAATGAAAGTGACAGTGCTCTTCTGTTTTCCTATTGAAATGTTCCCTGGCCTAGTTCAACAGAAACATTTTTACATTACAACTGTGAAATCTTAGCATAAAGCTTCCCTTTGTGCCCTTCATTATTTTCTCACAAATATAGTCCATTGTCACATAGCTGAAGTTAATTTGATCAACATTGGGACATTTAACTTTTATGTCCGGTCAAAGGAGCTGTTTCATGCTGATTTTGAGTATTGAAAAGAAATGATTGCCAGAAAAATAATGTTACTATTAACAATTCAGAGCAATTAGTTTCCCAGGGAGAGGCGATGTGATGCACGGCTCCACACAACTATTCTTTGTCATTTTATGGATGCTCATCAGTCAACTGTCACCTCTTCTCAAAGACCCCTCCAATCTAAATGTTTCTCTTTGGGCTTTTCCCAGAACTAGCAGCTGAATGAGCAAAAGAAAAGCCACTTAGTTTCTAGGCAAAGGAAAACTTTGCTCTAAAGATCTGGGTCATTTGGGAAGATCCTCAAAGCAGCTTGCTTTAGGAGGGCTTGGGATTTTTTTTGTTTTGTTTTGGTTTTGTTTTTACTTTATTTGGTTTTTTTTGCCGCAGTGATTTTAACATGAGCCTTCAAATGCATAGTGAAATTTCTGTGCATTCAGATAAAAAGCACTCTCAAGGCAAATAAACCTTCCAGCCAAATGTCTTCTAACAAAGGTTTAAACCCCTGGATCACATTCAAATCGACAGCTTTTCATTAAACACCGAAGCTCAGCTCATTAATATTCAGCCATTCTCCCCCTTAGAGGAAGGTTAAGTGCTCTCAAAATTAGCGTGTTTGGATAATATGCTCTTTAAAGAGTAAATCCAGCAAAATTGTCTTGTTACTTTCAGCTTGTCAAATACAGCCAAAGCCACTTTTCCTTGCTCCTTGTTTTTCTGCTGACTTGAGCTTTGCTGTCTTTGATGCAGTTGTCAAAAATTCAACTCGTGTGTCCTTCCTCTCTGCACAGACACATTGTGAATTTTAGTTAGATTGTATTTTTAGCAGGAAAATATTTTTGTACTGGTATGCATTGTAATGGAAAGCATGCACTAGTATAATTTGAAGGGAACACAATAATTGCAATTCCATATTAAGTGAACGATAATTTTTGGCCATCCTAATCACTAATTTTGTCCTTATCCTATTGTTTTCAGCATTTGGAGCTCTTTTTTTCTTCTTCTTTTCTTTCTGGCATTTCAAACTGAACAGGTTATAATAAATTTTCAGTATTCATTTTTCAAATGGTAAATATCTAATGTGTCTCTTGTGATAAAACTGTGTAAACAGTACCAAGTTTGGAAGTGAAGATCTGAAATCAAAATCCAGAACTTTAGATACTTGCAGGAATCACAGAGAAAGGTGTCATTTAAAGAAGAAATGGAGTAGATGCACTAAGCCAGTTTTTGCAGTTCCTGGCCTGTGTGAGCAGTATTGTGGCTCTTTCAGAAGAAGTGCTGCAGTTAAAGCTCTGAGGATTCCTGGAGACATTTTAGTCGCTTGTTTGCCCGCACAGTCCCTGCCCAGCAGTGGGGTGTGATCATGGCAGTCTTGTGGCACTCAGGGCCTGCACCTCATCTTCCCTGAAGGCTTTACTCCTTTTTCCTGTTTTCCACTGACAGGATCCCCTGCAGCTCCCTGTTGGCTGCTGAGGCTTTCTAGTGGAATGTAAGTGCTGTAAGCACAGGCAGGGTTGGGTTTGCTGCAACAGTCCCTCCCAGAAGAGCGTGTGTAATTAAACATGTGATGCAAGAAAACAGAATGCCTCTTAAAAAAGAAATACTGCAAGTAACTTGTTGCCTGCTTGATTTTGCTCAGAAAACGGCTTTCTATGAGAATGTGCAGAGTGTCACATTCTCATTGAGTTATATTTCTGTCTTTACTGTAATTTGTTCCTTAGAGAGCCTGGAGCTGGAAGAAGATAAGTCATTAATGTCCAGCTAAAGGTGACATGGACATCAGCATCCATTGTGGCCTGTGCCTTTTCAAATCTCCTATCCTATGGCCATGTCTTCTAGAATAGCTGTGATTCAATTAAGGGGAATCTATATGGGCTGTTGATCCAATTCTTACTCATTTGCAGAGAAATGAAAATAAATTGCTATTGTGATTTTATTTACAATGCTGGCTGTGAGCTGATAAAATGGAGAATGGTGAAAGAGCCCCATTCTGCTCCCTTTGGAGCCTGTGGGCACCAGGCCAGATAGCCACCTTGGAGCTTCTGACTCCCACAAGGTGGGAGCACTGCGGGAGGAGGCCGTGGGCTCTGCCTCCTGTGTTCCAGTCCTGGAAGGGTTCGGGTCATCCCTGGCAGGAGGATCCTCGGATGGGAGATGGGAGGGACGGCGCTTCCAGCCCCTGCTGTGCCGGGCCCGGGCTGGGCAGACCCTGCTCAGGGCTGGGCAGGTCACTTGATGTGGTGCCTCAGCTGTTGTGGAGCTTCTTTATCTTCATTTCATCTGTGCTGGGTTTAAGATGCAGCCAAGATGAGTCCGTTTCTCGCTCCAGCAAGGAAATGGGTGCTGCTGCTGTTATATCCACTAGAATTTTCATTGTCCAAACCTAATGTTAACAGCTCTTCACTTTCTTGATCACCGTGCTGTTTGGAAAATTAGTTGTTCCCTTCTCTTTAGCACTTCAAACGTTTCTGTCCTCACCCCTTTTTTGTTCCCTCTCTTAGCTCCTGGTGCTCCACTGTAGTGTGATTTTCAAAGGCAAAATGTAAAATTGGTTGCTCGTGAGCTGTTCTCAGCATCGAGCATTGTTTAGTCCTTTGTTAGTGAATTCTCCCTGGGTCTGAGCCATTTGCATTGCCCTTTTCCAGAAGGTTTGGGTTTGTTTTCAGTCCGGGTTGCCCTGAGCCCAGCTGTGACCGGTCCCCAGCTCAGCGCTGTGGCCCCGCTGCCCACGCAGCCATCACAGGCGGTGGGGCTGGAGAAGATGCTCCTGTAGGTCTGGTGAGACCCAAATCTGACAAAATGCCTTAACCCTTGCACTGTCGTTCCTATCAACGAGCTGTTTAGGACAGACAGTGTCTTTAGTCTGAGTTGCTCTAAATATACCACAAAAACACTTTTATAAGCTTAACAATAATCAGTATCCTGTTGCCACATATCCTGGCTATTTCTGTCTCGCTGTTTGTGCTTTTGACACTAAGTGACTGCAGGACTTTGCTTTGCTCCCCTCATTTAAGCCCTGCAGAAGAAAAAGCAAGAATTGGGATGTCTTGGGCTTCCTGCAGAAAGATTGGGCAGTTACCTGCTGTCTGCTGAGCACCAAGTGTCACCTGCACTAAAGAGCTCAGAAACTATGTGGGAGGATGTTAATATTCCATGATCAAGCAAAGATCCAAAAAGATCCCATCTCTCTGGTTTCCTCTTGTAGTTTTCTCTTGTATCAGCTGAAGAGCATGACAATTTCTTTGCATGGTAATGCCAGTGTTGTAGTGCTGTGTTGTCCTGGAGCAGAATTGACAAGTCCTTACATCATTATCCAGGGCTGCTATTTCATTAGGCGAATGTCAGTGTCAGGTAAGATCATGGGTTTGTCAATATAATGAAAATACCAGTCAAGTGAGGAAAAAGTCACAATTTTCCAGCTCTAAAAATTGATTTTTATTGCTCTTCTTGTAATCCTTTCTTTGGATTAAGTATTTATTATTGATGTGGTCTTTCTTTTAATCTTAATAGCTGCTGACATTGTAATTAATTAAAAAATACAACATTTTTGCCCAAATGGCACTATATTGAAATTAAAAGTGAACATCACATATTAGTTAAACAGCCCTGGCAAATGTCTTGAGTGCTAAGATGATTGCCTAAGCTTCTTGACAATTCCCTTCATCTTGCTGTATGGTGCTTGACCTTTAGAGATATTTTGGTGTTATTAATAGCTTTTAGCCATTATATCAGAAAGAACAAGGCACAAAAATATTATAAACTTTATCTTTTTAATGACAGCACTACACCACTTTGGGCATGCCAATGAAGGCACTTCCGTTATGGCTTTTGAGGCACACTTAAACTATCAGTCAGCAGGTAACTTGCACGTGCAATTGATGGGGATTTTTTGGTTTTTTAATTTGCTCCCAAATGTGTATTTGAAATTGCAAATTGTGCCAGCTGAGCACTATCAGAGCTGCAGAAGGGAGGTGGTGTACAGGAGAAGACAGGGTTGTCTTTCAAAGCTGTCTCTGAAAGCTCTGCTGGGGAGGGGACCAGTTCTCAAGGCGCAGGTGTTTGGGCTGATCTCTGACGAGAACTTTTAAAAAGAAAAAGCAACACAGATAGGAACAAGGGAAATCAGAACAGTCTGGGCTGTTGCAAGCCAAAACCTGTAGTTTCCATCCCCTTGGTCTTGAGTGCCTTGAGGGCTGTGGCAGGAGGCAGTGTTGTCGTTCCCTCACCTTCCAGCAGAAGTCAGTGCAGGAGCTGGCACTGGCACTCTGGCACTGCAGATCCGTGGAGGAGAGGTGGTGCATAACCTTGTTATCCCTAGGTCACCTGCCACCTCCCTGCCAGCTCCTGCTTCTGCCAGCACCATGGCCAAGGCACTTTCCTGACTGTTCCGTGCTGGGGGGAGATCCTGCCTGCACAGGGAGGGTGAGTTGGCTTGGCACTGCCACTGCTGCCACAGGCAGGGCCGAGGGCCTGGGCGCCTGTGCTGTGCCAGCCAGTGCCCCACGGGGCCCTGAACGCTTCCCCCAGAGCGAGGGGATTCTCAGAGCCCCTCGGGGACACAGCCCAGCCCTGCTTGTGCTGCATCACCCCCCTCAGAGCCTGTGGCTCCCAGCTCTGCACGGCCAGCAGTGCACAGAGTGAGCAGTGTGTGCTGAGAAATGAGGGTCACACAGGAGGGAGCTGCTCCTCTTGTCTCAGTGTGTTAGTTGTGATCTGCACGTTCCCTCACTGAGCAGAGGACATTTTATATAGGCAGTCATATGTTAAGGTCCCTTCCAACCCAAACCATTCTGTGGTTCTCTGTCCTTTGTAAAAGCTTTTATGTCTGTAGCTCCCATGTGCAGATAATGCACAGAAATCAGTAGATTGTGGAGAGATAGTATCTTACCCCAGAAGTTGTGCGAGAAAGATGGAACAGCTCATATTCACTGGTATTAAATACATTTAGTTATTAGAAAAATTTGCTCACCAAATAAAATATGGCTTGACCTTTGGATTGTTTCTTGCCAAGAAATGTGACAGTGTCCCTCCTTCTCCCCCATTCAGCCTGCTTGGCAGAGCTGCACGGTTTTTGTTTTGTTTTGTTATGTTATTGTTGTGTTTAAAAAAAACCAAAACCCTCTAGCCCCTCTTTTCAGCAGTGTCAAGTTGGGATGAATTGGCCAGGGAGGCATGTTTATAGACTGTGTGAAGAACTTTGTCTTTGTGTGGGAATGCTGGTGACACTGGTATGGCTTGCCTGAATGAACTGGGTGACGCGGCTAATAAGGTGTCCTGCTGAGCGTCCTGCAGCCCTTCTCAGACCTCCCACCTAATGCCATTCAGCTCCAGCTCAGTGTAGCTAATTTTTCCCATTCCCTCAATTCTTTAGGCCTCCTTACAAACAGAAAAGTCAACTTTCACACCGAGGAGAAGATAAGTGCTTTAGGAAATAATCGTGTAAACAGAATGTTACCTTCTGACCTGATGCTGATACCTTGGACTGGGACAAAACCCAGCTGGCTATTGCATTCGACATGGCTATTAAAGGAATAATGCTGCTGATCCTCCTTACAAAGTGCCCTGAGAAATGGTTTAGCCAAATCACAGTGCCTCTTGTCACACTGAATCATGTTCAGCTGCTCTCTTCCATGACCAGATTGCTGATATTTAACTGCTTCCTTGTCTTCTCCGTTCTGTGAAGGGGGGACAGTATAGGAGAGGGAAAATACGAAAGCAAGGGGAAGCTGATTCTCTAATTTTCTGGCTGAATTTCAGTGCTTTGAAGTATGTATACAGTGCCCCATACAGCATTTATAAAAAGAGGTGCATTTAATCAAGTAACTTTATTTTTAGCTGCTACAAGGTACTTTACAATATATTGCAAAAGGATTTCAAGGATTCAAATAACACAGAATTGTTCACTTTAGGACTGCACTGAACCCTGCTGTGTGTAGCAACTGAAGTTAATAATGGGCCCAGATTTCAAGTAGTATTGAGAAGATGAACTGCTCTCTCCTCCTTGTTTTAGTCTTGGTAGGGATCTGACATTTCCTAAGTGGCTTTGAGAAAACTTTGCCTTCCCAGTCAGCAGAGCTGGCGCTGCCACCCCGGCTGGGAGTCTGTCCTTGTGCACAGGAGCTGGGGGCACCCTGAGCACGGGCTCCCGTCCCAGCCGGGCTGGAGCTGCTCAGCAGCACAGCCTGGGCAGGGCAGAGGTTCCCCATCATTCACCTGCTGCCCCCAGAACAGCAGATGCTCTGTCCCAGGACAGCGTGTCAGGGTCTGCCAGGCCAGAGGCTCCACGGAGGGAACGAGGTTTGCTCAAAGCCTGACTGACACAGCAGAGCAAGGATGTCCCCAGTGCAACACTGCAGCTTCTTTCTGGGCCTGTAAAGCTCTTGCTGACACCCAGAGTGAGCCAAATGGCAGTTATTAAACCAAAATAAGAATTACATGTATTTATTTTGCAGCAAGGAAATTGTAATTTAGTGTTAATTTGCAGTGACAGTCAAGTTTATTCCTTAAAAAAAAGTACAAATCATGTATTTACCTCATCAAAACATTTCAGCATGGGGGTAATTTGGACTGTAAACTCCACTTGAAAGTAACAATTGCTTGCATATTTCCTTCTCTTACTCCCCTGTTGTGGCTAAAACAGTCTTGGGCTCATTCATCCAACTTGACTGCTACTTCTCAAAATAAAACAAGATGTGAAGGCAAACAAGAGGTTAACCCATTCGGTGCAGAAAACTTTCAGTGTAGTGCCATCAATTAAAAATGTATAATGTGTTTCAAACTGGCAAAATAATTCAAGAAATGTGTTCCAGGTATGAAGCGTCTGTTTTCAAGGAGACTCTGTGCAGTTACAAATTCTGTGCTTTTGGAAGAGGTGAAATCATCTGTGGTGTTCATAGTTGTGTGCTCTGAAGTTGACCAGGGACAGCAGTAAGCCCAGATGGGAGCATGCTTTTTTCCCAGTGCAGCTGGTTTTTCCAGTTTGTTATATTGATTGATTTGCCAGTTTGTTATATTGAATGTGAAGTGTTGAAGTAAAGATCTTTCTTTGGTATGTTTTAAAATGTTAAAAAATTCTTTTCCTATAAATGATTCCTTCTGGAGCAAGAGCAGAGGATGAGGAGGGTGAATGTGTTCTTCCACCCTTTTCAAAATGAAGACTTCTCTTTCTGGAACAGAAGGGCTGTCTGTCATCTGTTGGAAAAGTTTTCTGTTTCATTTGCATTTGAGTTTTGGATCCACTCTGAGCCCCTGTCCCCTCCTGATGGCCTTGCACAGGTCACAGGAGGCAGCATGGCCAGTGAAGGCACTGGGGACTGGTGTGTGCTGGCATGTAGAATTGTGCAAGGGAAATGAATACCTGTGCCTCCTGTAGTCATGAGTGAGTGAGTGGCCTGCTTTGCCATAAGCTATCCACAGATGTGCAGGAATAGAGCCTTCAGGTGTGCTGAAACCCTTTGGGATGAGCTGGTAAAAGTTGTTAAAGGAAATGGCACTGGGTCCTCCCACTAAAACCACTGGATTTATATTGGCTGGCTGCTTTCTTTTTATATGGTTCAGATTTCTCACTTCATTGAGTGATTCATGGTGGCACTTTTGAAGTTATTTGATTTGTAGTTAAAGGAAGGATATTTTTTAGAAATGAAAAGCAAAGGAGAATGACATAGATTTGGAAGCCTTCCTAGTTTTTCTGTGAGGACTCATTCTTTTTTAAAAATTTGTCTTCTGAGTTCTCAGTTGCTGGTGCACATGTTGATCTGTACATTTTTATGGCTTAGAACATGGAAACACGAGGAACAGAGGACTTCTGTTCAGCTCTCACCTCAATCCTAGCACCTTCCCTGTGCCCTGGCCAGACTGGCAGTGTTTGCAGTGCCCTCGGTGCCAGGCAGCTTTTCTGCACGTCCCCAGGGGAGGGGACACTGCTGTCTCTCCTTTATTGCCATCTCCTTTGCACACTTGAGGTCTGCCTCTGAAAGCACATCCCCAGAATGTCCCACACTGGTTCTTGTGCCACTGAGTCAGGGCAGTTTTAGGCATTTCAGCACAAAGATACCAGAGTTCCAAACTGCTGAAAGAGGTCTAAGATTTGGGAGCTCTTGAACTAACTGTAAGTTCCACTTACTCATAGTAAGTAGTGACAAGGACATGAGGTGCACACATGTATTGAGTTGAGTCACTTAAAGGAGTTTTCATTGTTAGGTACCCCACCTCACTCAGTTAGTACATAAATGTGTTCATCCTTTGCTGTGCCACCGTTGGGAATTTTCTTGTACACCTGAATTAATTTCACCACCTGTGAAAAGAGAGGTGTCAGAAGCCACTTGGAACATCATTCTGCAGTAACATTTGGACTCTAACCTATCATGAGACACTCTTTCTAAAATGTCCAACAAGATAAGCTACTAGGGGAGAAACTGGACAAAAATTATCAGTTGTAGAGCTGACAATGATTTGTATGCAAATCACATTTTAATCAGGTAATGTGCAGGACTACGAAATGGCTGAGTTTTCATTAACTGGTCAGAAGAAGACTAATTAGCTGTTTCAGTCATCAGTTTGGAGACATCTTCACAGACTGTTTTTTTAATAGTCTGTTTATTTGGAAAATCTGTCTTTGCATAATTCAATCACAGGCATGGTACTTGTAATCCAAATTTGTTTCAAGAGGCCTTCAGTGGACCTTGATGTCATTCCTGCAATATCTGTCATTCCTCTGTCAGCAGTAAAAGGCAATGAGCAGAGCCAAAGCTGATCCTTGAATCAGGGCAGTTGGCAAAGCAAAGTCTTGCTCTGATGTGTAAGTTGTTGATGTGATTTTGCAATGATAGTGTTAGCAAACTGTGGCAATGTAAATGGTTTAACTTTTAAGTTCTCGTTTTCCTTCAGTTTTCCATGAGGGCACTAATCAAACGAATGTTTTGTGCAGGTCAGGAGTGACAGGTTTTTCTCAGGGCTCGCTGGGAGCTGACAGTGGGCAGTATTTATTAACAGTGCCTGCAATAATCTGTCAGCTAAATGGAGGATTGGAGATTTTCATAGCGGAAACAGATAAGTCTTTGCAAGAGATTTTCCTCAAATGATCAGTGTCTTAGGCCCAATGCACATAATTTTTTCCATAGAATATTATTCCTTATGTAATAGATTACTGTTGACGAAAACTGTGAGATGTTTTCAGAGGAGAAGCAGTGTCTCACTGCAGATGCAGGGTTACATCTTTCCTTACAGCTTTGAGAATAAGCAGGTGTAATGCATTAGAACTTTAGAGCCATGTGGAACAGTGGCCTCCTGCTGGGGCAGCAGAGCCTGCTCACCTGCCCTGCTGGCACTGCTCACCTGCCCTGCTGGCACTGCTTCACCTGCCCTGCTGGCACTGCTTCACCTGCCCTGCTGGCACTGCTCACCTGCCCTGCTGGCACTGCTCACCTGCCCTGCTGGCACTGCTCACCTGCCCTGCTGACACTGCTCACCTGCCCTGCTGCACTGCTCACCTGCCCTGCTGACACTGCTTCACCTGCCCTGCTGCACTGCTCACCTGCCCTGCTGGCACTGCTCACCTGCCCTGCTGACACTGCTCACCTGCCCTGCTGGCACTGCTTCACCTGCCCTGCTGCACTGCTCACCTGCCCTGCTGGCACTGCTCACCTGCCCTGCTGGCTCTGCTTCACCTGCCCTGCTGCACTGCTTCACCTGCCCTGCTGCACTGCTTCACCTGCCCTGCTGCACTGCTTCACCTGCCCTGCTGCACTGCTCACCTGCCCTGCTGGCTCTGCTTCACCTGCCCTGCTGGCTCTGCTTCACCTGCCCTGCTGGCACTGCTTCACCTGCCCTGCTGACACTGCTCACCTGCCCTGCTGGCTCTGCTTCACCTGCCCTGCTGGCACTGCTCACCTGCCCTGCTGGCACTGCTCACCTGCCCTGCTGGCACTGCTCACCTGCCCTGCTGACACTGCTCACCTGCCCTGCTGACACTGCTCACCTGCCCTGCTGACACTGCTCACCTGCCCTGCTGGCTCTGCTTCACCTGCCCGTGTGGGCCCTGCCAGGCTCACCTGGACCTTCTGACAGTGCTTACACGTTGGTGTATTCCCAGAATGTTCACAGGGCGTTGCCTGCATTTGTTCCTCAGTTCTCTCATCGTGCACACGCAGGGGGTTCTGTGTTCTGTGCATTTTGTCTGTATCAATTCTTGGTGGCTGTGTTGAGTTGGGTGTTTCATGCCTTCCTCAGCCACTGATAGGAGATGAATACATTGATTCCTGGTTTGAAAATAAGCGTGACTTGGTGGATTGCTAAATGCCAAGATCTCTAGAAGCTGTAAAATTGTGTATTGGTGAGAGTACCTTACAACTGTTGCTAATAATAGATTAGCTAATAATATGGCAGCTTTTGATAATACGAGATTTGAAGGATGGATAGTAATGCCATATCTCCCTGGGTAGGACTGAGCAAAGGCTTGAGGAAGAGCCAATCTTCACAGCTGGAGCAATTACTTGTTAGCTGTTGGCTACAGCCTCAGCAGAAATCTGCTGAGAACACAGGGAGCTGCTGTAGCTGGTCTGGGAACCTCGGGGATGCTCAGCCTGTCAGATGGGATGATTGATGTCCTGCCACCCCTGTCACTTCTTGTGTGGCTCACCAAGTACCCCAAAACACAGGTGACATTGCTTATATATCAGTGAGCTCAAACGTACTCTGAACTCACTGATAATTCAGCGTTCCTAATTCTTACCTGCCCAGACCAAAGCTGTATCCTTAAACTTTCCAAGGTGTGAAGGACCTCCATGACACCCTCAAGAATTCCATGGTCCCCAAAGGCCACTTCTGCAAGATTGGTATGAACTGTTGCTTTTCCCAGCTTGCTCTGTCAGCCAGGCATGGGAAATTAGATGCACAGGGGCTGGAGATAAAATTGCCTAAACAAAGAAAGTCAACTGAAAAATATGGTTAATATATTGGTCCAGTATAAACTGGTAGTTTTGATGGTTCCAATAATTATTTCTGAGACTGTGCTAAAGGATAACTTGTGTGTCCTTGTGTATTCTTGCATGTTTGTAAAGCCAAATGACAGGTTTGTTCTGTTTTCATTTTTTTCCAGAATTATCGATCAGCGATTTGAGAAAGTTTCATATTTTGTCTTTGGAGATTTCAACTTCAGACTGGATGCCAAAGCAGTAGTAGAGGTAGGACTTCTCTTTTTCTTCTGTTGTAGACCCTACCAGATTGGATTTATCTTTTTTTTTTTTCCTGTAGAAAACCTAAAGGTGACTTGACAAAGTAATGTTAATATTGCAATAAATATTGACATCAGACTTGCCCAAGACAGCTTCTAACAGGAACATCCAACAAGTAACTAACATTGTGTGGTTGTGACTGTTGCCATCTCCTTATAGCTCACAGTGAATCAGAATAATTGCCTGCAAACAGAGGAAGTGCTGCATTACCTTCCTACTCTGAGGGAAAACAAGAGGCATTTCCTCAGTGTCTGTGGTAGAACTCCACACTTTAAAAGCACAGGCAGTCATCAGTACAGACCTTGGTGCCTGTAGCATCTTGATGTGGAAGAGTGACTAGGAGATTTGCATAAAGCCAAAATAATGTACTAAATTTTTTCATTATAAGTTGAGATAACCTTGACCTGAATCCTGAAGCTTCAGGTAAGGTGGTGTCAGAAATAATACCCAGATTGAAATGGGTATTTAATCTTATGGTTTTCACACTAGTTCTCTGAGGTACTGCAATGTCTTTTTGGTGTCTTTGAGGGTAGGCATGCATCTTTTGAGCCATCAGTTTTTATTTTGTAAATCTAACTGTGGGAAATGTCCTGTGTGCCAAAGGCTGGCATCCCCCCGTTCAGGTGCAGTGCTGTTCTCCTTCCTTACATGATCAGTAGTCCATCCATTGAAAAACTGGAGTTTGATGTTACATTCCATATGGAACTAATAACTTCTTCTTGGAATCCTTTCTGTAGTGCAGTCAGTCAGCCAAGAAGCTTAAAGCATAGCTGAAATGAAAGTCAAGTCACTAATTCAGAATATGCAGCTTCATCCTGCGTGTGCTGAGGGTCAGAAGCTGCTCTGCTGCCCTGTGGTGCCGTGGTTATCATCAGTGTTCAGAGATCACTCCATGGTGATCACTTCAAAGAGCTGTTGTGCTTTTTCTCTTCACTGGGGGTGTGGTGGTGTTATGAGGGTGTTGCTGTCTGAGAACCCCTGTCAGTCACACTGCAGCAGTTACCTCCTGCACCCAGTGCTGATGGAGGGTGCTCCAGGCTTTTCCTGACTCACACCCTACCTGCAGTCTGCAGGGCTGGGACTGCAGGGGCTGTTTGCTTTAGTGCCAATAGATTAAGGTTTCTATGTTTATATCTGTCAGTTTCAAAACCATCCCCATCAAACAAAATAGTATCACTAGCCCCAAATGATGGAAACTGAGTGAGCTGCAGGGCAAGCAGGGTGAGCCCAGAGGTTTCTGAGCCTGACCCAGTACTCTGCATCCTGAGTGTTTTACCCCTACTGCTTTACAGTGCTGCTTGTGAGCACAAAAGGTGTCATTGGAAGATGAATCAAATTCATTTTCACATTCTTCCTGCCTAAGATGCAAGCCTGTGTGAGTCTACAAAGCACTAGAATTATACAGACTTTCTATTGGGGTTTTTTTTGAGAAGTAGCATACCCCAGTAATCAGAACTTCACTCTGCAATGTTAATTAAGCATAATAGAAGCTGATTCAGAAACTTGCAGTTTATGCATGGACAGCTAAAGTCACATAAGTTTGTTTTGTAGCGTTTTGTACTTGGTGTAGTTTATAAATCTGTATGTCAGCAGACCCCAGAGCTGTAAGAAGCAGTTTGTCTGATGTGTCTGGGACTGCCTGTGGACAGTCCTGAGGGAGTTAATAGAGTGTAGCACTGGCAGTAAGGGCTGGCTCCTGGGTGACAGATCCACTCCTAAAGTATCATTTGGAGCTATAGGCCACCTCTGGAGGGAGTTGTACTAGCTAGGACTCGGTGGTCTGATTGTGTGTAAGATCCAGGTGTGACTCAAAGGTGCTGTGACCATGGCTGTGGACAGCTGGCAGGGCAGGGGCAGGCAGAGGTGCTTCTGTCCCAGAGGCTCAGTGCCAGCCCCAGGGAGAGCCTGTGCTCAGCTGGGAGCCTCCCACTCCAAAGGCTGGCCCAGTCCCTCTGGTACTTAAACGTGTGCCCATGCAAATGGTATTAACCACTCTTTGGGGCATTCAGCAGCAGAGTTAATTCTGGGAATTGTAAGGGTTAATCCATTGACCTGTCATCTTCGTGTACGTTACTAAATTTATCTCTGCTTTTCTTGCTGACCTTTTGAATTCCTCTTGAGACACAGCTGCTGAACGTTTGAGCACTGAGATGCTACAGCAATACTTGTGTAAAGGCAGACTGTGCTCACATCAAACATAAAGAATAAAGTGTGTTGGTAAATAACTTCCCAATTAAGCCATTTAAAGGGAGAATCTGAGAGCTGTTCAGAATGTAGAGTCCAGACCCTGATGTGCAGTGTTCTAAATCAGATGCGAAAAATGTTGCGTATGTTAATTCATGATTAATAGACTATAAATCATTAATATGTAATTTATTGAACACTTACGGGAGCCTTAATTTAAAGTCACATTGATTTCCCTGCTAGGCCAGTCTGCTGTCCTGTTGTTGGAGCTGTGCAGGGGAGGTTGTTGCTGGTGCTGAGGCAGCAGCAGGGAATTTTCCAGGTGTGTTTGTGGGTCGGGTCCTGCCCTGCTGGGGCCGGGCTCTCACTTTGGGGAGGGTGGTGCCAGGGCTGCATCCTGCAGAACATCCAGAGCCCTTCAGCCTTCTGAAGGACACCACCCTGCTCCAGCCAGCAAAACAGCCCTGGGAGGTACAGAATGTGTTCAGGAAGGCAGTAACTGCAGAAGAAAGATCTACATTTCCTTGGGGTTTGGTCATTCTAAGGTGTGCTGTAAGACCTGAATCTTCTGTCTGACAGCCAGGTAAATTCACTTAATTTTATGTTGGCAAAGCTGGCTGAGGATTTGCTGCTGTTTAAATTCAAAGTTTTGCCTACTGATTTTTATTTTTTTTTAATGCTAGACTTTTTTGGATGTTACAGCATTCTGATTATTTGCCCACTGCTTTCAGATACCTTCCAACACCTCTATTCCTAGGACATAGGGAAGTGTTTGCAACATAATATTAAAAAAATATTAAAAATATAAGCATATTAAAAATTCACAAATTCAAGCCAGCCCAGGCACTGTGCTGGAACTTGGAGCTGCTTCTCTCCTGTACCCTGCCCCAGCCCAAAGCATCTCAGCTCCCAGCTGTGGCTGTGCTTGTCCAGAGGAGTATTTCTCCTTCTGTCTGTGGGCCAGTTTACCACTCTTGCTCTGTTTTAGTTACCATTCAAGTGTTTTAGGTGGGTCTAGACCAAAGAAGAGTATTTTTTCAGTCAGCTGGCCATAGTAACAATCTGTGTTAATCTCTGAGAATGACTTTATTTTAATATTTAAAGAAGTTATTCATTGAATCTCCGTACTAGAAGTCTTCCTTGTGCAATATGTCCATTTTAGGAAGGTATAAACAGGCTTATGCAACTGAGCCTATTTTGACTGTTTGGGAGTAAAACCCTCTTTCTGAGACTGCTGATTCAGGAGTCTCTTAGAAAAGTACCTTGTAGTTCCAAGAAAGAATTTAAAATTGTGTGTTCCTCAGTCCCAAGAATGGCAGCTCAGTAACGAGTTCAGTTTAGGGTCAGGGTTTAGGAGAAAGTCACATTAATCACAAAATCCATTTGCTCAAGGTAAACCATAGCCTTGACTTGTATCCAGGAAAAAATGGGAAAAACCTTTTTTTTTCATTACTAAAGCCTTGTTAGGGTTGGTGGCAGCTTGGTAAGCTGGAGAGGGATTAAGTGTATCATATATGAAAGTTTATAAAGGTAGCACCAGGAGTGGTGTTTCAGAATTCCAGACAGTTTGGCCAACAAAAAGCTTTCAAGCTCTACCTGCAGAAAAAGAAAGTTACGTCCTCATCTTAGAATGAACTGTGTCCACTCACTCTGTGTGCTCTGTGGGTTACAGTCAACCAGAATATTTCCTTTCTAGACTTCTGCCAAGCAGCCCTTTGATAAGCCAGGACTGGAATTGCTGATTAAATGTTTTTTAAAAGGTAATAACTGCTCATAAGAATTTACATGTCTGACTCCATCATTCACTTGCAGTGTGCCTCTCTGCCCCTCTGACCATGTGATTTTATATTATCTGGTAAAACAGAACAACTTCATTCTGCCATGGCTTTTTAGCTGCCACTGCATTGCTGATGCTGCAGGGAATCACACAATTCCCATTTGATCACAGCATGGTGTTTAATTGTGAGCAAGCCAGTGGGGGCACGGTGTCCCTTATCCAGCAGCACTCCTGGCACTGCCACGGCCTGTGCCTGCAAGGTGGGGACCTCCTCCCCTGAGCCCTCACTCCCTCTCTTTGAACAAACATCTCTTGTTCAAAACAAAAGTTGATTGACATCTTTTCACGTCTGAATAATTGATTTAGATCTTACTCAAATCTGAAGAAATATTTTAAGTTGAAATTGTTTCATCCCATGCGTTGGACACTAACAAGGATCCTTGCAAACTGCAGCCAACAAATGACCCATTAGTAATTGTCATGAAAAAGATTAATAGTTAATTAGACAATTATCACTGATTTGAAAAGCTGATTCAAGTGAGATAGTCAGGTGATGGATGGATGTGGAGACTTTATTATCTCCTCCTTGGTACAGATGTGCTTCCCTGGACAGAAACAGGTCACCTGTGAGGATGAGGCTCCTGCTCTCCTCGTGCATTCAGGAGACACCACCACCCACCTGGCTGTCTTGTCAGTGCAAATATTTGTGTGTGTGTGTATTTTTTCGTGTAAGTAATATCTGTAGAAGATGTTTTGAATGCATCAGGAAAAGGGCATGAAAGAATTGCACAGTCTTGTTGTTACAAAGACAGCAATATTTTATTTTTTTTAATTCTGTCTAATTTTGCTTTGAGAAACCAGTAAAGTTCCTTTGCATAAAAAATAGTGACATGGCATATAAAACAAGTGTGTGCAGTTGAGGGCACAGTCAGTTGTGCCTCCCTGTTCCAAAGCAGACTGTTGCCTTTGCTGGGCACTGGTGAGGTGCAGGTGCCCAGGTGTCCATTTGGGATATCAGGTGCAACTGCTGCATTCATGGCCAGGTGCTGAGCTCTGGGAGGTCCTGCTGCATAGAGGCTGGTGGTTTAAAACTGGGACAGGGTCCCCTTCCTCCTGCAGTGAAGTGATACTAAACCATTCTTGTAAGAGAAAAAACACATTGCTTTATTGCTGAGATAAACCAGCACATCATGGAATAAATCAATAGCTTACAATTTTCACATCGTGTTTTCATTCCAGTTAGGAAAGCATGTAAAATCCTGGATTGGTTTTATAATCTCAAACAGTTTGCTGTAAATACCTTCCTCTCATAAAGATTTTAACTTTTTTACAAGCTCAAATGTTTCTAGGAAATGCTGGAAACAGCATCCTTTGTAAAAGGAAAGTGTAATAAGGATTTGTTAAATTAAAATGTATACAACTTCAGTTCTAATAAGGAGAGCTTTATTAATGTAGGTAAATTGCAGCAACACATCTGAGGCACCTGCTAAATGTTCATTATAAATTACTCTCGTAGACATTGTGATGAGTTTTATATTGTAGCCAGACTTAGAAAGGCATGCAGATTACTTCCCTGAGGGACTGGATATATTTACTTAACAGTTTAGTTAATTGCAATTATTTATTTTCCAGTGATTGCAAATGGCCTCTGCGTTAAAGGTACATGTGGCTACTAGGAATTATTCAATTACCTCTCTTCTTAGTAGTCTAAGGCAAACCCGAGCCTGGATTCCCAGAGGCCAGACAGCAGTGCATTAACTCAATCTGCTCCGCAGCTTTCTGCTGGGGCCGAGCTCTATAGCCGAGAGTCCTCTCAGCAGAGCAAGCTTGAGAAATGCTCATTACCCTGCAGCTGATTTTTGACATCTTTCATTCCGTACTGATGCTGCCACACGTATTGGCAAGATTCATAGGAGGTTAATTAAATCCGTCTTCAAAACAACGAGGGGCCAATGAGCCATATCCCCGTTGCAACAGTAAATTAAATGATGCAATTGTTTCTACTTCCATCATAAATAAGGGGAGAGATGAGTGAATGGATTGTTCTCTGGCTGCCTCCGCCCGGGCCCCAGAGGGTCTCGGAGCATGTGTCATAAACCTGCTTTTAATTTGCGGCTGCAGAGGGGACGGCCCTGCTCTCTGCAGGCAGAGGTCCCGCTCGGCGGCGTCCTGTGAAGGATGACACGGGAAAAACGGGGCCTGTTGGCGGCGGCTCCTCCAGCCTCAGATGCAAATTGACACAAACGCGGTGACAAAGCAGAACGGAGGAGATGATACGTTCATCGAACTTGGCACTGCCTGCTCCGTAATTAAAACGTACACAAATTAAACACAATTATCTCCTGCTTTCTGATAGGGCTGGGCGTCATTAAGCTAATGAATCCCGCGGCCTGTGCCGCGGCTCCGCTCGCTGCGGCGGCAGCTGTGCCCTCAGCTGGCAGGGACGGTGGGGACAGCAGCGCCCGCCGCGCACCTGCCATCCGCCACCGCCACCATCACCATCACCGCCACCATCACTGCCACCATCACCGCCACCATCACCTGCCGGGCAGCCTCGCATCGGGCGGGGAGGGGACGGAGCCGGTAGGCTGCGGCGGGCGAGCCGCGGGCACCGGCCTGGGGTGCCCGTGAGCTGGGGCACCGGCATCTGCGGGCACCGGGCCTGGGGTGCCCGTGAGCTCCTGCACCGGCATCTGCGGGGCACTGGCATCTGCGGGCACCGGGCCTGGGGTGCCCGTGAGCTCCGGCACCGGGATCCGCGGGGCCCCGGGCCGCTTTCCCCGCGCTGGCGGTTCGTGCACGTGCGAACGCGGGCCCAGCAATGGCTAGCAGGTGAGGCAGCCCTAGAGCCAGGGGCAGGCAGCCCTAGTGCCGGGACAGGCAGCCCCTGCAGCCTGCCCGGTGTGGCAGTGCCAGGGGCAGGCAGCCCTAGTGCCAGGGGCAGGCAGCCCTAGAGCCAGGGGCAGGCAGCCCTAGT
This sequence comes from Setophaga petechia, assembly GCA_024362935.1. Taxonomy (NCBI): domain Eukaryota; kingdom Metazoa; phylum Chordata; class Aves; order Passeriformes; family Parulidae; genus Setophaga; species Setophaga petechia. The sequence continues at coordinate 36,826,848 of JANCRA010000007.1, forward strand.
GCCGGGACAGGCAGCCCTAGAGCCGGGGGCAGGCAGCCCTAGTGCCAGGGGCAGGCAGCCCCTGCAGCCTGCCCGGTGTGGCAGTGCCAGGGGCAGGCAGCCCTAGTGCCAGGGGCAGGCAGCCCTAGTGCCAGGCGCAGGCAGCCCTAGAGCCAGGGGCAGGCAGCCCTAGTGCCAGGACAGGCAGCCCTAGTGCCAGGCGCAGGCAGCCCTAGTGCCGGGGCAGGCAGCCCCTGCAGCCTGCCCGGTGTGGCAGTGCCAGGGGCAGGCAGCCCTAGTGCCAGGGCAGGCAGCCCTAGTGCCGGGGCAGGCAGCCCTAGAGCCAGGGGCAGGCAGCCCTAGTGCCAGGGCAGGCAGCCCTAGTGCCAGGGGCAGGCAGCCCTAGAGCCAGGGGCAGGCAGCCCTAGTGCCAGGGCAGGCAGCCCTAGTGCCAGGGGCAGGCAGCCCTAGTGCCAGGGCAGGCAGCCCCTGCAGCCGGCCCGGTGTGGCAGTGCCAGGCGCAGGCAGCCCCTGCAGCCGGCCCGGTGTGGCAGTGCCAGGGCAGGCAGCCCCTGCAGCCGGCCCGGTGTGGCAGTGCCAGGGGCAGGCAGCCCCTGCAGCCGGCCCGGTGTGGCAGTGCCAGTCTGTGTGCTGGCGGCAGGCCGGTGGCTGCTGGGTGCCCACCCAGGGGTGTCTGTCGCCTTGGGACGTGCCCAGGGTTTGGCACTGGGCTTGCAGTCCCAGAATGGGAAGCGGTTCATGCCGTGCTTACCCTAGAGCACCGGCAGCCAGCCCTTCTCAGGCAGGGACCGGGGCTGGAAAAACACGCATACAACCAACCAGTAATCGTATCTGGACTTTACAGTTGTAGTCTGAATAATTTAGTGGAGTATTGCAATGCATAATGCAAATCTGTAATAAGGAGTTTAATGAAGCCACCTGTTAATTGTTTTTTTGGTTTATTTCTAGACTAGAAACTTATCAGCTCAAATGGGGCAGAATATCACCTGCAAAGATGCTATAAAATCCCCCTTTTTAAGAATTATTTCATTTACAAGGAATAGATGTACCTACAAAAAATGCATTCTTTCTACATTTTAGTTTATTCCTGGGTGTGCAATACAGATTTTTCACATCTATGTATAAATCATGCACTAGTATTTAAATCACCCAATGATGATCTAAAGCAAAGGGCAGGGGGAAGGAGAAGTTTACACTCTGCATATTTGCAGTGTATTAAAAGCCTATGAATACCTATTTTCATTGCCATAAATGGATGCCTAGAGGGAGTTTTTTTCCAAAAAATTACACTGTGAACAATATTTTGCTTGCTTATCAGAAACAAAATCGGGTAGAAAGAATTTGGTAGCTGTCTGAAAATCAAGGAACAGGATCGTATTTACCTTTATCATCAGCAACTCCCATTGTGATGACAAATTTTATTCTTGAGTAGGAGTCAGAAATACAGTGAGAGTTGGTGAACTGAATGCACAAAATCTCTGGATGTGTGTGCAACTATGTTAAAACATTAAAAAATTTCTTTATTTTACCTGAAAATAGTAAGTCTCAAAAGTTATAGAAAAGAGCACTAAGAAACCAAGATGGATATTTTGCTAAAAAAACCCTTTGTTTTTATTTAGATTTGACCAGTGGTAAATGTGGTCAGCCTCAGGGAGAATGGACAGAGGTGATGCCTAAAGTATGTAAAGCTTATTTGTGGTAGGATATTGCATGGGCCGGCAGCAAATGATGGTGGTGAGAGACACCAGTTGCTGTTGCATGAGATCATTTGTAATTGAAGTCTTGATCACATCTGTTTCCATTGCAGTGCAGACCACCTTGCCCAGACTGTGGGTGTCTGAACTGTCCTGGCAGGCAGAGCCTCTGCTGCCAGCTGGGTTTGTGCCTGGCACAGTGGCACAGCCCCTGAAGGAGGGCACTGCTGTCCTCCCCTGGGCCAGCTGGGTTTGTGCCTGGCACAGTGGCACAGCCCCTGAAGGAGGGCACTGCTGTCCTCCCCTGGGCCAGCTGGGTTTGTGCCTGGCACAGTGGCACAGCCCTTGAAGGAGGGCACTGCTGTCCTCCCCTGGGCCAGCTGGGTTTGTGCCTGGCACAGTGGCACAGCCCCTGAAGGAGGGCACTGCTGTCCTCCCCTGGGCCAGCTGGGTTTGTGCCTGGCACAGTGGCACAGCCCCTGAAGGAGGGCACTGCTGTCCTCCCCTGGGCCAGCTGGGTTTGTGCCTGGCACAGTGGCACAGCCCTTGAAGGAGGGCACTGCTGTCCTCCCCTGGGCCAGCTGGGTTTGTGCCTGGCACAGTGGCACAGCCCCTGAAGGAGGGCACTGCTGTCCTCCCCTGGGCCGCGGGCAGTGGGGTCTCTGCCCTGAGGCTGCCAGGACAGAGGTGCCCAGAAGGTCGTTGGGTTGTACCTTACAATGCAGGCATGCATGTGCATACATCTGTTCCTCTTTGGCACACAGATTTTCTATTTGTTTCTCTTTCTTCCTGCTTCTCCGGCCCTCTCTGCACTAACACAGACAAATGGACCTGGTCGTCCTTTCACTGGAAATTAGCATAGACATCGGTGTGAATTTTAAGAAAGTTCAGGAAACACACCCTGAACTGCTTAGCACCATGGAATAAGCACTTGCAGCCTGTTACTTTTCTCTCTTTCACAGTTCTGTAGCAGAGAGGTAAAAGAAACAGGACAGCAGCTTCTGTTCCCCAGCCCCTCTGAGGAGAGCTCACACAGTGGTAATTTTGAAAAAAATTATATTGGATGCTGGTCTCCACTGTCATGTGCATTATTCAAGGAAACTTTGGCTCCATTTTGTCATGTGCATTATTCAAGGAAGCTTTGACTTTCTGATCTACATGATGTGTCCACAAATCTGACTTTATTAGTATTGATAATTCAGATGGCAATTTTACCTTTGTCAGAATAGGATTCCCCATAATGTATCATTTTTTCCCAGTCCCAGTTTGAGATAAGAATTTGACATTTCAAAGCAAATTATGCAAAGTGGCAATCTAGGAATCTCAAATCAGCTGTAATAATTGCTGTAACATTTAGGTTGCTCCTCCTCCAAGGAAAGAAAGATAAAGCTTCCTGGCCCTTTATGTAGTCATGCAGAAATGGGTCACCTGTGCCTGGTACTACATGGCAAGAGAGGTTCTCTGTGTCCTGCACTGCATGAAATGCCTCTTCAGTCTGCCCCCTTACCAGGGAGATCAAACTCCTTTCTTCTCCCACAGAGGTCAAAAGAGTGGGAAGGGGGCAGGATGCAAGTTCTAGCAGTGACTGGGACATTACCTCCTGTGAAAATTTATCTCCTATCTCCACCTTATTAGAATCTAATCCTGAATTCTCTCATTACTGCTTACACAAGAAGTGTGTTAGGATGTAATTTACAGCTCTTTCAAGCTTTCACAAGGGTCATCAATGTGTAATATTTTAATATGTAAAGCTGCTAAAGGGTTAAAAGCAATTGTATGAAAAGAGATTATAGGATCTTTATCACATGTTGTTTATCTGATCAACAGTTAACAATTTAAGACAGTATTATCCTAGTAAAAAGAAGATTTGTTTCAGATACTGACATAAACATCCCCTCATAATAGTGGCTTTTCATTTACTGCGTTGCAATGTACCATAAGCTTAAAGGCACAACAGCTTCTTTGTGTGTCTCAATAATGCCTGTCCAGAGTGATGTCAGTCAATTTTTGACCTATACAGTCTGATGTTATTCTCAACGACCATGGAATAGATTTTTTGTTTTTAATGAGTGAAGAGTATGCCAATAAAATCCTTGAAAATTATCATACTTATTCATGGCATCTTCCCTTGGAAGAACAAGGTATATTACCACATAGGCCTTTCTGTGAAGTCATGTTTCCTCTGGCTTCTGCTGGTTTTTGTTGTTTTCTTTGCAGCTGGCTTTCCACACTTTCATGCAAATAAACACTAACAATTAATAGCACTTTCTGGTAGAGGTATGAAAAGAAGCAGTGCATGTGAAACAGCCCCCTGGTAGGAGCAGATTCTGAGTTCAGCCTGTGTGGGGGCTCTCCTGGCGTCCCGTATAGAAAGTGTGTGACAAGTCAGCTTCCTGTGCTCCTTGGAAACTGTTCCTGAAGGTGGGGAAAGGCTGTGGGTGGGCCAGGTCCGTTTAGGGTGCCCAGAACGCCTGGGGGGCATTGCCCTCCTGGCACAGCTGGCAGGGTGCTCCCCGAGGCAGCGCAGTGCCCGGTGTCACTGAGATACCCTCATCCTCTGCTGCTTTCCTGGCCTAGAGGGAGCAGATCAGCTTCCTGGGGGAGCATGCCCTGAGCTCTCAGTGAAGCACATCAGCCCTCGCCAGGCAGGAGCACAGACTGAGGCCCCGCGCCGAGTTCTGCCTCGTGGCTCAGAGCAGGGGCTGCCTCCCATCACTCCTGTCCAGCTGTGAGCACAGCAGACAGCTCTCTGACAGGCAAAGGCTGCTGGTTTGCCCTCCAGCCTCGAGGACTCTGGGCTGGATTGGGGTGCATGCTGCGTGTTGCCTCCAGCTCTGGTCCTCACTTGGTGCTGGCAAGCCTGCAGCGTGGCACTCAGATCCCCTGGCTCCCTTGGAGACAGGAAAGAAATGCAGACACTGGTGGAACTCCCTATGGAGATCACGTTGTGCTTCTGAAATGCTGCTTCTAGATTCTTTGTATTCGTATAACCCTGATGGTTCCCTGAAGATTAAAGCAGATGTCATTTTTTGTTTGTTCTCAGCTGAATGCAGTGTAACTACAGTACTGCCATTAAGCTTGCAGAACACAAACATAAGCTGAATTGAGTTGGGTTTTGGTGTGGGTCCTGCGTTTCCCCATCAGTGTCATTTGGGGCTTTTTTAGACGTGGAGGCTGCAGTGCAGCCCCTGAGCTGCTCTTGCAGAAGCATCTCCAGCCTCCAGCTCGCTGCTGGCTGACTCCTCCCTTAGTGGGAGCCCAGGGAGTGTGACAGGAGGTGGCACTGTGCCACCCCGGCATCACCTGCTGCTGAGCAGAGCGTGCTAAATGCTCGACTGACAGCAGCTGAACTTAAGCAAGCCCGAAGTCCCAAGTCCAGAGTGTACAAGAGATTTAAATTAGGATTGCCAAAGTGGGATGGAAATTTGTTTTTCTTCTGCTGGGTATTTTACATTACGTAAAATGAATACTAGATGATAATTGCCAGTGCAGTATCTTGTATTGATTTAATTCAATAAGCAAATTCACCTCCACCTTTTGCATGCACTTGCCTTAAAATATATGCATTATGAAGGCAGTGATTCAAAGTCTTTAGGAAATCAATACCCAGACAGGATTCTGTTCTTCAAATATTGACAGCAGAATAACTCTAAGAAACAATGACAAACAATAAAAGCAGGGTTAGACAAAATGAAGGCTGCAATTCTTCTGTTGTTAGGTGGTGCAGAGGGCTCAAACTGCTGCCTGATGCTGCATATTATACATGCTTCAGCAAACAGCTGACACTGGCCCTTTGCTGTCAGAATTTCTGGTGAAACCTGTGACCACTGAAATAAAAACCAGTTTCTGCCCATGATTCCTATACAGGTGGCTGTTTTACCTGATGTTTTTCCAATAACTCACACAGATTTCTTTCAGCCATGTGTGTGCACTGGGGAGATACAGAAGGGTATATAGAGACTGTTAGCATTAACATTGTTTCCACCTTTGATAATTTCTCTAGAACTAAATGGAATTTGCACTGAAGCTGGTCAATTGCAGATTTTTAACTGATCATATCTGTGTACTAGTTCACAGTGGGTTTTTGTAATGGTAATTTTAAAATCCTATCGTATGGGCGGCTCAATGTCCTCGCACTGAGTACAGCTCTCAGAAGGTAAAGTAAGCCCTTGATGGAGTAAAACGTGCCAAGTTAGTGCAAACTGCACTGGTCACTCCGTTGATGGCAGTTCTGAAATCACATTGCTGTAGATTGTTCAGCACTGCAACTGGAAGTAATACTACATTATTAGCACTCATGCAGAAATCTCTGACAACAGTCCAAAAATGCAGATGACTAAAATTTCTCTCTCCCTTAGAGGTGGAAGGCTTATGAAGGGTAACTATACAGTATTACCCGACTTGTAGATGTCATAGAAAGAGTTAGCAAGACTTATTTTCATTTCTATCCTTTAGTTTTGCAGTTTTAACAAGTGCTGAATTTCACAAGGATGTCAGTATTGTAGCCATAAAAGGTTCAAGAGCTCTGTTCACATCTGGAGGTAAAAAAATCATTAGGCTTTTCCCTGAATGTACTGGAAATTTCCTAAACTTGACATATTTATGTATAATTGAAAAACGAAGGAAAGCTTTGGGCCACCAGTGCCTGAGTGATGTTTCCTGACAGATCAGTCAGGAGCAACTGGAATTCCTGGGGGTCAGGAATTTAAAGAGTAGGAATGGCCATCTGTAATTGCCCATCTGTAACCAACATGTTTGAAAGTTGGTTTGGAACAAATTGGAGTACCTGGGACATTACAAAATTTTAGAAGAAGAATAAATTTGTTCCTGTAGTTAAGGGGAAGAAAGGAGAGAGACACCAGGCAAGGTTCTCAATAGCTGAAGGCTCATTAGCTTGACATTCGTTTCAGGTAACCTAGTGCAAGAGTTGGTAATGAGAGGAGAATTGAGAGAGAAAATGCAGTCACAAAACATGCTTGAACAAGGCAGTTTATCCTGAGATTGACAACTTGGATGAAAGTGGTGAAGTGAGATCAAGTGATCTTATGGCAAGAGGAGTTTGTTGAAAACATCAGTGTTTAACTTTGCATTTGTCTGTGTTGCACATGCAGGAGCACCGAGGGGTCAGTGGCAGAGCCATGGGAGACCCCAAAGGCAAACACCTGCCAACAGCTGGACCCCAGCTCCCTCAGCAAGACCATGGCATAGTCATTCAGGCATGCTTAGATAAATTCATTGTCACTGCATATTTGACTTTACACGTGGCTGCTGAGCCTGTGTGCACACCTCCATCCAGGTATTGCAAGGTCCCAGTCTGGTGTGAGAGGAGAGCAGGCCCTGTATCCTCTTACCCAGACACTGGGCCAGACCCCAGTGCCAAGGAGGAGTTGTTTGCAGAGCTTGTAGGGCCAGCTTTGCTGAGCCCAGCTTCCTTACAGGTCAGCTCAGTTAACTCTGACACCCCTTGCCAGCAGGTCAGAGGTTTCCCAGGAGTTTGCAGTCACACAGCTGCAGTTTCATACTTTGCTGTGTTCACTGCAGCATCCCCATTCCTTTTGGGTCTAAGTGATGTTTAGAAGCTGCTAACAGACAATTTAAAATGAAAAATCATATGTGGGAAATCAGCCATAAGAGTGATCAATAAGTAGTTCTGTTCCTGGAGTGGCTGCCCGAGGAATTAGTGAGTGTCCTGTGTGTTATCAAAAGGTCATGCCTTTCTGAAGGTTTGTTTTAGTCAAAGAGGTGCCATTTGCTTCAGTTGAGATTAAATCAGTGCCACGTAGGATCTGGTATGCATGATTAGAGTAGACAAATGCACAGTCACTCCTGGATGGAGTTTCAAGCTGTAATTTCTTAAGCTTCCTAAGCAGGCTCAGATACCTTCAGTCTCAGCTTTGTTTGTCATTAAAGTAATTCCTGCTGATTGTGATACTGGTGGAAAAAGATTCCACTTCTTTATTTCTTTACTGTGTGAGTCTCATTGATGCTAATAACTATCACATTAAATCTGCACCTGACCACAAGCAGCTGATGGAACATTCCTTTTAGCCATCCACTGCATCCCTGATAGAGACAATCAATAGGTAAAATCTATGCAAATGAGCAGAGTTCAAGTGAGGGCTACCCTAAACAGGACTTAAGCTATGCACCCGCCTTTGTGACAAATTTTTCAGGGTTTTTTCTCCTGTAATGAATACATGTATTTTGTGCATTGGAGCATGGCACAGGGCCTTTTGGATGGCAGGCTCTTCAAGAGAGAGGAAGAGAGTTTTAATCACAAAAGCAGAAACTTCAGTCGGAGGAATGATTCCACACTTTGTTTCATTTGTAAATGCTGCGTTTTGGCTTTTGTGAAACACAGCCCAAGTCCAATTCAGGACAGCGCTTCAAGGATTCTTTCCATGGGGCTTTTTGAGTCTGAAATAGTGCACATGAAAAGAACAGGAGATTGAACATAATTTGTTCCAACAGCTAGTCTAAGATTTTTTCCAATCAAGATTCTTTCAGCATATTCCTCTTTGTTGAGCTGTAAGCAGCTTTTAAAATAATGGCATTAGCCTATATTTCAGGGCTTTGCTGGGTGTTTCCAGCTCTGGTGATTAGTTACAAGAAATAGAAATGCCTGTATTGTAACCTTTTAATGGCTGTGGGAGACTTGTAAACTAAGTTGGGATTTAAGCAATTTGTAGATTTCAAAATGAGCTGTAGAGTTCATTGAGAAAGAAAAATGCGTCATTGAAATTCATGGTGCCACTTTGGTTTTCTTAGCTGAGATTTATCAGTGAAAGCCATATTGCTTTCCCTTTGCCTTTATTTTAAAGCTCTTCAATACATTGTTTTTAAGGTCCATTTCTTTTACAAGCTTTTCCTTTCAGCTTGCTCAGGGTATTGGGCCCTATGAACATCTGTTTGTGCCTAAAATCAGCCAGGACCTGAACTGTACCCTGCCTCCCTCCTCCCCTTTGTTTCCAGAGGCTATTGTTTCCGATTTCATGCTATCAGAGGGGCTGCATGTTTTCCTGTGTGAAGTTGTCAGAGAGATAAAAGCACAGGAGCAGGGTCACATTTCGAGGGATGGGCATGAAAAATTGGTAAAATGTATCTTGAGGGCCACCCACAAGATTGCCTGAAGAAATTCTGAAGTAGAGAGTAGAATTGTACTTTAGTGCAAATTCCAGGGCGGAACGAGCAGTAATGAAGTAAGTGTTTAACTGGCAGAAATCTCTGATCAGATTTACACTTGGGTGACTTATTCCCGTTGGGTATCTTGAGAGCCTCTAGCTGGACTTAGTTACAAAGAAAATGCCATCATCTCCAGTGCAGTGCCTGCCCACGTCCCCTCAGTAGGACAGGGAGAGCCCAGAAGAGTTAAAGCCATCAGAGTGCACTGGGGAAATGAGAGGCAGTACTGGAGGTTCTTCCTGTCCAAAATTTTCAGTACAGAATCATTGGCTTGCATGATACAAGACCTGCAAGAAGTACAGTAAGGATGATGATGATGAAAGAAAGACAAATTGTGCATCTAATTAACCTAATGAAACACATCTTGCAGTAAGGAGGCAGGCTGCTATCCTTGTAGCTGTGGCTGTGGTTTATAATGCAGCACACCATGGTCAGCCAGCACACTCTGACGTGGGTTCCACGAGTGGCACCCTGCCTTGGAAAGGGGCAGAGGGGTTCACAGGAGGGCAGGAGGGCTGCAGGCACACACAGCTGAGCCCCTTCCCCAGCAGCAGGGAGAGCTTGCAGGTGTCTGCAGGTGCTGCCCTGAAAGCACTGCACAGCCAGGAGGGAGCTGTGCCTGTCCCTGGCGTGGTGGCTGCAGAACTAAAGCACTCCTTGCTGCTTTGTTGGGTTTGTGATTTCAGCTCTTCACTTGGGTCTCTGCCAGGTATGAATTGAAGAAAATGGTTTAACAGTACTGCTTTAGGTCAGGGCTTCACTAAGATAGTTACTTTTGTTTTAGAAGCTTGTAATGAGGATTTTGGTAAAGTGCATGATGAGGAAACAAATGAAATATGTAAGTTGTATTTTTTCCACAGCAACTGATAGATAAGGGTTGCCAAATAAGGTGTTATCTTGTTGCCATATGGCTTCTGAATTACTAAATGATAAATGTGATACAAATCAGCCCAATACTGGAATTTCAAGGAGATTTATTTTTTCTATAATTTTTTTCCAAAGAGAAGTTAATTATTTTTTCTTAAATGCATAAATTATTTGCAATTTAATATGACAAAGTAAGTATGCATTCTGAGTTCTGCTGAATTTAGCAGCATTTTTGGCTATAGAAATTCAGCAGGGAAACACTAATATGCCAACTTTTTTCCATTTTGCTAATATAGTAGAAAAAATTACTAAATATGCTTTGATTATTGTTGAATTTATATCCTTTATGCTAGTACTTTTGGATATTAATGTGTTCATAAATAGACATAGAGGAAAGCAGCAGCATTCCAAAGTGTGTAACAGTTGTGTGGGTGAGTTTAAAGAAGACCACTCAGTGAGTGTTGGTACTGTAGCTTGCAGGGACTGTGGTTGGGGTTCTGGGTCCCACAGCAGGAGGGGCTGTGGAGGTGCCATCCCCTGCTGGCACAGAGGGATGTGCCCCTCTGAGGGCCAGCTCAGGGTCCTGGCAGGGTCCTGTGTGGCCGGGGCTCCCCGAGGGCCCTGCCAGCCCCTGTGCTGCTGTGCAGGCAGCAGCAGAGCTCAGCCATCCTCAGACCAGGTGTGCACCGCCGGCTGTGAGGACACGTCTCGGCAGGAAGTCTCACCAGCACAGCTCAGTTTTGAGGGGAAAGGATAATCTGTTCCTCTCTCAGCATGCTGACCACCGTGCTCTAATGTCTTTCACCACTTCAAGTGCAACTTCAAGAATTTAAACAGTGCTGTTAGCATCCATTGCTGGTATTAATGGGTATAAATTCTTTTTGAAATCACAACTTTCTTATACCAGCAGTTTTCTTTGGCATACTTGTCTAATTTTGGGTGGGTTAAAGAATTTACTTTGTTTAGCTTTGTCTCAAAAGGGAAAAGAAGAAAGGCTAGAGTAAAAATTAATAGCACATCTTAAAATCTGTTACAACATCTCTCTATTTTCTGACTAAAAGTGAGTGAAAAAGGCCTCTCTAGAGAAAATAAAGAAGTTATTACAACTTCTACTATTTTGTAGAGTATGAAAAAGCTTTCTGTATGTTAAACAGTCTTGTGGACATCTGGCATGATTGGTTTTAATCTGCTGACTAAAAAGTCAGGATTAAATCTTGCTTTACACCTCTTTGTATTGCGGTCAGTAAAGTGACAGAGCTGCCCTGAAACAATGGCACTACTTATTCCACCCAATATGCCATGTGGTAGATCACCCCCTTTTTCAGCACCACTTCTCTGCAAAGACAATGAAGCATCTGGTGGGCTTTTCCTGTGTCCAGGATATTTTTTGTCAGTAATTTCACTCGGCCGCTCTGCTTAGCTCTCCCTCGGTGCTACTTTTTGAGATGGGGTTTGCCAAATCCAGTGGCAAGAGGTCAGTAGGCCAAAGTGATGAATTTTTATGTGCCTGTTCCTTGTGTTTCTGCTCAGTCACGATTCTCTGCGCGCTGCGCTGCCTCTGAAAGGAGCCCCAGTGAGCAATTTGTCCTGCGGGCTGGGGAGAATGGGAGGCAGATGAGTTAAAGTGGCGTGCATGGCTGCGGACAGAGCTGCGCACAAATGTTTTCTGATGGCAGAACAGAATCCTCCTGTCACTATTCAGCGCGAGAGGGGCTTGGGAGATTTGTAGCCTGTTGGCTTTCGATCAAGTGACAAATGAATTTAACAGCACTTAAAGATACAGCGGGAAGAATAGCACTCCACAAGGCAGCCCCAGCTGCGAGCTCCAGAATGATGCTGCATTAACTCTTCTGTACTCACGTGTCTCACAGATTTGAATCTTGGTTGGCGTAACGAAAAGAATTTCATTTCTGTTTCAGAAACTCTGAAGAATACACTTCCTGGTTGTTTGACCCAGTCAGGTCCCATCCCTCTGGGGGGGTCTTTGGTTGTTACAAGCAGGAGGACCCTGGTTGTCTCATTTCTTGCAGAGCTTTCTGTCCTCACTCAGTGGTGCCCTCAGTGATGGGGTCGAGTGAGCCAGGATCAGCATTCACTGCGGGGTTAAATCCCACTGACTCCCCAGCCAGTGCTGTGAAGTTGCTGTTCCTCCAAGTCGTTCTCTCTCTCATCAGCTGTGCCCCTAGCTGGCCAAGGGCTTTTGGTCCTGAGCCTTGAACCTGCCAGTGGAGACCAGGTCCCGGGGGTCCTGAGCGTTGCTGTGACTCTCACACCATCACAGACCAAGCCAGAAGGAACTCAGAGCTGCATTACCAGGGTGGTGAATAGAGGCAGTGCATAGAACGTGCCACTCTGTTTCCTCTCTCCACACTGACTGTTGTACCCCACAGCTGTTCTGATGTGATGCCAGTCTTCTTTGGGTGTGTACACGTGCTGATCTGTCGGTCCATCTTAGCTTTCATCAAGGAGAATAGTACTCTGAAGGTTTCCAACAAGGAATTTCTCAAGCTGGCGTTACTGCACCAAAGCAGAAAAATAATGGAAGATAAGTAACAGAACATCTGACTAGGTCTGAAGAGGATCACGCCTTATGGAACAAGACATATATATTACATTTATGCTGAGAATTTCCTTAGGAACAGTTGGACTGTCCCAGTTTCTGTATTTCAGAAAAAACAAGTATTTCTCTTAGAATACTCCCTCAGGACTACTTGACATCAAGTGGTACTACAAAATTATTTAGAAGGATGGACAGGAGGAGGGAAGGGATTTTTCTGGCAGATTGCTTCCAAGTTCCAATCTTGTACTGCTGTGGGCTTACCTGGATCTGATCAAAGTCCTGAATCCATATTATTGATGTCTGATGTCAGCAAGTGAATTTAAACTGAGGCCTAAGAAAGTGAATAGGGGAGCCCTTTACCTTTGCCCACAGAGACCCTGCGCAGTTCCGTGTCCTGATTCACACAGGTGCCAGGCAGCTCCAGGTAAATTGATTGGGAATCACCATGTAGATGCTTTGCTGAAGTCAGGCTTGAGATCATAGTCAGGAAAATGAAACAGGAGAGTACAAAAAGATGTGTAACCTGACCAGAGAGACTGAGAGAGGAAATAAGAAGGTAAACAGCATGCAGGGGAATATGGAAAAGGAGTTCTAGCCTGATCTGTAAACTTGGAGAATCTGAGAGGCAGAGGCCTTTTGCAATTAATTCAGATTCTTTTCTGAAGAAGAGAATTTAAAAGAGCCATAATTGCCACCAGCTGTTGGCACAGAGCAAAGCTGCTGAGGCAGAGGCCACAGTCGGGGACCCCAGGGCTCTCTCCAGACCTGGAGCAGGGCAGGCTGTGCCCCTGACACACGGCACTGAGCGGCCACTTGGGCACCGGGCCAGCTGTTCCAGCTGTGAGCCGCCATTCCGGGGCCCATCCCCGCCCAGCCAGGGCCTGCAGCAGCATGCTGTGCTAAGCCTGGCCTAGTGCCTGCTGAGCAAGCAGCACAGGAAGCACAGTGCTGCCAGGGATGACTCTGGGAGCTGGGTGGTGCTTTGGGCAGCGCCAGGGCAGGGGGCCACGCTGCCCGCAGGCGGGTGCGCTGTGCCCGGGGCAGCGGCCGGGCTGGCACCTGGACCCTCAGCTCACTCAGCACAGTGCCTGGAAAGTAAACAGGAAAGGTTTAGCACTGCCTGGTGACGTGCTGTGGTCCCTTGTCATCAGTTATCTCAGTTTCTGGACAAGAAGATGCATCTTGTAATTAACCTAGTGTTGCTGTGAAATAGAGACCAAAGTAAGGCTGGTTGTTTCCAGCAGGGATCATCTGTCTTAGGGAGGCAGGAGATCTCTGGGACAATGGGAGCACGAGGACAGTGTTTTAGTGCTGACTTTTAGGTCACAGACACCACCCAAAGAAGATTTTAAAGTATCCCAGAACATCCCTGTGCCACAGTTCGGTAGGGGAGTTGCAGGAAGGGACCAGCGCTCCCCTGGGTGCCGGGCGCTCACAGGGGTGGGGTTGGTTGGTTGGTGTTTCTTTAACCTGCCCGGGGGTCCGTCAGCCCCAACGTGGGCACGGGCAGCAGGGTGGTGTCAGTGGGGTGCTGTGCCCTCGGAGGAGGGGCTGTACACAGGGCCCGTGGGCAGTGCCACCCGCCAGGGCAGGGCAGGGCCCGCTCTGCTGGCACCCAGCCCCGCTGCCCCTGCCTCCCCTGGACATGGGCTGTCCCACTGGGAGCATGAGAGAGAAAGTAATTTTATTGGTACTTCAATGGATTCTCATTAATACTTGTTTGTGTTTGTTCTTTGTTCAGCCAGCACTTACGTCGCTGCTGAGTTCAGTTCCTGCTGCTGGAAAGTGTAGTAGCTGTTCTGGGGTATTATTGCTATTTGCACACAGTTAAAGTTAGCACAAGGTAATACATAGTCTAAAGGATATTTTTTTCAATAGAAGTGTATATCCTCTCAGACAGGGTTTGGTTGCTGTACCCTGGAGATTGAGCCCTGGGATGCTCTTGATTTTTGCAGCAGCTGTGAAGCCAACAACCTCTGTGGCTGTGAAAAATTGGCTATAATAAGCCTCCATTTCAATGGGAAGGTGCAGTTTAAAAAGCACATTGTTATCTGTCCCATAGCTGAATGCACAACTCTCATTGACTCAGAAAGTTACGTGTAACTTTGTTTTTCTCACTTGCAAATTTTAATTCTCTGGCATCATTTGACTTGGGGAATTTGCTGCTATTATATTCCCAATATCCGGGAAATCATGTCATCTCCTCAAGGTAAGGAGGAGTCAATACAAGACAGATGCTTCTGTTATTCCCAAAGTAGCAATTTTTTTACCTCGCTGATTATTTCAAATGCAATTTGCATCCAGATTATAATAATTTTTTAAAATATTAACCTAGTTAATAAGTGTCAGATTGATTTTGGGTCTTGAGCAGCATTTCAGTAGTATTTCACTTTCATAATTAAATGATACATTGTCTTTTCTGTCATTCCAAAATCCACAGAGTATTTAACTGAAAAAAATATCTTAAATCTAGTTGATTTGGTTGCTCATATACTCAACGCCTTATTTCAATTAGCTCCTGTCAGGAATCTTCAGACTCTGAACTTCTCTCCTAGCATTCACAGCCATGAGCACATCTGTGTCGATCTGTGCAGCTTGCTGCAAATTCCAGTGGCAGCTATTGGTGAACTTTTTTATTGTAGAGGAACAATGTCTATATTCTGTTTTCTCTTCTGTTTTTTAAGAAGAATTCAAAGTGATAATTAGTCCTGAGTGTTCCAATAATAGAGAGCAATAATGCACATCTTTAGCATCGATGGACAGGTGCAGTAGGACAGGTTGAGTCTGTAGGTGTTTAAACAGCCCCTTTTGGGGGGTTTCCCTCCCACCCCCCAAAAATTAGTGAGGGACTTAGAAGCATGTGATAGCTCACACATCAGGAGGTGGGCTCAGAGTCTAAAGTGTGGCATCAGTGAGCAATCAGCTGCAGTTTCCAGCCAAGCAGGAGGCAGCAGTGCAGTCCACAGCTGCTCGCAGTGTTCGCAGGTACACACGATATAAAGTGTGTGTTATAGACTGTTGTGGTTTTATGTACACAACAGTTGTTTTAATGCCTGGATCCCATTTACTCTAAGTATGAAGAAATGCAGGCTTACACACTGTGATTTGTGCTGTGTATGGGGGAGCAGAAGGTGTGTTATGCTGTAAATCAACAGTGTAATTCTGAGAATTGCCGAGGTTAGAAGAAGTTCCAGATTTGTGTCTTGTAGATATAAAAACCATTTCCTCCTAGCTTTGTGTAACAGGATGCTGTTACTACATTCCAAGGCCGTTGTCAGGAAAGTTGTTACTATGTTTTGCAATTCGGTACACATAAGTTATCGCATGGGCTATTTCAGAAGTGCTACAAAGCATCTACCTGTGTATAGTACGGGAAAACAGGAATAAGATATGGCTGTGTTTGCTAGGGAAAGGCTGGCTACTGAGCTCTCTCTCAGCTCTGAATACAGCCCTCTGCAAGCTTTTTAACCAAATCTTGTTTCCAAAGAAAAAAAAGATGTTTTTCTAGAAAGAAGTTATGTCGAGTTATGATACTGATTTCGCCTTTTCTGCCCTTGTGAAAATATACCTTTTGAGGCAATACCCAGCAAGGAACAGTGAGTTTTCATAGCGTTTTGATTTTCTTTGCTAGCAACAAAAAATCCCTTCATAAGCAGGCTTGCCTAAAAAGGCACATGATCCTGAAAGTTTTCTGCTTGGGTGACTACGACTGTGCAGAAATTGAAAGGAGGAGGAAAAAAGGAGTGCCTCCAGCTTGTATAAGAAATGAACCTTTGCCCAATCACTTTTGTCTGTGAATAAGGTAACTTTTTGTGTGTGCGAAATTTGAAAGCAATAAGGTATGTGGGTCCTTTCTCTGTATTGGTTCTCAAGAGTCGATCGCAGGGTTTTTCTTTTGGAGCCGGCCTGACGTTGTGAGATAAAGCAGCTCAGGGAAAAAAATGTTCTCAAGCAGATGCCTTTAAGAGACAGAAATCATGAATTTGTTGAATTGCAACCACTCTGGGGGTGGCTACAATGACTTTTTGACAGTGACAGTAACTCTGCCGTGTCTTTTCGAGCCCTTCTTTGGCCCATTCACTCTGGAAAGCTGCTTAAGCGCACTTAAGCGCATTAGCATTTGGATGCTCGGGGACCGTATTGACCCTCATTTGGAAAGTTTAAATGAGTGAAAGATGGAGCGATTTGTTAGAGCTTTTGAAACCGGCTTTAGAGAGCTGCGGGTTTTCCGCTCTGGTTTGTTCGGGTGCTTGTTCTAATCTGGTGTGCTGTTTGAAGGGACCAGACTGATTTGTGACACATGAGCCCAAAGCCTCTTTTTTGGGGCTTGGCCCGATTATCTGGTCTGTGCTCTGAATTTCAATCGCCGCGGGGAGGGAGCGAGGCCGGCGATGGCTGGCTGCGGGATTTCCTCGCTGGCTCCTGCGGGCGCAGATGGCGAAGCGGCCGCTGCGTTTCTGAGCAGACAAAGGGATCCCCGTGCCCTGCCCGGCCGCGGGGGAGCAGGTCAGGTAGGAGCTCTGTGCTGGAAGGTGGAAGGTCCCGGAGGGGCAGCTCCCGCAGGGAGTCCGGCACGCCGCCCCTCCTGCCAGCAGGGTGGCGTTTAACAGCGCCAGTGCCACGGCCCTCCTGCCCGGGCTGCAGAAAAGCGCCTCAGAGCCCTGCGGGACAGATGGAGCGCTCAGAGCGGGCCGTGCTGTGGGGCCGGTGCTCCCTGGGCCATGAAACCTGGGGCTGCACACGCCGCGGCTCTTCTGCTACTTCAGTGCGCCGTGTTCTAGCCAAACCCAGAGTCAGATGGACGTGGCGCTGCTTTTGGGGACGGAGGAAACAGTCAGGAAAAGTTTGTCAGAAATGGACATCATTTTTTCAGTGAGATGGGGAGTCGACACCTGTTTAATTCACAAACTTGTAAGAAAAATAACAAGATCTGTGGGTTTTTACCAAATCCCATTCAAGTTACTTGTTAAAAATGAAAGCACTCAACTTGCTGCTTTTTATTTGTACTGTGTCAATAGGCAAGGGCCTTCATCAAGGATCAAACTTTTATCAAATGGGAGCAAAATGTCCATTGGCAGATTGTTCCCATTCTGGCACTGAGATCCTCAGCTGAGATCTTAATTATTTGGAAGCAGATGGATTTTTGTTTCAATACATGTTTGGCATGAATTCCTGCCTTCAGGAGAAGGCGAGAATGGGGAAAGAAGTGAGCTGTAGTTCATGGTGTTGTGTCTGGTACACACGGCACCTCTGATAATGAATCCAAATATAAGTATTTCTGTCTGTGAGAGATACAAGCATGTAGTAGGATGTGAAAGTCTATACCACAGAACATACTTATTTTACAAATTAACATTATGCAAAATGAAAACCTTTTGTCTGGTTATTATGAAAAGGAATGGGGTGAGCGCCTCATTCCTTTTACCTCTTTACCTCGTTACTTCTCCTTGACTCAGTTACTTTCTTTAACAGAAAACACTTTTCTTAACAACCTCTAGCAAAATGAGTCAGGCAGGTCTTTGCCAGTACCCGCATCCATGTCTGTGCACAGGTCCTGTCAGCAGCGTGTGCCTCAGCAGCGGCCATGGATGCTGAGTTGCCTCCCAGGTGTGGGGACACATCTGTCTTTGAGCAGTGCCTAGTTTGAACAATTTCCTCAATTCTGCTTTCTGACTTTCCTTGTGGTTCCCAGCAGCCAGGCAGGGGCACGGGTGGCTCTGCACATCTTGCCCAGGCAGGGAGGCTGCAGAGCACTTCACAAAATGTGCCCAGTTAAGATGGAGATGCCTCCGTTTCAAAGCACTTAACATACTTAAAGCTTTGCTAACTGCTTTGCTAAAAGCTCTAGATTTTTACCTGTTGCCATGCGGTGGAGCCAACCCTTTGAGCAGCCCATTTCGTGTTATTCCCCACTACCTGTGGAACTGGGTCCCAGCCAGGCAAGTGGCCAATGGATCAAGGCCCAACACTCTCGTGAAAGTTCATACTATGCCTGATATAAAGTTGTTCATCTGTGCCTGATATAATGTTGGTTCATAACATGTTTTAGACACCCAGTCCTCAAAATATCTCGGGACATGATGTCTCTTATTTAAAAGAGGGAAATTGCTATGCAAAGTAAATTGTGAAAATTGCTGTCAGATTGTATAAGCATTTCTCGGACTTGCAAAGTGTACTTGTAACGTGAATTTATAGGCAGATGTTTTTGCAAACAAGGGTTAACTCACAGAACTGTAGTGTCAATGTCGTTATCAGCTCTTAAGAATCAGCACAAAACCTGGTCAGTATCTGTAAGCAGTGGTTTGGAGGATGTTTGCAAGTAATGTGTGATACAGCATACAGTGATACCTGTGAAAGAGCCTGTCTGCATAGTACAAGCTGAATGACTATTTGCCTTTCCCTATTGATATTTTCTTAATACTGCCTGTTTCTCTTCAAGTGGTAATTCAGTTTATTGTTTCAAGTCCATCATAAGTGGAAGCGACTTAAATTAACAATGCTTTCTATTTTGACCTACAGCAAGTTATAATTGATGGGGGGCATTGAAGATACATCTGTTGATAATGTTCAGTTAAATCTGGTCTTCTGTTGCATATAAGCTTGTTTCCCTTTCTCCCCTTATGTTTTTCTTAGACACTGTGTGCAAAGGCCACAATGCAGACCATCCGGGCAGCTGACACAAATGAAGTAGTCAAGCTAATATTTCGTGAATCTGATAATGACCGAAAGGTAAACAACTTAATGCCCTTGGCACCCCTGTGTAAATAGAAACAGTGTTGAACGTTCATTTTCTTTTCTACAAAGCATGAATATACTTGTTCCAAACTGATAATGTAAAGGGAGGGGAGGATATAGATTGTCACACCTAATGCTCAGTTAATTGGATCTGTTTAAGTGATTGCCAGCCAAGCAAATGGGCAAGCTGACAAGGGGCTTTGGGCATGTGGAAGTGTGTGCTTTCAAAGGGCTGGTGTGTCTGAAAGGGTCACTGCCAGCAGCTGCCTGTTGAGTTGCTGAGTCCAACAGCTTGGCTGACCTTTCTCCCTGTTTTTTTATTTAGGTTATGCTGCAATTAGAAAAGAAACTCTTTGACTATTTTAATCAAGACGTATTTAGAGACAACAATGGCACTGCGGTAAGTTCATTGCTAAACCATTCAAAGGAGTAAGTTGGGAACTCACATACAAATTGCATTTCTCTAACCAGCCCTTCATTCTTATCACCCCTCCTGTCTTCAGAATGAGAAGAGATAATTCAGCCAACACAATAACTGCTCCAGATTTCCTCACCACGTAGCCAGTTATTTTGTGTACAGATTCCTAACTTTGGCATGTTTACCTTCTTTTTTATACAAATATATTGTAAATTAAATGTACACAACAAGTCACTTTTCTTATCTGTCCTCTAGTCTGCATTTCTTCAAGCATCCTGTTTTTCTTCCTAGCTCCTCATTGTGCATCACACAGTAACTTAGGAAAAGCCCTTAAATGCAAAGCCCATCTGAAAATACCTGGGTCTTCTAAGTCTACAAAAATATACTAGAAACACAAGAGTAAGTAGAATAGCAATCACAAGCTCTGCAGCAGACTGTCACTATTTGGACAAGCATGCAGGGCTTCCCAAGAGGATTAAGCACACAGGGGACACTAACACTCTGATTTGTAATAAGGAATCTCATTTTTATGTGGAGAGGGGCATTGTAGTTTCTTTAATGTGATTTTATTTCAAATGGTGACTGCTTCATTTTGGAAAAGCTGTGTATCACTGCTTGCAGCTTTCTCCATTTCATCCAGGGTTCCTAGGGGTTCTGAGGGGAGACAGAGAGGGCCCTCGTCCCCACCTGCCAGTCCAGCTGCACTCTGAAGCAGTCACACAGTGTGCCACTCACAGGGCACATTGCTGCTTGGTGCCCAGGGATGGGTTGAGCACAGGATCCCTGGTGCTCCACCTCTCTCCTCTTTTCCCCTGCCTACAGCTCTTTCTCTCACTGCTCACAGACAGCCAGGCTGTTGGAGGCTGTCTGCAGGGCTCTGGGATATGGAGGGCAGCTGAAGCCCTGATGCCCTCTCTGATTTTAAGTTGGCTTCACCCGAGAGATTGAGTCCATGTGAGAATCTGAGATTTCACTCATTTGTTGAGGTCAGAAGAGTTTGATGAGTAAGACCATGAGGGGTGAAGATCTGATTCCCCTTCTGGTCCTTGCTGCTGTCCCCCAGCATGGCTCGTGTGGCCCGTGTGCTCACTCCAAGGGGTGCCTCTGTGCTGCCTTCAAATGCAGTTCCTGCCAGAGCAGTTTGGGGTTCTTTGCTTTCAGTTTACAAGGTGAATGCATCCTCGGGAAATGCCTCATGTTTCTTTCACTGATGTTTTGCAGTTTTGGGGACATTTAATTCAAAGCAGTAAGTCTCCTCCCAGTTCCTTTTCCCATATTAATCACATTCCTGTCTCAAATTTTTCCTCTGTGTTATAATTATTATAACTTTTCCAGTTTTTTTTAAACAACTCAAGTATTTGTCATTTGTGGTTTCCCCCAGTGCATTCCTGAAGCTGTGTAAAGCTGTTCTTGGTGCTTGTTTGGCTCGTCCTAGTGGTATTTTGGATGGCTGCTGCTTGATTTGCATACAGGGCTGTGGGGTGTGAAGGTACAGGCAGAATCCCACTTAAACACATTCCATTTCAAAATCAGCAATCATTTCTTTCATGCGTCAAGAAGTGGGAAATCTTCCAGATCAAACATGGAAGAAAGAGATAAACGATATAATGAGCCATTGGAGATAATCTAATCTTCATGGTCTAGTTAAACACGCAGCACCATGATCACTAAAAACAAACTACCTCTCTAAAACGATGAATGTCTCTGTGCCGAATTCAACCCAAAAAATCCATCGCATCCTTCATCAAGCGCCGGTCTTGTACCGGCCTGACAGAAATTTAATTCAAGCTGGCTCCTGAAAATAATTATTGTATTTTAAGAGTAGTAATCATTGGTCGGGACATGATTGAATGTGTCCATGCCTATTGACTTTTTCTATGATTTATAGCTTTGTGCAGTCGATATTCCCATCGAAATTGTATAATTAATTATAAGTGGGGCTGTCAGGTCTGCAGGATGGAGTGCCCTGATGAGTATTTGGGAAGATTAAATTTTCCTTAGCTGTACCAATGCAAGGCTTGGGAATTTTCACAGCACTGGGGCTGTAGGATAAAGATGTTTTCTGTGTGTTTAGCAACTGCTTTAGCTCAAAATCCATTGATTTTTCAGAGGGTATTTTTTTATCAGTGCTGTGTCTCTTCAGTAACATTGGAATGTATACGGATGTGACAAGGCCTGACAAATATTTATTATCAACAGGCTACTTTTTCATTGTCCGTACACAGTTATTCTTTCTTTTTTACATTGTAATCAACAAAAAGAATCATAATGTATATTTATAAAAATGATTATTTTTAATGAAAAATCTGATATAGATACAAATCACCTATTTAACAGAAAATCAGTTTGAAATGCATACTGTAATCTGTCGGTCTAATTTTCCCAAACTAATCTGTAGCTTATTTAGACTTAGCTGTAGCTTATTCCAAAGTTGGCTTAGCAATTACCTATATTGATTACCCCAGAGTGCAATGACTGTTCTGTATCATTGTGTTTCAGAAAGAAACAGCCAGATTTACCCAGTTGTGTGGTGATAGGAAAAAAGATAAAGCCTATTTGAAAACAGGTGTTGCAATAATGCAGAACTGTTGTATTATTGAATTCTTATGTTCTGAATTGTACCTTGAAGTGGTCCATGCAGCAGACCAGGGTGTGAGTCCATAACCACACGGAGCTGCCCTGGGCGTGTGGGGAGGGGGCTGCAGAGGGGCACTGAGGGACGTGGGCAGAGGAGCTGCAGCATGCAGAGCTCCTCTTTGGCATCAGCCAGCTCACAGTACTTGTTGTTTTGCAGTTAGCAAGAGCTCAGCATTCCTGACCTGGATGGCAGGACACAGCCAGGCTGTGCTGCTGGCTCCGTGGTGACATCCTGCTCTGGGGGCTTGTCCATGAGTGCTGGGAAAGCACAAATGGGGGTTCTCACTTTGGAGTGGTGGACAATGAGGGTTCTCACTTTGGAGTGGTGGAAAAGCACAAATGAGGGTTCTCACTTTGGAGTGGTGGAAAAGCACAAATGGGGGTTCTCACTTTGGAGTGGTGGACAATGGGGGTTCTCATTTTGGAGTGGTGGACAATGAGGGCTCTCACACCTTCCCAGAGGCAGCAGCCCTGACCAGGAGCCACCACCATGCCCCCATCACTCCTCTGTGGCCCAGCAGGTGCACAGAGTGCCCTGGAGCCCTGCAGGGGTTTCCTGTGGGGTCTGAGGTCACTCTGGCTCAGCAGCAGGTCACTCACACAAAACACAGTTGTAGCTTTGGATTTTCAGCCCTTAGGTGATAAAAATCAGCCATGCTGGTGCTTGCAGAAGAGGGGCAGGGGGTTCTTGAGTAAGCCCACACTTTTACCAGATATTTGGAGATGCTTTAATTGTTTGTGATAGATCAGGCTATAAGTGAGGTTTTTTTCAAAAGGAGTTCTCTGTTAATTTCAAAACAGTTAAAAGAAAAGAAAGCCAAGAGTAATTATGTAATGAAAAAAATGTAATCAGGTTATTGACTTATACCAAAGAACCACAAACTAAATTGTGTTTCTTCAGTAGTCAATTAAATAAATATGTAGTAAGAATGTAAAAACCTGTAATGACTACAGAGGAACAATTTAATCATCAGGAATAATTTTATAATCTTTAACTCCAATTAGAAGTGAGGAATGGTACCTACATTCCTGTCTTCCCTATGATCTGTATTAAAGAATCAATCCAGGTAGAAGCTAATGCACTGTCCTTAGGATTTGGACCACAGCTGTGTAGCAGAAGTGAGCAGTGAATTAATTGTCTTAAGAGTGGAACCTGATGATGTTCCTGCTAAAATCATGGTCTCTTTTTTCTATTGATCTTTGTGGAAGCTGGTGGCTGGTAGTGAAGCTGTGCTTGCTCTGG
Organism: Setophaga petechia; assembly: GCA_024362935.1. NCBI lineage: Eukaryota > Metazoa > Chordata > Aves > Passeriformes > Parulidae > Setophaga > Setophaga petechia. The sequence goes on from JANCRA010000007.1 coordinate 36,850,184, forward strand.
TGGTGCTGCCCCTGCTGTCCCTGCTGTCCCTGCTGTCCCTGCTGCCCCTGCTGCCCCTGCTGTCCCTGCTGTCCCTGCTGCCCCTGCTGTCCCTGCTGCCCCTGCTGTCCCTGCTGTCCCTGGCTCCTGCTGCCCCTGCTGTCCCTGCTGCCCCTGCTGCCCCTGCTGCCCCTGCTGTCCCTGCTGCCCCTGCTGCCCCTGCTGTCCCTGCTGCCCCTGCTGCCCCTGCTGTCCCTGCTGTCCCTGCTGTCCCTGGCTCCTGCTGCCCCTGCTGTCCCTGCTGCCCCTGCTGCCCCTGCTGCCCCTGCTGTCCCTGCTGCCCCTGCTGCCCCTGCTGCCCCTGCTGCCCCTGCTGCCCCAGCCCCACAGAAGCAGGGTCTGTGTCCCTCTGTGGTTTGGGCTGCTCTGGGCACAAGGATTGGCCCAAGGCTGCTGCCCCAGCCCCACAGAAGCAGGGTCTGTGTCCCTCTGTGGTTTGGGCTGCCCGGGGCACGAGGATTGGCCCAAGGCTGCTGCTGCATGCAGCTCCAGGATCACCAGAGGGTTCAGAGGGCCCTGGTGGGGTACCAGCATTCATTCCAAACCACAGCCAAGAGTACTATGCTGAAAAGCCCAGTGATTCCAAGCCTGGATTTTCATGGAATGGAAGGGATTCTGTTTCTTATTTTAATTGTGCAGCAGCTCTCCTGGTACAGAGGACAAACAGTGAACTCTTACAGAGATTATGTTCTGACTCAGTTTCCCTTCACAGAATAAATTCCCTTTATTCTGTGACTGTTCAGCCTCCAGAGAAAATTATAATGTGCTCTAAGTGCAGATTGAGTTAAAGGTCTTGTTTTCCCTCTGAGAAGCAGTGATTTAAGGTGATGTGTTATCATGCTAGTTAACTTAGAGATGTTATTGCAAACGTACAGGCAAACATACTTTCAAATTTTAAGCAATATATTTGGGGGGTATTGCATGTATTCCCAGGAAATCCTGAAATTATAGACAAATTGAGCAGAAATATATTGTCCACAAGGGACCTCTATTAAGATTTTTGTGAGAATATGTATGCTTATGAAGATTAAGGATCTGGCATCACTGAAAATGTATTAATCAACAGACAAGATATAGCACAATGCACTCTTCCCAATGGCCTTGGCTCTGACCCTTTTAAAGATAATGGGAGTACTGTCCACTAGGAACTAGATTAGGACGATCAAGTGCATTTCATCAGGGTATGGCTTGAACCATGATCCCAGAGGTGAAAAGGCAGAGGTTTATCCACTGAGCCAACCAGCCCCTGTCCAGATACAATCTTGAATATGATGTATAAGGGCAAATTAGGATAGAGAAAGGAAATTGATTGCTTAAGACCATTGCTTCCTCAGACTGGTCATAAGGAGATCCTGCCTATCCTGAAACTGCTTCTTTTATTTAACATAGTCTTCTGAGATGCCTGATTTTCATAAAGTATTAATAGGAAAATGGCTTCATGCTCTGCATCTTTATTCAGAAGCAGCATTCTTGTGTTTAGAATTGCATTTGCTTAAATGAGTGATTAGTTGATATGCCACTGGATAAACTGCAAAATGAGAAATTACAGAGATGGGAAATATTACAAATAAATTTTTCTCACTAGCAAAACATAAATGCAAGTCCAGATTGCACAAACAAGTCAATCCAGATCTGTTGGGTTAGCTGTTTACTGCAAGCTTCAAATAGATTCATTATTCTGGTGTAAAATGTGTCCATGGCACAAAGATACAAATATTATTTTATGACCTTTTCCCCCACCCTGTTCTATACAGCTGCTGGATAGTTCAAATGTACTGTGATATATTTATTTCTTTAGGCATTGGCTCTTGTTTAAGTCTGGCCCTAAGAGTAGGTACAGTATTTGCACTCTGTAATCCAGCCTGTTGTATGATCTGCTAATGTGTTTTGGCCCTTTTTAACCTGTGTGACATGGAAGAGAATATCCAGGGAAGCAACGTTTGCACCTGCATTCCAGTCCCCAAGTTTATGGATCTCACCATCATCCCTTATTCCAGTCCCCGAGTTTATGGGTCTCACCATCATCCCTTATTCCAGTCCCCAAGTTTATGGGTCTCACCATCATCCCTTCCAGTTAACATTTGTGCCCACCAGCACCATACCAAAACTGCCACATCTTGCCTGAGGTCTGTGGCAAGCCAAATAAGAATAGAAAGGTGCTTAGTTGTTTTTCCACCATCTCTGTACAGTAGCTCAATCCTCTTGTGCTGCCCAGGTACCCCTGATAACCTCCCAGATGAATGTCTGCATGCACAAAAGATTGCACAGAGAACAGCAAATAGTAAGTTTAGCTTGAGAAGTTATGCTCGAGGACACTCATACAAAAGGCACAGCTAGAGGTGGAGTGGGGTACCCAGCTGCAGGGATGGAGGGGTGGGCTCTGCTCCCTGCCCTGGGCCTGCCTGTGCATTCTTGTCACCCAGGGGTGCTCTCCTCCTCTCTGCTGCTCCCAGGGCAGCCCGCACCAGGAGGGGATGAACTGGAACCCCTGCTGGGAGAGCAGCACCTCGGTGTTGGGTGTCTGGAAGTTCCCAGTGGCCTTGGGAGATGCCTGACTCTCTGTGAGGGCAGCAGGGGATGGATTGCAGCTCCCCACACCCCTCTGGGCACACCCAGCATTGATACGCCTCTGTGGGCCTGCTGTTCCCCAAAACACTCTTGCCAGCCAAGCCTCAGGGGATCTTCAATCCACAGTGGGAGTTTTGCCTGAGGAAGAAAAATTTCATAGTCATTCCTCAAGAAAATTCCATTTTTAACCACTCTACAAGTAATACTAAAACTGTATTCTCCATATTTCATGCTTTTGCCAAATTGCAGCTCACAAGTAACTGTGTAACAGGATGGTGCATGGGGGTTTGGACTCCCAAGTGGGACAAGCTAATGTTTCACAGTAACAGATAGATTAAGTTTAATGAAATAATCCATGGAGTGTGTCGTATTTGCAAGTAGGATATTCCTAATTAAAGTCTTTCAGTTTTAAAGACAGCATCCACTCTGTCATTTCTGACGTTTTGAAGGAGCTTTGTCACAAGCTGTTATGCACAGTGTATGAATTTTTGCAGTAATATTTAGTGTCTGTCCCAGAAAAGTTGTGAAAAGTCAATTTGCATGAATGCATTTTTCCAGAGTCAACTTTCTTTTAATTTGCTGTAAACACTGGAATCCCAGGCGAGTAAGCAGCAAAATGCAGTTTTCCCATCAGAACATGGAAAGCGTGTGTTCAGCTGTGAGCAGCTGGTAGTCAGAGGGCACAGCCCCTGGCCTGTGGGCACGCTGCCCTCCCTGCAGGCTGTGTGCTGCCCTCAGTGCAGGCTGTGTGCTGCCCTCAGTGCAGGTACTGCCCTCAGTGCAGGTACTGCCCTCCCTGCAGGCTGTGTATGCCCTCAGTGCAGGTACTGCCCTCAGTGCAGGTACTGCCCTCCCTGCAGGCTGTGTATGCCCTCAGTGCAGGTACTGCCCTCCCTGCAGGCTGTGTACTGCCCTCAGTGCAGGTACTGCCCTCAGTGCAGGTACTGCCCTCCCTGCAGGCTGTGTACTGAGCAGATCCTGGCTGCACACAGGTGATGGGGGCCGTGGGCTCTGTGCTGCCTCTCGGCTGCTCCAGGCACTGCTGGGATGCTGCTCCAGGCTCTGCTGGGATGCTGCTCCAGGCTCTGCTGGGATGCTGCTCTGGGCTCTGCTGGGATGCTGCTCTGGGCTCTGCTGGGATGCTGCTCCAGGCTCTGCTGGGATGCTGCTCCAGGCTCTGCTGGGATGCTGCTCTGGGCTCTGCTGGGATGCTGCTCCAGGCTCTGCTGGGATGCTGCTCTGGGCTCTGCTGGGATGCTGCTCTGGGCTCTGCTGGGATGCTGCTCCAGGCACTGCTGGGATGCTGCTCTGGGCTCTGCTGGGATGCTGCTCTGGGCTCTGCTGGGATGCTGCTCCGGGCTCTGCTGGGATGCTGCTGGGATGCTGCTCCAGGCTCTGCTGGGATGCTGCTCTGGGCTCTGCTGGGATGCTGCTGGGATGCTGCTCCAGGCTCTGCTGGGATGCTGCTGGGATGCTGCTCTGGGCTCTGCTGGGATGCTGCTCCGGGCTCTGCTGGGATGCTGCTCTGGGCTCTGCTGGGATGCTGCTCTGGGCTCTGCTGGGATGCTGCTCTGGGCTCTGCTGGGATGCTGCTCCGGGCTCTGCTGGGATGCTGCTCCGGGCTCTGCTGGGATGCTGCTCTGGGCTCTGCTGGGATGCTGCTCCGGGCTCTGCTGGGATGCTGCTCCAGGCTCTGCTGGGCTCAGGGCAGCTGAGGGATGGATGGGGTGCAGTGCACTGCCCTAGGGCAGCGTTTGGGCAAGGAGCCCTAGGGGTGTGGATGGGATTTCTGTGGTCAGCAGAAAGTTCAACGCTGCTGCACAAGTGGAAGCCCCGGCTTAATCTGTGTCAGTGCTTTTGGCTTCTTCACTAGTTTATCCTTTACATATACTCCAATCTTCTCATTGAGAGCTCATTCCTAAGTAGCACAACAGGTTCTGATTTCTGATGTGGTTTTTTTCGAGTAACAAAAGTCTGACGGGATGAGATCTGGATTCTCTGCTGCACGTTGCAGAGCAGAGGGGTGGCTGAGCCCTTGGAGCTGTACGCAGGGTGTTTGACTGGCAGCTTATCCATACCAGTCATGTCAGCCCTCAGTGGCACTGGCCCTGTGCTGTGCCTCACCCCCCTAATGCTGAGAACAGTCTCTGTGTGCCATAGATCCATATTTATGTGGGTGTTTGTGATTTGACAGCGCTGCCATTCAGGATACATAGATATGTGCAGAAATATAATATTACACAAAACCAGCATAAATGGTAAATTTATATTCAGTGATTTGGGGTTTTTCTGTGAAACATGATTTTAAAGACTGTCAATGAGAGAAAGAAGATTCAGATTCAAAATATGTACCAATAGAGATAATGTTACATAGTCTTTGTTAGAGAAAGAGGTAGCTTTACAATCAGGCAGAGTTATGTACAGCATTTTCGTGGGTAAGGGGGAAGGATCAGCGTTTCCACAGGCTTTCGCCTGAAGTCAGGAGACTGCTGAATCAGTTTCTAAATAATTTGCTTGGACTGGAAAGATAGATAAAATTACTGTCTTTCCAAAGTCTCCTGGAAAAAAATGTGTGCTCCAGAAGACTGGCAGAGGAGGCTACAGTGACCAGGGTCCGCAGGTTTTAATTCTCTGAGGTCACTTCTGTATGCTCATCTTCTCTTTTTGGTCTGAAACTTCATTTCCCTTTCACAGCTGTGAATTCTCTTGTGGGCCCTGTGGATGGATTTGATAAATGCTGCTAATATCACCTCCTGATCTACCAGTGCTCTGACTTTGGTCTGTAGGTCTTGATGAGTAATTGCCGTTGTTCTACTCCAATGACTGAATTAAGTTGCCCTGTTTGAAGGGGTTCATACGTGTATGGTTTTAGCCAAGGTGGCCCATTGCAGTGTACCCAATGGATGCTGACCTTTTACCAGTGCTTCAAATTGAAACAAGCAAAACCTCAGTTTCTGCAACTGCCTAGACTCTCTTATAACCCTTTGATTGCTATGAAGCTGCATAATGTAGGAATTTAGAATTTTGTGCATTGCTTTCTCTTCCACCCCAGCACATAAATGCATGTTACAGCGTTGCCAAGAAAAAGGGAACAAAAAGTGAGATTCCCTTCAGCAGGTTTTGCAGAATATACAGCACCCTGGAAAACATGCATTTCTGATAATCCCCCTAGGAGCTGATGGGCACTGCAGCTGACACAGCCATCAGTCCTGAAAGCTTTTAACTCTCCTCAAAATAAATAGGAAATATCCACATACTGCGTGGCTGCATTCCCAGCAGCGAGGGTCACAGTGGCTCACAGGCAGTAGCTATTGATACACTGGATGGATGGATGGATGGATGGATGGATGGATGGATGGATGGATGGATGGATGGATGGATGGATGGATGGATGGATGGATGGTATTTTCATTCAGGTGCTCATCAAACATTCCTGTTGGGCTGGTCACTGGACATTGTAGAGCAAACATCTTGATGTAATATCATCAACTTGGTGTTGGAGCAGATAAAACATAGACCCTGCATCATCTTCACTGTTATTTAGGTATAAATACATTGGTGAAACTGAGTTTAGAGAAAAAAAACAGTCTTCTGAAAACTACCTATGACATACAATTCTGGAATGGTCTGCCAGTCACAGCATTTTAAAATCTCTGTGTAATTGCTCAAATTACCACAGCATGTCATGTAACACCTTAAAGATTTGGTTCCTAAAGATGTTCTTATTATGAGTAAATTACATAGAACGATATATTGGTTTCTGGCATTTGAACTTTTTTTTGTTATTTTTAAGGCATTTAGAGTGACAGACATACTCATGTTTCCTGTTCCAGCAATGACATTATTCACAGTGCTGATTGGTGTACAGTATGGAAATGAGTGAGCAGCTTGTGGTGAAATTGCCATGAAAGGAGTATGTTCCAGGTGGGGTTTTTTAGAGACAATGTTAGATGCTTTAAAAATAAAGGCATTACCCTGTGAAATTCTGACTGCTCCTCAGTATCATCCTGCCCGTGTTAATTTTCATTAATTTTCTGTCATGCCAGGTTGCTGCAGGCCCCCGTGTACCTGTAAAGCAGATGGAATTGACTGATGCCCATGTCAGGCCCTGTGTCTTCTTTTACCTAAGCTGCTTTTAGGGCAAATGGCATTTGTAATTCATTGTGACAGGGCTTAGTGAACACCTTGCATTTGCATCAAAAATCCTGCATTTTGAGATTACAGGCTTAAATGAGAATGCAAGTGCTTTTCACACCAAAAGATAATAGTTAAAACATGGTCTTCTCCTGAAAGGAATAACTGCAGTTTTCTCAAAATGCACCGTTGAGGTTTTCATCATCTCTTCTGTTCCTCTCCTCGCTGCCTGCAGTGCTGCCAGGCAAACACAGAGAGGCTGCAGGGGGTTCCCACTGCTCAGCCCTGAGCACACAGGTGCCCTGAGCACACAGGTGACCTGTCCTTGCCCTGGCAGGGGCAGCAGCTGTCAGTCTGCACACTCGGTGGACATGTCTGGACAGAAGGTTACAGGTGCTGTAACACAGTCACCTAGTAACTAGGAAAAAATCGTTTATAAAAGTGCATTACTATTTAATATATAGCAGGAAGCAAAAGCTTTTGCAAATAAGTAAAAATATTTGGTTGTTTTACATGGCAGATGAATTCGTCACCAGGAGCATTCCCTAAATCCTTCTGGGCACCCAGCTGGGCGTTGGCTTCAGGTTGAAGCTGTCCCTTTACCTGGGGACACTTGGGAAGCTGGCAGCACAGTACACAATGCTGTCTTGTTCCTGATGTCTGCCACCAGTGTCAGCAGCTCATCTGCATAGCACAGACACTGCAGACACAACTGCAGCAAACAAACTCCACAGAAACTTCTGTGGATGATCATGCACATCCAAATGCATAGACCTTTAAACTCCAGGCCTCATTGAGTTTGCAAATATCATCATAGCTAGAACAATCTGAATGTATAAAATTTTGAAAATGTGGATTGGTGTGAGAGGACAATGCATCTATTGAACTTTGCCAAGCCTTGGGATGCCCATGAGTAATTTATACCATTGTGTTCTGTGGAGCATTGTTCTTTCATTCAGTCCTCACAGTTTAACACTTCAGAAACAGCCTCTGTCCTGACACCTCCCCTTCCCTACCCTGAGCAGTTTACTTGGAACAGTAGGAAAAATGTATAGACATACATTTCAATTAATAGTTTTAACTGGGGATGGCAACTTGTTTTCCTATCCCAGATTCACATAGGATGGCTGATAGCTCTGAAATTGAGACACACGGAGCAGGAAAGGGATGGTAACATTTGTTTTCATAGCCAGTGTCTATGTATTGTGGCTACCAACCTGTTCTTCTTACTGAAATACAGGATCAGAGCCTGAAAACATTCATGGTGATGGAAACGTCCATTTATTCTTCAAGTGCATTGAGATTGCTTCAGTTAGACCAGTGAGTGCTGGACCAGCCCAACACTTTTAGTATTGAATGTATTATTAGATACGTACCGTAAGTTCCCACATAGATATTTCAAAATATTTATCTAAGCATATTGAATTCTCAGGCTTTCAATCAGATGTTATAACAAGTACAAATTGTCACAGTTATTGCTATTGCAGAATCTTTCCAGCATGCTGTCTCACAGAGTTGGGTGTGGAGTGAAATGAAGCGGGGAAGGCTGCCCATCACCTGGCATCTTCATGTAAAGATAGCTGCATATGGCAGGAGAGCCTGGAGAGAGCTGGGTGAGCCAGGGAGGGGGAGCTAATCAGCAGTGCAGGTGCTGCAGGTAGCTGCTTTTCACACAGATAATTAATGTGTACAAGTAGCTGCTAATTGCACGTTTCAGGAATGATTTATGAGGTGACAGAGGGAACAGGGGACACGATCTGATTTCTTTGGGAGGCTCTGCCATTGATGCAGTGGTATCAGCACAGCTGTGAGATGGGACATGATTAATGAGCGGGGCAAACACCGCCGTGCGCGGGACGGTGCGGGGACACTCGCGGGGCAGGCAGTGCCCTCGGAGCCAGGGACCGTGCGGGGACACTCCCAGGGCAGGCAGTGGCCTCGGAGCCAGGGACGGTGCGGGGACACTCCCGGGGCAGGCAGTGGCCTCGGAGCCAGGGACGGTGCGGGGACACTCCCGGGGCAGGCAGTGGCCTCGGAGCCAGGGACGGTGCGGGGACACTCCCGGGGCAGGCAGTGGCCTCGGAGCCAGGGACCGTGCGGGGACACTCCCAGGGCAGGCAGTGCCCTCGGAGCCAGGGACCGTGCGGGGACACTCCCAGGGCAGGCAGTGCCCTCGGAGCCAGGGACCGTGCGGGGACACTCCCAGGGCAGGCAGTGGCCTCGGAGCCAGGGACGGTGCGGGGACACTCGCGGGGCAGGCAGTGCCCTCGGAGCCAGGGACGGTGCGGGGACACTCCCGGGGCAGGCAGTGCCCTCGGAGCCAGGGCCAGCCCCGGGGCCATGGTGAGCTCGTGTCCTTAGCTCGCAGCTCCCTGGGACATGGATCGGGCTGCCCCCGGCCCGGCTCTGGAGTCGGATCTGTGTGTCCAGCGAACAGTTACGGGTTTAACGGGGACAGTTACCACCGAGCTGGGAGTGGGTTTGTGTTTATGAACAAAGACTCTGGATATTTATTCTTTCTGTGGAGGTCATGGGGAAAACAAATGTGGCTGGGACTAATATTTATACAGGACATTAAATCTGTTAAACACCTCTTCTGGGGCTCTGCCTGGGAGCACCCTGTGCCTGCTGTCACGTTTCCCCCTGTCTGCTGTCTGCCATGCCCCACCCAGAGCAGGTGTACAGGAGCTCGGCTTTGGGAGAGTGATGTGCACGTTGTGATTGTTGTACCTGCTTATCTGCACTAAAGATAATACAGAGTCCTAGGATGCATTTCCCTGGCATTCTCATGGGCTGGTTAGCGTATCAGTTTGCTGTCCTTTTTAATGCTAGTCTAGTTTATCTCTGAAGAGACTACTAACGAAATTTCAAGAAATGTTGCCTTCCTGTGGTGTAAGTGCACTTATAGGGGCAGTGCTGTGAAGAGCCAGTGTTACAACTTTCACTGTGGAAAATGAATGTTTTCAGCACTTTTCTCAAGGCACTGTTTATGTATCAAAATAGTCCAGACAATTTTGCACTGTGTTATAAAAACTATTCTACGAAGGCTATACCTCAAGCTGTGTATGATCATAGTTTTCTTTTATTTCCTTTTATATAATGTAGTATTTTTAAATTGCTGCTGTTCAACATTAAAGAGTGAAAGCATTTATTTCTGTCTTTTATAGCTTTTAGAATTTGACAGAGAGCTGTCAGTCTTTAAAGACAAATTGTATGAACTGGACATCTCATTTCCTCCCAGGTAAGATTCATATATAATTCATTTATTTAACTAGCTACAACATAATTATTACTTGCACTGTTGGTAAAATGTGAATGTTCCCATATTTATTGCAGAAATTATAATGATGTCTGTTCCTTTTATGATTGTTTATTCTCCCCACATCCTCTCCATCACTAATAAACCACATGCCAGTAGTGCTCCATAGCTCATCGTGTGGGTTCCGCTGATCCTGTCTTTTATAGCTGCTCTTAAAACAGACCTGGCAGGAATGTGTGCTCAGAGATGTGGAGGGACTTCTAAGCACTGTGCCCAGACACCTGTTCAATCACATGATTGCAGCCATAAAGCTTTGCCCCAAGCTGTTTGCTGGCTGCTCAGCAGGAGCCCAGTCAGCTGGGGCAAAGCTGCTGCCATCGCTCAGGGAAATCCAAGAGGGGCATCAGGAAGGAGGGCAGGAATTTGGATTCTGCTTTTTCAGTTTCACTAAACATCATATAACTACTTAAGACTGTTAGAATAAATTGGCTGGTTTAATACACATGCATGATTTTAGTCAGCAGTATCCCTGAGGTGTTTTAGCCATGAATGGACAATTATTGCTATCATACAAAACCAAGCATTTTGCAAATGGCAGTTGTATTTGGGAGAAATCTCTGGAAGATTTGGTGCCATTCTATACATGTATGGTCCCTTTCCAAGAGCAAAGAGGAAGTCAAATCTCACAGTTGCTTTCAAGGGAAAGAAATACTGCATTCACAAAGAAAAATTTCAAAAAGTAGTAGAAAGAAGGCAGATAAAACTATGCTTTTTATATACTTTCTTGTTAATAGATTTAATATGTTTAAATACTACTATTTTATGCTTCATGGACACATAGGAAAGTATGATGTTTCAGCATGCACTAAAAAAAATGTGGGAAGCTTGCCTTTTGTGATCTTAGTCTCATTGCTTCTTCCCAGCAGCTGCAATACTGATCTGTATCCATCCCCTGGGACTGGAGGTGTGCACGGAGTTACCACCACTCTGAGTTGTCCTTGTTGATTGAGTCTGCTAACAGTAGACCAGCAGGGTGTGTGCATCCCTAAGTGTGTCTCTCTGTCATGTATCTGGTCAGGGTAGATGAAGGTGAGGGGAAGTGATACAGTTTTTGTACCATACATACTCTTCTACTTTATTTCTCCAACACCAGGCCTTTCAGCCAGAGCAAGGCTTACCAAAAATACATTGTTCCATGAACAGTTTTCATGTAACAGCTTTTCAGTGTCATGCTCCCCTCAAGCAGAGATCAGAAATTAGGTGTAAGTAGTCTCTGTGTGTTTTAGTTCTGCTTACTCTGTTTCCTTCTCAACAACTAGCTAATAGTAATAATAATAATAAATGGTAAAAAAAAATTTATATACTGAGGGATGGCATGTATATATAAAGAGCAAACTGGCTTTTTATTAGGATGTTTTTTCACCCATCCCTCCTTGCTTTCTGTGTCATAAGGCAGGGACATTCTCTTGCCCATGCTGTGCTCCTTGCATGGCCACAGGCTCAGTAATGTATCTTTAACAGAAATACGTTACTATTTTTAGTCATACATAATTTTTTGTGTGTATAAATAATTACTTATATAATACTTCTATGAGATTTATAGTTACAAATTGAATTTGTATCTGTAAATGGAATGGTATTAAGACAGCACAGCAAATTAATGTTTCTGCACATAAAAAGGAGTTTCCTCAGAGTCTTGACAGACTCTGTGTTACTGCACATGAGCTTCAGGACTTTTTAGTTAACTTTGAATGTGGGAAGGATTGGAGAGGCACTTCTGAGCTCTCCTACAGCCACATCTAAACCTAGCATTTCTGCAGGCATACTTAGGGAACTCAAAAGGAATCTTTTGTTCTTCCCCAGTGCAATACTCTAATTTAAGACCAAATGTCTGCTTGATCTGCTGTGAATTCTTCTTCCTGATGTGGGTGACCATCGTGATGGTCAGTGCAGAGGGAGGGGTTCTCAGGTAGTCATCCCTTAGAATCATCTAGAACAAAGCCTTGACTGAGCTCAAGGGTTCCTCCAACCCAAACCATTCCTTCATTTTGTGATTTTATAGCACTGACAGCATCTGCAGGCCTGTCAGTTATCTCCTCTCTGTTCAGCATCCCTAAAGCATTTTCCAAACTCATCTCCAATTCAGAGTTCCTTTCAGTTCTTTAATGTGTGTGCATAAACCATGTCAGCTCACCACCCTGTATGCCTGTGCCCAGAGGAGCGTGCCAGGGATGCAGTGAATGAACTTCAGGGGAAAGAGGCTCCTCCCACCTGTTCTGGACCCAGATCTGCTGGTGCTGTGTCCACAGGGCGTCCCACACATTCTGCCCAGGTCCCTGGAGCCTGCAGGGCCGTGGCAGGAGGACAGCCAGGGCCAGGCATTGCTCTGGGCCTCCCTCGCCAGCCCTTCCTGTGTCCTGCTGAGAGGTGCCAAAGACCAAGGCAGCCTGGGAGGGCAGCCACAGTTTAACAAGAGACCACGTGGCAGGTCTGCTGTGTTAGACAACCTGTAAAAAGTCATTCCAACAGAATATTCCTCAGACATTATTCACCCACTCCTATATTTTGCGATCTTTTATTTTATATAGTGAATGTTCATGTTTTCATCTTGTTACCCTCTGTGATCTAGTGTAGCATACAGCAACCCAAGCCACTGGAGACTAAATGCAAGTTAGAATTTTAAACTCTGTAAGCTCTGTCATTCACAGGCTGAAGAGTGTGGCCATGAGCAAACAGCCCAGTGCGAGGCTGCAAAGGGCTTCGTGGTAGTCAACAATCACTGCAAAAGGCAGGAGGTGTGAAAAAAAGAAGTAAAAACATTGTAGTGTGTCAATATACAGGTGGGCAATTGTTACCTTTATCACTGCTCTCCATTAATTATTATAATTATTCTTGTAGCCGTTGTATAACAAAGATAGGAGCTGACTTTAGCCAGAGTTCACACCCACATACAAGGTTTGCTCTCAGATAAGGCTGCATGCACAGCAATCTCATGTATTAATCATTCTCTTAAAGTGACCTATTCTTGTTTGTTGTTGAATTAGGCTGTCATGTAATTTACTGGTTGGACATGTGTTTGTGCCTTAGATCCCCTCTGTGTGATACTTGTCTCCAGCAGACCCTCTGCACTGGCAGTGTCTTGGCTTTTGTCCTCTGAGCAGGACAGACAGGTTGAATCTCATTACTCTCGGCACAGTGTTCCTCTTTGGACTTCTCTCTAACACTGGCTCATTGTTCTGCAAAAATCTTATTTAGTCCATAAAATATTTTTCTCTACCTTGTATTTTGTCCCATGACCCTTCTCTGTTCTGGGAGGTTGCCCAAGCACACATGTATTTTAGTGGTCTGATTTACACTGAGCCAGCCAGCTCTGCATGAAGCAGTGCCCAGAGTGCTCCCTTGTTCCTTCCCTTCTGCAGAGACTATGAAGAGCAGAACCTCTGGGTGCCAATGCAGAGAGCCCCAGTGTCACCCTTGGGTATGAAATGGAAGGCCAAGATGATGGTTTGGGTGTCAGCAGGCTGCTCTTCCTTTCCAGTGTTCTCACTGCCTCTCTGCATGTGCTCAGGTCGTACAGACTGCGTGCTGATGGGGCAGGACAGCACTCCTGAAGCAAATGGGATTCTCATTTCCTTGAACTTCTCCTCAGTAATGCTGCTGGTCCTGTTGTCTCACAAAAGGGGAGCTAGGCACTCAGATGAAAAAGCCCTAGGTTATTTTTATGCTTGCATTATCAGTTACTTTTATAACACTTTTTTTTTTTTGCCAACTAAGAAGTATTTTCTACTGAACAGAAATACTTCACTCATGCACCGTAAAACTCCTTCCAGGTATTAGTGAGGTATCTGAAATCATCCATGGGTCTCTCAGCCCGCCAAGAAACAAATTCCCACCTGACATGAAGCAGTTGTCTGAGTGCTTCCAGCATCTGAGGCTGAAGCACGGAAACAATTTCCCAGCTGGAAACAGAGATGGCTGTCATTTCCTCCAAAACAATTTGAATTTAATTATTACAATGAATTTTCAGACAGATCTTGCCTCCATGTTTCCACTCACATTAAACCAGTGCAACTCTCACCAATTCTCAATTTTCAAATCGAAACAGGATGTTTCTTTAATTTGTGAGGAACTAGACAGCATTACCCAGAGTCTGGTTTAAGGAATTGTGGCAAAGGGGAAAAGAAAGGACCACAAATTAATTTTAAAAGTTTCAAATAATTACTCTACACAATGTGTAAGTTAAGGACTACAGACCACACTGCCAGCAGAAAGTAAAACGTATTCTAAAGAGCTCATGGTCCCTGCTGCCAGCCAGACTGTCCTGTCTGAAAGGACTCTGAAAAGCCCAGTAGTTTGGAGCTTGAATCCTGACCCATTTCTTCCCTCAGGTTCCCAGGTTTTTTCTTTCATTATGAGACTTTGTAAAATTTTGCCCCAAAGTAAGGTACTTTTGAGAAGTACAGGTAGGCATATTCCCAGAAAAGACATCAAGCTCAATCACAGTCACAGATAGTAACATCAGGCTGTTCTGGTACAACAGGTCAGCCCTGGGTCCTTCCCAACAAGCCAACCTTATTCATAATTCCATTTATCCACTTGCAGTAGTAGCAGTGTTGCATACATTGTGTGAGGTACAGCATTACTGTTATTAATGCAGTAGAGTTCCTCACTCAGTGTTCACTTGCTGAGGCACTGCTGTTGGAGTTCAGAAACACAACCACAGAATGATGATATGCTGGTGCTTTCATTGAAGAGCTCTGGGTGTCAGGGGTACAAACCCAAATCTGACTCCGACCATACGTTCGAGATGAACATGTTTTTATATTCTATGGTTATATAACTTTCATGTTAATTATTAAACTTATATTGTTCTATTGTATACATAGATTTCAGCCAAGCATGGCTTCTCATGGCCTCCCTTAAATTCCTAACATAGTTTCTCATGATTCTTCTTATGATTATACAATAATTATATTTAATTACTAAACAATCATCACATCTAACAATTATATTATTTATCATATTGCTTATGCGGGTGCAACACAAAGCCTAACATTTTCAGAGTCTATTTTAACATTTTCCAGGGTCCCCACTATCACTGGTATTGCCAAATAATCAATTTTTGCCAGCTGGGCCTCCCCTCGGCTCTGGGGTCAGAGCAGAGCACAGTGTGCCCCTTGCCATTAGAGTGTGCCAGCCTCTGGTCCTGGGCAGGTCCTGGCACTGGAGCAAGTGCCAGCACGTGTCCTCCTGTCACCAGGGTTTGGCCACAGGGTGGTTTTCAGCTGCACTGTGGACACCACAGTGCTGAGTGACTGTTCTTCTGGGGGACTGTTCTTCACAGAAAGCGAAGGGTTGCATTGTGCTTTCTAGAAAAACACAATGGGCTCTGGGTTTATTTGTATTTTTTAACTGAGAAAGGTCCTGCAATGCTGGTGATACAGGAATGCTCACTCTGAGGCACATTACAGACCAGTATTTTCTAAGAAGACTGTTAAGCCAAAAAGCAATATGCCCAGCATAAATCTATTAAGAAGGTTCTGATAAAATTGCCGTGTCATTAACCCTCCTGTTTTGTGTTGTGCCCAGACTCAGGGCTCAAGTGGTGTTTGCCCATGGTGCCCTTTGCTGCTGGTTTGCCCGGGTGACCCCGTGTCCCATTGTCCCCTTGGGCTCCGATTGTTGGTGCTGTCACCATGGTGTTGGTGTAGCCTGTGCAAGCAGCAGCTGTTGAGCCATTGCTCCAGAGCTGCTGTGTTTGCAGGGCTCTGTTTGCCCTCCTGCTGTGGCTGAGGTGACACACGTACCCTGGCTCAGTTGTGTTTTGGTACCCATGAAGCAGATAATCTAACTCCAGCCCCAGTGTGTCTCACTGCCTGGCTTAGATCTGCTGCCTAAGATGTGCATGTGAAGATAAATTACATGGGCTCATTTGTTAGGAAGAGATCTAGGGAATCCAACTCCAACTCTCCCTTTCAGGTTCAGAGAAATAAAATGTGTTAATTCAATTTTGAGGAAGAAACTAACACTCTGGTAGCTGACAAAAATTAGATGTCACCCTTTGATTGGTTGAATGGCGTTTTGTTGAAATCACACTTACACACCAACTCACACTAGTGCTGACTGCAAATTAAAAGTACCAAAATATTTTTATTTATATATTTGGCCTTTAAACTTTCAGAACACCCAAGGGTTGTATTGGCAATCCATGTTCACCATCCTTTCTTCAGGTAAAAGTATCTTAGGCAATCTGAGAGCCCATCAGAGCTGAAGGTAAATTGATCCAACATTTTCTCAGAAAATATGAAAATAGTAAATACTTTCCTGATGAAGAGTGGTTGGAATTTTTCCCCTTTTGAAGTTAAAAGTGAGAAGAGGTTTAGTAAATGTGAGGACTCATACCTAAGTTCAAAAATATCTGAACCAAATCAAAATTGTCTCAGTTCTTCCCATAAAGAGCTCGGTTTTCATTGATGCTTTATAGTTCCATCCCATCTCAAATACTTTGTATTATAAAAAAATTGGTGATATAAAACATGGGGACAGTTGACAGATGAGCGAGCACAAGGAGTTTTTGAACAGGAGGCATTTCCAGTCCCTGAAACGTGATAAAGTTTGCTAAATGATCTGCATTTGAACCCAGATGTAGGCTGCAGTTGTTCAGAATGACCTTTACTGGAATAAAAAAGATCAAATAGCTGAATTGTCCCCACTGTTGCCTGGTGAGTGCTGCCACACTTGCCAGAGCAGCACCAGGTGCCCAGCATGGGGTGTGCCAGCACAGGGTGTCCCAGCACAGGGTGCCCCCAGCACAGGGTGTGCCAGCACAGGGTGTCCCATCACAGGGTGTCCCAGCACAGGGTGTCCCATCACAGGGTGTCCCAGCACAGGGTGTCCCCAGCACAGGGTGTCCCAGCACAGGGTGTCCCCAGCACAGGGTGTCCCAGCACAGGGTGTCCCATCACAGGGTGTCCCATCACAGGGTGTCCCAGCACAGGGTGTCCCAGCACAGGATGTCCCAGCACAGGGTGTCCCAGCACAGGGTGTCCCAGCACAGGGTGTCCCCAGCACAGGGTGTCCCAGCACAGGGTGTCCCCAGCACAGGGTGTCCCAGCACAGGGTGTCCCATCACAGGGTGTCCCAGCACAGGGTGTCCCCAGCTCTGCATGTCCCCAGCACAGGGTGTCCCATCACAGGGTGTCCCAGCACAGGGTGTCCCATCACAGGGTGTCCCCAGCAGTGGATGTCCCCAGCACAGGGTGTCCCAGCACAGGGTGTCCCCAGCACAGGGTGTCCCAGCACAGGGTGTCCCCAGCACAGGGTGCCCCCAGCACAGGGTGTCCCAGCACAGGGTGTCCCAGCACAGGGTGTCCCAGCACAGGGTGTCCCAGCACAGGGTGTCCCCAGCACAGGGTGTCCCCAGCTCTGCATGTCCCCAGCACAGGGTGTCCCAGCACAGGGTGTCCCATCACAGGGTGTCCCATCACAGGGTGTCCCAGCACAGGGTGTCCCAGCACAGGGTGTCCCCATCACAGGGTGTCCCCAGCTCTGCATGTCCCCAGCACAGGGTGTCCCCAGCACAGGGTGTCCCAGCACAGGGTGTCCCAGCACAGGGTGTCCCCAGCATGTCCCCATCACAGGGTGTCCCAGCACAGGGTGTCCCAGCACAGGGTGTCCCATCACAGGGTGTCCCAGCACAGGGTGTCCCAGCAGTGGATGTCCCCAGCAGTGGATGTCCCCAGCACAGGGTGTCCCAGCACAGGGTGTCCCAGCACAGGGTGTCCCCAGCAGTGGATGTCCCCATCACAGGGTGTCCCAGCACAGGGTGTCCCAGCACAGGGTGTCCCCAGCAGTGGATGTCCCCATCACAGGGTGTCCCAGCACAGGGTGTCCCAGCACAGGGTGTCCCCAGCAGTGGATGTCCCCAGCAGTGGATGTCCCCAGCACAGGGTGTCCCCAGCACAGGGTGTCCCAGCACAGGGTGTCCCCAGCTCTGCATGTCCCCAGCACAGGGTGTCCCCAGCACAGAGTGTCCCAGCACAGGGTGTCCCATCACAGGGTGTCCCAGCACAGGGTGTCCCCAGCATGTCCCCAGCAGTGGATGTCCCCAGCACAGGGTGTCCCAGCACAGGGTGTCCCCAGCACAGGGTGTCCCAGCACAGGGTGTCCCAGCACAGGGTGCCCCCAGCATGTCCCCAGCAGTGGATGTCCCCATCACAGGGTGTCCCAGCACATCCCACCGTGGGCACGATGAGAGCCAGAGGACCCTGCCTGTGGCAGCTGCAGCTGGCAGCCCTCGGAGGGAATGAATTGTTTCCTGTTAGAAGTCCATGTCACCCATCTCACTAACAGATTTTCTCCGTGCTTGCACACCAGAAGAGCTCATCAGGAGTGTTTTTCCTAACTGGAAATGCCCGTTAAGGAGACATTTATATACCCTGCATTGTTGGCTTGTGTTCTGAGTTCGGGCACTGCTGACAGGATGGTTTATGATGTCAGACAACTTTTCACCCTGCAGTAAGCATTTTTGTACAGGTGTCTAATGATCTCTGACAATACCTGTCAACAGTAGTAGTGCTCTGATATTACTGACCCTCTTAATGGCTTATTTTCCCCAAACAATTGCCAAGTAGTTCTCATCCTTATTGACTGTGACAACAGTAGTTCACTGGACGGCCTGCTCCTTATTAACAGAGTAAGTTAGCAATTCATCAAAGTGTTTGGTTAAATTTCAGCAGTATTGAACATTATATTAATGATGTTGCTGGAAGTTTTATTCTGAAAACCCACCTGACAGTAATCCTAATTAAATGAGTGCAACTGAAACAGAAGTATGTGAAATAGGATGGAAAAGCAGTTAGAAGCTGCATCTTCAGAAGAAGTAAGTCCTAAACAAGTGGAAATAAATTGTGCAAGCTTTTCACGTGGATGCCCCAGAACTACCTGTCTGCATGTCCAGGGGCATGCAGAGTCAAAGTGTATTTTGTATAATTCTGCTGGCTGGAATACACAGAGAATAACAGTCTCTCTTTGCTATTTATTACTCTGCTAACATGAGTGGCTAAGGTCCTAAATTCCTAGAACTTTGCCACTGTTTTAAATAGGGCATCAAATTTGTTCCACAGGGAATTCCCCATTTCCCCATTGTATTTTTAAATAGACGTGATATGGTGTGTGTAAAAAGGTGTGTAACTGTACAGAATACTATGGAAGTGTGTGCATCCTTACCTTACCTCTAGCACCTGGACGTGTTAGCATTATATCTGTCCATCCTTTGTGTTTCAGTGGAACCTAGAGGCCTTTGTCTGTTATGTCATCATTTTTACATGAGCACTCCCTATTCATTCTCAAGATCACTGTTTTCTGTGTATTACACAAGGTAGATTGTGATTGAGGCAGAATTCTAATGAAAGGAAAAAATAATATGTTCTTTCCTGTCTAATTATTGGGATAGGGAGAGCTGGTTTTCCTTTTTCTCTGCCACAGTCATTGTCTTGGTAGTCAAGACTAATGATGGAAGCACAGAAGGATGGCACAATACTCCCGCAGTGGCAGCCTGATAATGGAATTTCAAACTTTTGATTATTTGGTATGGAGTCCTTGACTTTCTTTTTATCAGACCTGCAGTTTTTTTTATCAAATCCGTAATTATTTCTACAATTCACAAACCCAAAGATTTCTTTACTAGAATTACTAAGTAAGTTTTCAATTAAGAACTGATAGTTCCTGGAGTAAATGTGTTAAAAGAGGCTGGACATGTCAGCAAAACAAATCTAACTTATTGCCCTTGATCACAGATAGTCTTATTCCTAATGTCTTTTGGAAGATGGGTTACAAGAATAGTTCTGCCTTTTTGCATGTACACAACCTTAAATTTACAGTAATTTTTAGGAGATTATTTATGCCTAAAGGCAAAGAAGCAGTCAAGAAGTGGGATTGGGAGGAAGGAAAAGAGAAGGGAGCCATGAAGCCAGTTTAGAAAGAACAAAAAGTGAACAGTGAGTAGAAATGTGTACTGGGATACTCGTGTCTCTCGTTCCCCACTGCAGCAAGTGGAAGCATTTTCCATTTCCTCAGTGCCACCATGGGATGGGTTGGTGCTCTCAGGCTGTGGCTGGGGATGTGTTGGTGCTCTCAGGCTGTGGCTGGGGATGTGTTGCTGCTCTCAGGCTGTGGGTATGGATGTGTTGGTGCTCTCAGGCTGTGGGTATGGATGTGTTGGTGCTCTCAGGCTGTGGGTATGGATGTGTTGGTGCTCTCAGGCTGTGGGTATGGATGTGTTGGTGCTCTCAGACTGTGGCTGGGGATGTGTTGGTGCTCTCAGGCTGTGGGTATGGATGGGTTGGTGCTCTCAGGCTGTGGGTATGGATGTGTTGGTGCTCTCAGGCTGTGGGTATGGATGTGTTGGTGCTCTCAGGCTGTGGGTATGGATGTGTTGGTGCTCTCAGGCTGTGGGTATGGATGTGTTGCTGCTCTCAGGCTGTGGCTGTGGATGGGTTGGTGCTCTCAGGCTGTGGCTGTGGATGTGTTGGTGCTCTCAGGCTGTGGCTGGGGATGGGTTGGTGCTCTCAGGCTGTGGGTATGGATGGGTTGGTGCTCTCAGGCTGTGGCTGTGGATGGGTTGCTGCTCTCAGGCTGTGGCTGGGGATGGGTTGGTGCTCTCAGACTGTGGCTGGGGATGGGTTGCTGCTCTCAGGCTGTGGCTGGGGATGGGTTGGTGCTCTCAGACTGTGGCTGGGGATGGGTTGGTGCTCTCAGGCTGTGAGTATGGATGTGTTGCTGCTCTCAGGCTGTGGCTGTGGATGGGTTGCTGCTCTCAGGCTGTGGGTATGGATGGGTTGGTGCTCTCAGACTGTGGCTGGGGATGGGTTGGTGCTCTCAGGCTGTGGCTGTGTTGCTGCTCTCAGGCTGTGGCTGGGGATGGGTTGCTGCTCTCAGGCTGTGGGTATGGATGGGTTGGTGCTCTCAGACTGTGGGTATGGATGTGTTGGTGCTCTCAGGCTGTGGCTGGGGATGGGTTGGTGCTCTCAGGCTGTGGCTGTGGATGGGTTGCTGCTCTCAGACTGTGGCTGGGGATGGGTTGGTGCTCTCAGACTGTGGCTGGGGATGGGTTGGTGCTCTCAGGCTGTGAGTATGGATGTGTTGCTGCTCTCAGGCTGTGGCTGTGGATGGGTTGCTGCTCTCAGGCTGTGGCTGTGGGAGCAGGCAGCCAGGACTGCCCTGTGCCTCTCAGTGTGGCTCCTGCAGCTGGCAGTGCCTGCTGTGCGTGGCAGCCCCGAGCATGGGGCACCCAGGGGCACAGTGTGGCACAAGTGCTGCCTCAGCAGCTGCTTCTGAGCCTTTGGGCATTTTCCCTAAGTCTTCAGTCCTGCAGCATCTGTCTGTTTTGGCTGTGTCAGAGCCGTGGTCCTTCCCCTGTGCATCTGTAGGCTCCTCCTTCCCTTGCTCCTCCTGACTGGGTTTAAATCTGATCAGCTGGGGAGAAGGCATCCAAAGGAAGTAACATTATGTAAGAGACCAGAGCATCCTTGGGGACAGGACTCTTAAATAAAACACACCAAACAAGCAAAAGCGTCAGTGTTCACATGCAGATGATTCTGGAAGCAGTCACACTATTGTCATGCCACTGTTCACTTAGCTGTGGAACAGGATGATGGTGACAACTTCTGAGGCATATGGTTTTTGAAAAGTTTTGTTCTGGAATAGTGTACATTCAGCAGCGTGTTTAACAAAGTCTTCAGTGACAGTTATATTCCAGAAACCTCTAATAGAACTCTTATTTGCTAAAATCTATTTTAGATCAACAGCATATAATAAACTAAAATAGCCCTACAACCCCAGAAGTCACCAAAAACAAGAATCCTTCATGGGAATTTTGAGTCATATTCAGCTATGGCCACTATTTGAACCCGTCTACAAAAGGATTTAACTTATTCCAAAGTGTTTGTGACCCCTCTAGAGCATGAAGGAGTGCTAATAGTTCTCCCAATTTTGGGGGCATCTTAGGATATTTTATTATCCTAGTGTCAGTATTTCACTGAGATTAGGACTTCCACACAGCAGAGTGGATGAAGGGAGGGAGCTTTATTCATTGGAGTGCAGTGAGAGACAACACTCCATGCTTCTTGCTTCCTTTGAAGGATTCTTTCTTATAAAAATAAGAGTTTGCCTCTCTTTATTATATTAAACTATTACCTACAGGCCATTTTGTCTAGACAATTTTGCAGCACTTATTTTCATCTCTGTCCCAGCCATTAGAAATCTGATTTGTCAAAGATACTTGTAAACTACAGTAATTTTTAGACTGGGTGATCAGTGCTAAGGACCTTGAAAAATTGGCAGAAGTTTTCACCCTGTGAAAACATTAAGATACATAAAGCAAATTGATAAATACCATTTAATAGAATATGGGCTCTAGGATTTAATGCTTTAACACATAGCAGTAACAGATCATTCCAGGTATGGAACATCATATTTCAAAAGCCATACAGTTAATGCTGTAAAAGGAAGGATTATATGAAATGTGATTGATTCGTATGCCTTTATGTCATAAAAAGTAGCTTCAGTTATGTGGGGGTCAGGAATCAGTAAAATAAGAGGTTATGAGAAAAAGTCAACCCTTAAGTTGCAGACAAAGAGCTTCTGCTACCAATATAGTATTACATCACCAAACTATTTCACAGACACTCAGAAATAAGCTATACTTCTGTATGTCAGTGAAGCAGCAAATTGAATTCTCATAATATGTTTTGAAAATGAGTCTTGTTAGGTTTGATGAGGTGGAAAACGTACTGAGATCACTGGTTTGTTCCAATACATTCAGTAGGCTTTTCTTGGATGTTTGCCATGGCTAATCTTTTTAATGGCAGTGTAGCTTGTAAACCCATTTGGTAGAGAGCTGTGTGTCTCTGTTTCAGAGTATCACACCAAACAGGATGGTAAATAAGTTTCTCTTGAAGCATGCAAACCCTATTTTTACAATACTAGAAATTTTATTTTAAGATACATATCTGAAAAACCTCAGTGTTTCCTTTATTAGTTCAGTGAGGAGCAGAATAAAATGCAAATGTCATTTCAAATACTCTCACACATACTTTTGTAGATGTTTGGGGGTTTTAAGAGTTTTGTCGGGGCAGACTTCAGTTAATTCAGGCCCAGTATTCAAGAGGTTGAGCCTGTCACAAACCCTCTGGATTTCTCTAAAACCCCTTCTTAGCTACTCCCACATGCCATTTTGGAAATGGTCTAAGAAAACAGTGGGCTTTCCAGTGTGGTGAGCCATCACTGAATGCAGGGTTCTGTCTTAGTAAACTGATGAGAAGATTTGGATGAGACATGAAAATTCTGGCCTCAGCTTATTGAGGTTGAGCCAGAGGTTGCCCTTCAGATGATCTCAGCCCATGGGCTCACACTGGTGTGTTACCTTTAGTTATATTCTGCAGATTAAAATAAACACTTTCTGTTGCCCTTTAAAGCTAAGTTAGGATGCACTGGCAGTGCCATAGCAGGTTTATGATGGCCCCAGAGTGTAACTCCCATTTAATCTGCTTCTATTCAAGACGTCTTTACAAAATAATAAACTTTTCCCTAACACAATTTCATAGGTATGGGATCTTATGTAGTCAGCATCACTTTCTTTAAACCACATTCCTGATTCCTTGGTTCTGAAGAAGTCTCCTGCAAACCCTGCTGTCTTGTCCTGTCTTCCTTTCTGTCACCCTTAAAGAATCCATACAGGAGAGGTTTGTATACTGCTGCAGCAGTCCCAGCACTCTGAACTCTGTTTTCTGTTAAATTATTCATGGATAACTCCCCTTGAGAGAATCCTGTGAAGAAATCACATAAGATGAACTTTTTTCCCCCTAGGTTTCATTTTTCAACTTCTGCATGTACATTTTCCATAGTCTCTTGTCTAATTTCAAATTGTTGTTGAACTGATTTTTTGTACTTCACACAGATAAACAGTTTGCTGCCTTTAAACACTCTCACAAAAGCAAAAGGTAGGAGGTGAGAGTTTTTAAACTGTGTACGTCTTAACTTCTTAACCATACAGTAGAGTTGTAGATCTGAGAAGAGATGTAGAAAAAGAGCACATGAGAATGAAAGAGGGAGGAGAAAAAAACCAGTGTCTGGAAGAGCTGCTTTTTAACAGTGACATTTTGTGAGTAATATGGCCCTTTGAGCCAGGGGTTTCAGACTGCTTTGCCAAGAGTCATTGATGGGTGTGGATGGGATTTGTTTGCAGTTACCCCTACAGCGAGGACTCCAGCCAGGGAAGGCAGTACATGAACACGAGATGTCCAGCCTGGTGCGACAGAATCCTGATGTCCCACTCAGCCAAGGAGCTCATTCTGAAAGTAAGTACAGACCTGCAGCCCCCTGATGCCTCCACACTGCATTGTCTGCACCAAAGGCAGGCATGGCTGGAGGACTCTGCCCTTGAGTTTGCCAAACTGGAGACAGCACGCCATGGTAGTAAATGGAGGGGTCTGCCTCCAGTGCTTTGCACCCAAGAAGGGGGATTTGTCCCCATAAACCTGCTGATAGTGACTAAAAGGTGAGCTTTCACAAGCACTTCTTTTGGTATCTGAGCTGCCACTGGTGACTGACTGTCTTCTGTGCTGTGCCTCTTCTGTGCAAGGATGCACAGCTCTGGGAGACTGACGGCTTGCTTTGAAGAGAGTAACAGAAAATAAGAAAGCCCCTATAAAAACCCCATGAAAAGTCTCCAATAGTCCCCCAGCCCAGTCCACCCTACAGTGACATAAGCAGCAGTATTGCCCCTACCAAGGATTCAGCAGGGATGCCAACAGGAGCAGGTACAAGTGGCTGCTGGCTGAGGAGTCACACGATTGAGAGAAAAGCCTGTACAGCAACAGCTGCAGGCACCTGACCTACCAGAGTGCTGCATTTCCTAAGGTGCTGCCAAGATTATGTCAAATCCTGCGTAGGCCAAATCTGTCACTGTCCCCTGAATGAGGATGGTCTCCTCAGGTAGGCTCCTGACTTTGGTACACCAGCTAGGTGCCTAAATTTAGACATTCCGTTGAGGCTTTAGAGATAAGCTTGGGCAATGCTTTTAGAACATACAATTCCTCTTGGGATTTGGTGTTTGTAGATAGGGTTAGGGTTAGCTGGTGATGTTCTGTCCAAGGTTAAGTCATCTAAATATGGTTCAGCAGCCTTGCAGTTTTCTTTCCTGTCATTTGCTCTCTCCTTGTTCCACTCTGCCCCCCTCCTTTTCTTGGGAGCCCTGGACTGGGTGGGTACCTGTGCCCCTTGCACTGCCTCTGTCCCTGTGTGGTTGCCAGCTGCTCTGGAGGGCCAAGGCCAGATCAGGAAATGGGGATGTGGCAGGAGATCTCTGCACTTGTGTCTGTTCTGAGCTGGCCAGCTGGCAGCAGCCATGGGTGGCTGCATGAATGGGTGTGCTGCAGTGAGGTTGTCTTGGCTGACCAGACTGTATGACTCTAACAGACTTACTGCACCTAAAATTGCCAAAAGTCATGTGTCTGTCTGTGTGCTCCTTTATAATTAATGCAGTTTAGTGGGAGTGAATTACAGAAAATAATCTTCTAAGTAAATCAATGTTCTATAGCTTCTTAGCTTTTTTTTTCCAGTTTAAATTAATTACACCCTTGAAACTTGCTCTCCTGAAGTTTATAACCTTCTTTTTCTCTCTCATTGGGGTTATTTATCTCGTGATTAGACTGTTTGCTTTGCAGTATATAACTCACTGAAAGGCTGGGAACGTGTTTTCCACAGCTGCTGGAATTTCAAGTCAATGCACTTCCTCACATGTTTTAATGTGTAAAAAGTGTCTGCGTGACATCATGAAATTTCACCCAACATTTGAGACAATGCATGTACTGCAGTATTCAGTAAAAAAATGTGAGGCTGAAGGGCCTATACAGGCTTTATAGTCAAATAGTAATGTCAAAATCAGTGTTATTTATTTTCATTACACAAAAATGTCGTGAAAAAATGAGACTTTACCCAAAATGTTACCAATAGTGCTTGGTGACCATGAAATTCCTAAAGAACAAAGGATTAAAACCGTGAAAAGAGTGGCCAATTAGGGAGGATTTTTTTTTTTTTTTTTAAAGCTATGAATAAGGAGATAAATGTGTACACAAAAGCTTGAAGAGTGTAAACAGTAAAGAGGGAAAGGAATTCTTTCTGATTATCTAGAGGGCTATAACTTGGATATAATGGGAGAAAATTCACCGAGGGAAAGCAAAGTTACGGTGCTGAAGAGGTTTGTAACTGTGAGGTCAGTTACAATTTCCAGTCTCCGTGTGACAGACTCTTCATCAGTTGGATCCTTCCAGGTGCCCAGAGCTGTGTCTGGAGCTCTGCTCTTGCTCATTGTGCTCGGGCACTCTGGGCCATCTCCAGGAGCTCGAGTGCAGAGGGCCAGCCTGGGCTTTGACTCACTGAGCTGTAACCAGCATGGGAGTTTGCTTATCCAGCCCAGAGCCAAACCAGCATTCTGGCCCATAAAACCTAGGGAAATAGCTACTAGAAAATAATGCCAAACTGATTGAGGAAAGGGCACAACCACAGGTTTCTGTGGTTCTACACAAGAAGCAGTGTTGGCCTTGACTGAAAATTTACTCCACTGCAGAGACCTACTCCTTAAAGCTTTAAAAGGAACTCTGTAGAAAGTAAAAGCAATTTTTAATTAACTGATTACACTGTAAAAAATCCTTAAAATAAAAATGTATATGAACTTTTAAAGAATTTTTTCAATCATGATATCTATTGAATATTCTTATTCGGCTAATTATTTTCCTGTATTACCTTTTCTTATAGGCAATTAAAGACTTTATTTTTCTGCCTAGCAATTCTGTATTTTATTTTAAACAAAAATTGTAGCTAATCTGCATTTAAACCCTAGGTAAAGAAAGGATAGGGTGCACAAATTGCCCTGTACAGTGTGTTCAGCCACACAGTAGGCATTACAGATTGTACTGACATGGGGCTGTAAACAGCTTTCATGCAACATCATCTATCATGCCATGGTCGGTTACCTCACCATCATGTTATTTTATGCTTCCTGAGCCCTGAACCACCAAAGGTTGCCCACTGCTGGGGAGCTGCGCTGCCGCCTGATCGCAGGAAGTAATGAATGCTCAGCCAAGTGTATATTGTTTCTGCTTGTGCACTGCTGTAATTTGTTTATCTGTCTAAAGATTATGCAGTTGAAAATCCACAATTTTATGCTGCCTTTGTAAATTATCAAGTCGCTTTTGATGAATGTATCCCCACTTCCGATGCTGGTGGCATTATGATCTTGAAATATTGGAAAGTGCTCATGCATACAATGCAGAAGGTTATGTTTTTATATTTTTGGCAGACAACCGTGCTGTAAAGTAAATCTGACCTTAAGCTTCCTTACTGCATTAAAGATAATTCAGTTTTAACTTTATAGTCCTAAATGCTACTGTTTATATAAAGTTATTGCCAGTCAAACTTGACTGATTACAGATGAGAAAGTCTTGGCTGTTTCCTACAAAATAAATTAGTATCACCAACTAGTTTAAAGCACATCTACGATTGCATTAGAGACTGGAGAGTGTGCACATTGCAGATTTAATTAGCTCATAGAAATTGTTTAGCACAATAAGAAATCATTTTGTGTGGCAATGTATTTGTATTTATTCCTGAAGTACTGTGCTAAAGAATCAAAATAGCTCCTCCAAATCACGTTTATTGCAAACAGCAGAAAGATGAGTACATTTTATTATTCATTAAGATAAAAATGCTAAAGAAGTCAGTGTGTAAGGGTAAAGTTCAACATGGAACAAAATGAAAGCAATTCATAATGGAGACCAGAGGAATGTCATCCGTCATTTGCTGCTTTTCTTAAAATCCCTGAATGCTTTTTTTCAGATGAAGAAATTTATCTTAGAGAAATGGTTAAAGATTATGCTCATAACCTGAAAATAATCATTCATCTCTCTGAACATTTAAAATCCCCTATATGATGAAATCAAATGCTGTTATAAGGCAACATGGATTGCATTTAATTCAAGGAACATTTGTCTCACCTAATTCAATAAAAATTGTGTTGTTCTTAAAAAAGGACTGGCCAAATGTGCTTGCTGCATTTTGCAGCAGAAGCCTGGAATGCAACTACAACGAGTCACTCATTTCACTTAGTGCAGCGTCAGCCACCAATATTTCCCTGGGTCCCATCAGCAGGAGGAGGCATGGAGATCTCAGGGGATATCTCTGCAGGCAAAATGCACAAATTACTGCAAGCAGTACTGGGCATAAAGGTTTATTTTACACATTCTTTCTCTGGAGAAGCCAAGCCAAGATGTATTAATATCACCTCATTCAGAAATTGGTTTCACCTATTTGCACAATATTTCCAGTGTTCCTTTCTGTGTGTGTAATCTGGAGAATTCTTGGACTGACTAGTGTTTTGTTGTTTTTTGTTTTTTCTTTAAACTAGTCAGAAAATGATGAGAAGATAGTAATATATGACCACATTGGGCCAAATGTCTGCATGGGGGATCACAAGGTAATTAAATTAAACATTTTAGTCTTTTATCTTCTAATTTTTTCATTAGGAGTGAGGATGTATGCGCTAGGTTCTACTAATTGTAAATCAGCTATGTCTCTGTCCTATTATTAAGTAATACCTTGAAAATGTTTCAAAGTTGAATTCAGCTGCAGTCAGCCTGTCAGTCAGTGTGCCTGTCAGAATGGCTGCTCGTGTGGAATCAAAGAACAGGATGGGTGCTGGAGTGGGAGCAGGATCGATGCAGCCAGGAGGAGCAGCCATTTGTGCCCTTACAGCTCCTCTAGCAGAGCACAGGTGATTTCATTGGGTTATCAGCTGTGCTTTCAGAGCACAGCTTCAACCAGGTGGATGCATAGGTGCTTATTAGTAAAAGAATATATTGGCAGTTCCATATTCAAACAGCAAGTGATAAAAAGAACATAGAAAAAGGATAAAGAACTATAAATAAATAAATACCAGTTGTTTAAATTAGTAAAATACCTGAATTCTGTGGTCTTCTTTGCTGAAAATACCAGATGGAAACCTAAGTTTGAAATACAATAAAACAGAATATTTGCTTGCTTTGAAAAAAGCCAGTTGGAGAGTAGGAGGTAACCTCTGAAAGCCTATCTAAAAGCAGCACTGAGGCTCTTGAATGATAATTCAGAGGGATAGAGGGTAATTGTATGTGTGGATGCATGTGTACTTGCAGATCTGGACTCACAAATGCATACCCCCATTTAATTCCATGGTCAGAGTTCTTGTGAGACAGAGAATTGTTTTCTAAGGAAAAATGCACTTAGGGCATTTGGTCCAGAATCATCCAAGGTTTTAAAACAGAGCAACTTACTAATTTATCCAGTGAACAAAAAGCTCTGCGTCAGCCAGTTCAGAAACAGCAGGTTTTGTTTCCTTCATCACCAAAGAGGTGCAGCCCTGTTACAAAAGGGAGTTGTGTATGGGACCTGAACCTCTTCTCGCAGAAATCTGTGGAAATTTTTCCTTTAGGTTTCAGGGGGAGCAGAAATCTGTGAGGAGATTATGTTGTTCCCTTATGCATTTTGTAATTAGATTAATTCAAAAACTTGTTGCAATATTTTGTTTCCAGTCATAGAGAATTTTTTGTTGTATTTACTACTGACTGTAAAGAAAAAAAAAAAACAAAACACATATGTTTCAAACATGTAACTTCTATTTTTCCCTAACTTGCTGCAGCCTGTGTTCCTGTCCTTTCGAATAGCTGCTGGGGCAGGTAAACCTATTGCAAATGTGCACAAGTGTTGTGTCGTGCAGTGATGTGGTGGTAAATATCATCTTTTTTCTTTACGTTTCTATTACATTTTCTACATCATTTCCCCTGTGTTTATCTTTCTTTTTAAAAAAATGCCAATTCTGCAACAGGAAAAAGATGCCTACGAAGTGAGAAGATTTTCCGTGAAAGCACACTGTAGCCAGGAGGGAAGGCAGCACCCTGAAATCTGTAATCCCAACAGCTGTACTGATAAATCCAGTCCTGAGTGCCACATTTTTAGACTGCTGATCGTACACTATGCTTCAGCATCTGGACTCTGTTCAAGAGACGCCTCACATACCTCACTGTCTTGTATGTTCATGTGACATCAAGTAGAAATGTGGAATTATTTTTTATATATATGTCACAGTTCTGTTGCCAAAACTCTAAATAGACAGCAGAGATGTTATGTATTCTAGATTTCACAACTTTCAACTTTTAATAAGTGTTTGTCAATGTGGAAAAGCTATTTCAGCATATTATAAAGTTTTAAAGGTATCATACCCATTATATATCTTTACCACTTTGGGATTTTGTACATTGGATTGTATAGATAGAGATATTGATGGTTTTAAATGGTATTTTCTTTTTTGACCAAGGCTTATGGTTTGTGTTTTAGTTTTAGTATTTTGGTTTTCATTTTTTAATTTTTTTTCTCATTTTATTTACTATACTGCCATGTTACATGGTTTTTGAATCACACAGCAGCTGCTTTCTATACATACATATATATGTGTGTGTATATATATATGTATGTATGTGTATATATACACAGATATATAAATAATTTATAAACCTGACCAAAACTTATGCTAAATATACTTTCCAATATGAATGCTTGAGAGTGCCATATCAGCAGTAAGTATTGGAGTCTTAGCAGGTTTAGTTAAGTGTACATCAACAACCAACATTTATATAATAAATAATATATAGCAGTGCCATCCTTGATACAGATATATAGCATACTATATAGCACATATATTAGCAGTTTCACTTTGTTACTCCTATAATCTCTTCTTTCTATGTAATATTAAGGATTGAATGTGAAGTTCTTAGCTAGGTTTGAGTGTAACTTTCCAGAATTTTGTAAACTGTTTTTGTCCGTCTTTTGTTACTGTTTTATGGTGCCATATTCTATATTGAAACAATAACAACACGGGAGAAGAAAATAATAGTCTGCTTCAAGTAGCAACTGTATTGGACACAGACTGTATTTATACAGTATTAAAGAAAAAAAAAAACCAAAACCATCAACCCAACTGTAAATTTTCCTGGTTAGTAGCTCAGTGCAGCCTACAATGTAGTCTTGTTACAGACATTTTCCTCCCACCACTAAATACAACATTAAAAGGTGATTAGGGAGTCTGTTGATGAAACACAAATGTATGTTTTATTGATTTAATTTAGAACACTACAGAGTTCATGGACTGCGCGATGGCATTAGATTGATGCTTGATTTTGGTATAAATCACTACCATTGGAAATGATTTGATGTCCGCTTGCAGAGTTTTCTCAACAGTGCAGCCCAGTTTATAGCAAGTATTGTTGCCCAAAGGGTGTCTGCAGCTCTGTATTGTTACTGTGCCATGTTGCATTATAACCACACAGTAATTCTATTTAAGCGAACTCAACTCATAACTCTGAAGGCCTTTAGAAATGAGTACTCTGGTTCTCAAGCAATAAAACTAATCATGGTGAACATGCTGTGTCTGCCCCTTTAATTTGGTGATTACAGGGAAATTACTTAATTGTTACATTTCTTATTGAGATACCTTTGACTCCACCAAGCAACAAGGGTATTTTTCACATTAAAACTTCTACGATAAGATGCAGTTCTGGTGTTAATCAAAACACAATACAAACCGAGTAAAAGCCAGTGAGGAGTTGGCTCGGGAGCCCTGATGAGAGGAGGGTGATGCAGCTTTACGAGCCGTTCACGGGATGCTAGTCCTCAGCAGGTCAGTAAATGTGCCAGCATAAACTCCTTCGTGATTATCCCAAGTTTCAGAAGAAATCTCTCCAGCCTTTTCCAGCAGGGACCGGGGCCCCGAGTACAGACGAACTCGCTGTAGCCTCCGACCGAGGGCTGCCCGGGGCCCGAACCTCCTCGGGGGTGCCGGGTGCGCCGGTTACCTGCCGGGTTAGCTGCTGAGAACGCCCCGGAACCGAGCCCTCAGAAATTCATGAAACGCAACTTTGGCATTTTAACGGCCCCGGAGGCGAATGCGGAGGCGCGGGGTGAGCCGAGCCGGGCCGATGCTGGCGGACGCCCCAGCGCAGCCCCGGGACAGCCGAGGAGCGACGGGCTCTGGCCCAGGATGCGGACGGGTCCTGTCGGCTCGCCCTGTCCCCGGGCTGTCAGCCCTGCGGTGTCTCGGAGCCCCCTTCTCCCATAACGCCCCCTCATTTCGTTTAAGAACTTTGGGTGGGAATTACTAGCCCCGAGCGCAGGTGCTTTTATCCGGACAGTTGCCCTCAGGAGCCCCAACACCAGCCGGTCTCAGCGTGCTCACAGCCGGGCGAAGACTAGATCCTAAATTCGATGTATAACCTCGGTAATCGAGGCTTAACTGGGCGCGGCCCCGTTCAGTGAGTGGGAACCTGCGGGACTCCGCACCCTCCCCGGGACGCGGAGCTGCCCCGGCAGGAGCGAAGGGAATCGGTCACGGTGAGCGGGGACGCCGGGACCCGAGGGGGGCTCCAGGGGCAGAGGTCCGGGCCCCTTTCCGCAGCAGAACCGCGCCGACGCGGGCCCGTGCCGTGCCGTGCCGCGGTGGGTGACGGGGCCGTGCGGGGCTCGGCCCCGGGAGAGGCGCGGGCGCTGCGGAGCGTGGCTGTAGAGCGGGGCCTGCGCTGCTGGGTCCCGCACCGGCCGCCGGCTGCCGGGCAGGGGCAGCAGGAGCACCTGCGGTGCAGCCCCTCCCGGCCTTTGCTCGGGCCGCGAAGCCATAGCTGAGACACTGGGAAAGAGACGCTCTCGTTCCTTTAAAAAAATTAACAAAAGCAGCAAAAAAAAAAAATAGGCAAGAATCTTAACAACGCGGGCGGCTCACACCCACCCGAACTCGCGTGTGCCGAGGGAGAAATGTGGAGTCTCGGCAGGCTGGGAGCGCCTTGGCGGCCGCGGAACCACGCGGAGCCCGGTTCGGGCCCGGGTGCGGCCGAAGCGCGGCCTGGGAGCCCGGCGGGAAGGCACGGGAGCGTGGTGGATCCCAACAACTTCGCCCGCGGCTTTTTACAGAGGCCAGTGCTCAGGCAGCGCAATGGGCTGTGTCCCGGCCCCTATCTCCCTCTCCGGAGCGGACCCTATCACCCGCCCGAAGCCGACGAGACGCTGCACGTTCAGCGCCGGGTCTGTCTCCTCTCCGGGGCTGCCGGGCAGTCCCACAGCGCGGGCCCGCACGCAGCACTGACCGCGGCCCCGGCCCAGCCCGCCAGACGCAGCGGCTCCTTTTCCCTTGAGGAGCAGCATCGGGCACCCTGCAGAAGCTCTGGTGTCCCCGGCCCCTGGCACAGAAATGCGGGAAGAAACTCACTAAAGGAGGTTGTTAAATAATTTATTGATTTATACAAA
Organism: Setophaga petechia; assembly: GCA_024362935.1. Classification (NCBI taxonomy): domain Eukaryota; kingdom Metazoa; phylum Chordata; class Aves; order Passeriformes; family Parulidae; genus Setophaga; species Setophaga petechia. The sequence goes on from JANCRA010000007.1 coordinate 36,883,563, forward strand.
GTCTTTCCGACACGTGTGGAGACATTCTAATGTAAAATCGTGTCCATTTTCCTCTCGTGCTTTTTTGGGGCATTGGTTTGGTTTTTTGGTATTATTAAGCATAAAATCCAGAGGCAGGAGAAATGCAACTGCCAAAACACTGAGGGATAGAGTGAAAGAAAACTGCCGTTTTTACACTAGAAATATACATCACAAAATCTGAAATTTACTATATACAAAGTGGCTGAGCTCAGACTTGGGATCCGTAGAAAACATAACAAACCTGATTGTTAGGAGCAGGAAATTAACAGGAAGGCTAAAGGAAAGAGCGGTAAACCTTACAGGGACACAAAACCCAAAAAGTTGAAAAATTTTCTCTGAAATTTACATCAATGGGAAACAAAATAAATTCATAACTTATTCTGTAAAAAATATATACATTTCACATACATTTTAGGCTGTACAACACACCACTTCAAACACCCAGTTACACTCACCCCTGCCGCGCTGCCCGGTGCGGCCGTCGGCCCCGTGCCCTCACAGCGTATCCGAGCTGGTGCTGCAGGGGCTGACGAGGGACAGGTTCGTGGATTTGTGCTTTTTCAATAGCCTCGTGATTTTTTCATCGTCTGAGTTGGGGTCCAGGGGCTTGTTGTATTCGTCATCGTCCTCATTGTCGGAGCTCTCCTTCAGCTTCTCCGTCTCCGAGTCGTGCTTCTTCTTTGCCGAGGCCATTTCTGCCGCGTGTCTCTTCCGCCACTTGGTCCGTCTGTTCTGGAACCAAACCTGGGCACGGGCACCGGGCACGGTTCAGCCACGGCCTCGGCCCCGCCGCCGCGTGCGCCCCCGCCGACCCCGTCCCGTCCGCAGCGCGCGGCTGCGGGCGCTCGGAGCAGAGCCCGCCTCGGGCAGAGCCTCGGAGGCTCCTGGAAAGGGGGCGCCCCGCTGGGGACACCTCCCGGCTCTGCGGGGCTGCACGACGCTTAAATCAGCAGCTTCCCGGAACAGTCGTTTGTTGAAAACAGAATACAATAGCCAGGAAAATATGTATTTTTGGCTTACAGTGCACCCCAGCATTCAGATGCACCTGTAGGCTTTGCTAAAAAATTTGCGGGGTTACACAAGGTAAAGTTGTACCACTGGACATGATCATCGTGGAAAAGTGGCCCTTTAAAAAAATTACCTGCGGGGAGCTTTTTGTCGTTGATGTGATGGGGGTTTATATTAAATATAATATGTCTGTTTATTTTAAACCGTTTGCAGCACAGAGAGCTCTAAGCACTAAATAAGTAGAAATTACCCTAAAATCCATCCAAAATCGAAATGTAACTTAAATTCTAACTGACTCCCCCCCACAAAAAAAAAAAATCCCGCCATAATCGCGCGGTGTTCGTGGCTGCTAGTAATTACCGACACGGCGGAAAACGGCCGCGGCAGGGAGCGGGAGAGGAGGGAGCCCGCAGGACGGACCTACCTTCACCTGGCTCTCAGTCATCCCCAGGGAGTAGGCGAGCCGGGCGCGCTCCGGTCCTGCCAAGTATTTCGTCTGTTCAAAGGTTTTCTCTAAAGCGAATATTTGCTGCCCAGAGAAAGTCGGTCGAGAGTGTTTCTTCTTGCCGTCCTTGTCCAAAACCATCCCCGTCTGAGCTGGAAGCGGAGAAAGAGCTGCGTCAGAGATGAACTCTGCACTGCCCCCGGCCCATAGCCGGGCCCCGCCAGGCCCTGCGGAGCCGCTTCGGGTGTCCGCCGGCTCTAAAGCAAGGCTCGGTTCGGGACAGACCCGGGACCGTGAAGACCGAGTGACCCGCACCGGGCAGGAAGACGGGATCCGCCGGCTTGAGGCCGCCCCGGCTCTGGATCCCAGGCCGCCTGCTCCCCGCGCCCTGCAAGAACCGGCCGCACTTACCGGGACAGGCGAGCCGAGGATCTCTCCAGGGAGAGCCTTGCACCACTCCCGGCCAGAAAATGGGCGGCCGTCCCGGCAGCTCCGCCAGAGGCTTCGGGTAGCGGGAGACGGCAGCAGGGCTGAAGTACATCCCGGCCGAGGCTGCCAGCCCGTTGATGCGGGGCAGCCCGCCCAGAAGGTTGCTGGCACTGCCCACGGGCCGCCCCAGGATGTCGCTTATTCCGTGCGGTGTCCCCAAGGGGAGCTGCGTGTTGAGTCCGCCCAGGGCCGGTGCCTTGAAACCGGAGGGGTTCTGCAGGGCGTAGGGGAACAGGGAGGTCTTCATCTCGGCCATGTTGTGCAGCGCGGCTAGCGGCGCACTGCTAAGGACGAATGCGCTCTGGCGATTAGCATCCATCTGTCCCACCGCTAACATCTGCGGGCATCAGCGAGCGTGGGTCCTTCCCAACCGCGCCGCGGCCGCTCCGCTGGGAACCCTCGCCGGCACCGCGGCCGCGGGCGGGAAAGGCTCCTCGCCGCTCGCGGGATCTCAGCGACAGCAAGTGCCGAAGTTTGCCGGGAACAGGAAAATCCCGGCGCTTGCCCGCCCGCTCCCGCGGCGTGCACCTCCGAAGTCCGGGCTGAAGAGCAGCGAAAGCCGAGCCGGGGCAGAGCGGCGAAACAACAGACTGGGAGTCCCGGGAGAAGGAGCCCCCACCGGCGGCGCGTCCCGGCGGGCTACAGGCAACGCGCTCCACGCGCGATCCGGCGGGAAGGGGATGCGGGACCGGCAGCTCCACGCGTCGCCCCGGCCGCGTGTCCGGCGGCCGCGGGGACGCTCCGCGCTGCGCCCCGCGCGCAGATAACCGCGCGGGCACCTGCGCGCCCCGCGCCCATTGGGCGGCCACCGCCCCGCGCCGCCAACACCGCCCAATCGGCGGGCGGCGCGCGCCTCCACCCCAATACGTCACAGCCGGACCGAGCCGTGGGAGCGCGCGGGGCTGCACGTGGCCGCGCCGCGCCCGACGGGACCCCGGGCCCGCCGCCCCGGGCCTCCCACCGCCCCGGGCCCGCCCGCCCGGCCCCACCGCCCCGGGCCTCCCACCGCCCCGGGCCTCTCACCGCCCCGGGCCCCACCGCCCCGAGCCTCCCACCGCCCCGGGCCTCCCACCGCCCCGGGCCTCCCACCGCCCCGGGCCCCACCGCCCCGGGCCCGCCCGCCCGGCCCCACCGCCCCGGGCCCCACCGGTAGCTTTGCTCCCGCCGGCAGCCAGCGGCTACCCCGGAGGCGGCGGCGCCCTCCCCCCAACTCGCCTCGTCGGGCCCCTCCCGCCGGGCGGGGTCCCGGTGCGGAGACCGCCGGCGCCTCATTGAACAGCCGGGCAATGACTGCGGGGCCCCGGCGGCTGCTCTGCCCCGGAGCACTGAGGGGTAATGCCCGCCCCGATCGCTGTTCTTTCGGGTAATCGGCTCCGTCTTCAGCTGCTCAGCGACCGTTCCCTCGCGTTAGAGCCCAACGTTTTTGAAGCTGTTGTAAAAAATTATCTTACACCCTGTGAATAACTGTTTAGCTCAACTTTGTTGACTATTCTGAAACCCACTGGCGTCGCAAAGGCTTTTCCTTCCTTCCTTTCCTTCCTTTCCTTCCTTTCCTTCCTTCCTCCCTCCCTCCCGATGTAGGGGTAGAGCCCCTGGGCTTTAAAGGGAGAAAAACTGCTGTTGGATCACCGCGGAACCAAGCTCGTCCGAATAAATAAAATGACCAGAGATATTCCTAATCGAAAGCACAATTCACTGGCAAGAAAAGAAGAATTCGGATTTGAAGCTTATACAGAAAATAATTCCAGAAACTGGGTTTATAGCATGTTTTCCGCCTTGCGGCTGCTTTCTCCTATGGATTTGATACATTTGATACATTGTTATCCAAGGAAAACAAACCGCAACAAGCGGGGAACTAAATATTTTCAAAGTGTTCATAAAGTAAACACGAATCAACTTGATTACATCAGAATAATTACTAAGAGTGCGGTCATTGGGATGTGGTCATGTCTGTCGTCAAAATCGTTTGCAGGTGAACAGGATTTCGTTTACCGGGTAACAAGACCTTAAAGTCAATGTAGGTCAACTTTGGGAAGTAATTATTTGGGCTCGTCCATGGTCTTTGTTGTCAATGGCTGGCGTTACGGGATGTAACGGTCCGTGCGTCTCGTTTTGCGCATCCTTGTAAAAAGCTTCACGTACAAACGGGAGATTTAAAACGACGCTGCTCTAAAGAAGGTTTAATAAACGACTTCGTTGCTTTTCCCTCTGTCTATTGCAAACATCAGCAGCGGAGGGAACAGTCACGGTGTATCGGGCCTTGTGAGGAGAGCCTCATCAGCTCTGTGCAGGCTCGCTCCCGCGACGCCTGCGTGCGTTGGGAAGGGGCTGGCGATGCCACCTGCTCCCTCCGCCTCCGGCGCGGCCCCGGCTCACGGCGGCGTTGAAAGCTGCTCCAGGTGGTCGCAGACGGGGCTGATCGGCCCTTGCGGAGAGTCGCGGCTTCAGCCGGGGATCGGGGACCTCCCGTCCCGGGCCGGCAGGTGCCCGCGGCTCGGCTCGGTCTCCGCCAGCCCGTGTCTCTCCGGGGCGTAGACGGCCGGGTCCGCTCGCGTCCCGCCGGTCCGCCTGCCCCAGCGCGGTGCTGGGGGCCAGCAGCGCCTCTGCCCGCCGGGCCCGCAGATCTCGCGGCTCTGAATACCGACCCCGCGGCGCGGAGCGGCTTGGTTCGGCTCGGCTAACGAGAGGGACACCTCCCGCCCCGCCCGGCCGGGGGCCGGGCGCTGATCCAGACACAGGCAGCCGGCGGCCTCTCACCGGGGAGCGGCCGCGCCGAGACGCTGCTTTCTTGCGTGGGACCGATGGAACAAGGTAAGCGTGCGGCCTCCGCCATCCACGCTGCGGCCGGGCGAGACCGACCCCCGCCCGCCCTTGCCGGGTACGCTCGCCGCCGGGCTGCCGTGCCGCCGGTAGCAGAGGGCCGCGGCGGAGCGCAGCGTCCTCCCGCGCGCCTGCCGCCTGCTCCCCGGGACATCGAGAGTGTCCGTGCCCGTGTCCGTGTCCCGCCGCAGCCGGGAGCGCTCAAAACTCGCGGCCTCAAGACCGCGGTGGACGGTGGCCCTGCGGGGGGCTGCTGCCTCGGGACCCTCGCCCATCGGCGTAGGGGTCCCGGCGGCAGAGCCAAAGCCTCCCGCTCCATCTAAAGCCGCCCTCGAGGAGTCCTGTTGTCAGTTTGTATGTTATCAGTGACACTTGTTGCACATTAGTGATGCGTTTGTCCATTTCACTGGCATTCCTGAAATCTCATACCTTCGTTTTTCCACGTGGAAATATGGTGGGTTTATTTCTGTAGACCCCGTGGAGTGATAAATCTGCTTTTGCGCCTGCTCTTCCGATGAGGTGTGGCACCGAAAGAGGAGACCACGGGCAGGCATCCTTTGGTGTCTCCGCTCCCCGCTCGCGGGCTGCTCGCGGGCCGCCCCGCCGCTCCCTCTTCCCGATGCTGTTGTGTCCCAGGCACTGCCAGGCTGCTCCGGGGCCAAGGACTCCCCCTTGAGCAAACTCCGTTCCGGGTGCGAAGCTCGTTCCCCTCGGAGACGTCGCAGTGGCCGGGCAGTCCTCGGCGAGACTGCCCCGGCCGCTCCGCGCGCCCTGGCCCCGGCCCGGGCCCCGGACATCTGACTGCTCGTCCCCGGGCTCGGCGCAGCGCCCGCAATCACGCCCGGCAGCCTCTCGGGGCGGTGGTCTCGGTAAAATAAGTCAGGGATACCGTTCCGAAGAGTCAGCGGCTCATCGGCTGCCGGAGCGCTCGCTTTCTCCGGTGCTTCCTGTGACCGAGCAGAAGTTACTGATGGAGGGCTTACCCGAGCAGATATAAACCAGCTCGAGGCATTTGTGACGGCCAGCGCGGGCGCTTCCCGGGTTAGTCCGGCAGCGCTGCAGCTCGTCCCGTCGGGCAGACACGCCACCGGCAGTGCTCGCGTCGCCGCTTTCGGAACGTTCATTTCGGCGGAGGAGAGCAGGGCCGGGCCGCGGGCAGCGCGGTCACCTGTCCGGACCCCCGCGCGCTGCCCCGCGCCCCCGCGGCCGGCCCGGCCTCCGCCGCCGCGCCCTGCCGGCGCCCCCTGCTGGCAACGGGCCGCTGCACCGAGCGGGCCCGGTCCGGTTCCCCCGTCGGGGCCGCTCCCGTTCCCCCGCCGGGCCCGGTCCGGTTCCCCCGCCGGGGCCGCTCCCGTTCCCCCGCCGGGCTCGCTCCCGTTCCCCCCGCCGGGCCCGCTCCCGTTCCCCCCGCCGGGCTCGCTCCCGTTCCCCCCGCCGGGCCCGGTCCCGTTCCCCCGCCGGGCCCGCTGCTGCCGCTTCTCTCCGTGCCGATGTGTTGTGGCGGCGGCGGGACGGGGTGAGGCGCCGGGACGGACACCGGCCGCGGGCGGTGAGACCCGCAGCACTGACGCGCTCGGCGCGCGTAGTTACAGGCAGGGCAGAGCACGAGACCCCACCGTCTGCAGTTAACGATCGTTTTGCTTTGCCTGACATCAGTAACATTTCTTGCAAAGGACATAGAAACAAAACTGATATCAGTAACATCAAATTCGTCTGGGACTTACGCATTCCAGCATACGAAAAGAGGAGTATCGCAGGAAGTGAACCAGAATTAAATTCTACAGTACAAATAACTTCAGACAAGTTTTGTTTAACCTGCTTTTTTTTGGTGGGTTTTTTTTATGTTTGGGTTTTTTTTTTTTGTTTGTTTGTTTGTTTGTTTTTTTGTTTTGTTTTTGTTGTTAGGCATATGGCCAGTGTGCCTTTTCTTGTAGCTTCTGTGTAGCTAAAAATGTCTGAGAGCTTGTGGACTAGAAGAAAATAAGTCATTAATAGATCCCCCCACTGTATTATACATTATTCCAAAGTGCAGCTGTAAAGTCCATGTAGAAACAGAATGATTGAGGAAGCCGGAGCTCAGAGCAGCTCGCCTCACAGGTTTCCTTTCCTGAGTTATTCTGTGGCAAATGGAGGTGCCAGTGGAGGAGCAAGGGAAATTTTACTGTTGCACGGAGTTACATAGAGCAATAGTAGGAACAAGAGGAAAAATCCATGTACTGGCCCTGTGATGATGCTGTCTGCTTGTGTTCCTGGCAGTATGGATGCTGCTTCTTCACAGTTTATCTAAACGAGATCCTTGTGTTTAAAAATAAGGGGTATTTTTACCTAATAATGTAGTCATTAGAAAACAAAGTCATTTTAGACTAAATGATCTCTGTTGAAACATCTACATAGGATGATGTATGTTCTGAGAAAGGCCATATTTAATATTTTCCAATATGATCCTTGGCACAAAAGGTAGGAATCTGCTAATGGTGAAGAGCTGAGTGTTCATAGTCTGGAGCAGGAGCAAGAGAAACTGGGTGACCTTGAGAACAGTGTGACAGAAATGTGAAGAAATGTAAACATTCTATTTCAAACTGATATCTTCTTGGGAAGCCAGTTAACTTCAGCTCCCAAACACAAAGATGAGACTGCTTTTTAGTGTTTTCTAGAAAGAACAAAAACAAAAGGCTCAGTATGTGTTGTTTCTTGTGACTCTCTAAGGTTTTAATCTCTTTATTGGGGTGGAGGGAAAGCTATATGTATACATCCTTTCAAAATAACTTATTCCTGCTGAAGACTAGAGTGAGATTTTAGAAGTATCATGAGGAAGTTTTCAGTGCCTCTGTGTGAATTGGTGTGCTTTGGATTTTAAGCCACAAGTTTTGAAGCTCTGGCGAACATGAATTAGGCTTAAGGAAAGCTTCTGATGCTATAACCACCAATCATTACTGTAAATATGTAGCATGAATATAGTTTTATATATATTTTTAGGGCAAAAAATGGAACAGTATTTTTGTAGGTGAAACTTCTGAGAGATTTAAGATAAGCAGTTATTAGCATTAGTTTTGTTCTCTGTTGTGTATCTTGACAGGCACACTTAACAAGGATATGGTGGGCAGGGTGGGGATGGTTTTTGGGCTTAATGTCCTTATCAAAATGAAGAGCTTTTCTTACCCTAGTTGATCTAGGAGTCAGTTTATGGTGGACTGAGTTTTTGGTGCAGTTTTCAGCAGATCACTGGTACTACTGAGATTCCCAGGACTTTGATATTTTCCCCCTCTTTCTGGGGAAACCCTGGCTTACCTGTCCCTTTTCTTCTGCCAGTGGCTTAGATGGCTGTTAGTATTAACAGCATTGAGCTTTTAGATTGTGTTAAACTTAGTGTCCACCCACCAACCCTTTCCCACTTCCCTCGTTCCTCTAATGCTCTTCTTTTCCTACTTGTCTCCACTCTAATAGTTTGTCCTTTTAATGAGAGAAGAATACAAATTATTCTTTCTAAGTAAGATAAGCCCTTGTGAGCTCTATTTTATCTAATCAAGACTGGGAAGTCTTTTGCCCTTATTTGTATTAAACAGATGTATATACTTTACCAAGTCATTAGTGCTATAAAGAGATTGCCTTCCTATTGATAGTCTGGATGGGGGAACTCAGGAGTCAGTTGCCGACAAATCAAGAGTGTGCTTATAAGCACTATTGATTCTCTAGGAGCCACAGAGAATCATTTTCTTAGTAAAACTCTTCCTGAATATGTGAGAATAAGAAAAAAGACAAGGATTACTGAAAGCAGAGAGGACTGGGGTATGACTTGGGATGAGAACCTTATGTTGTTTTTCTTTGAAGAATACAGTCTGTAAAGACAGGTGACCAAAATGTGGCAGCAATTTTTCTGGCCATCCTCAGCAATCTCAAAGGCAATCCTTGGAAAACTGAAGGGTTAGCACAGCACTTCATATGGCACACGATTTCAGAGTGATCAGAGAGTTCCCCAAATCATCATGAAAGAAAATGAAAGTATCATTTGCATAGGAAATGAAAGACTGGTGCGATTCAAATTCCTTCTGTCCTGTCTGGGTTTTGCAACTGTTTGAAAATGCTTCTCTGAGCTGTTTGGGGGATATTTCAACATATGCTGTTAGGCAGCCTTTAGGAGCCAATTCAGGAGCAAGAGAGAAGAGCAGCAGTGTGGTTCTGAGCTGTAGGACAGCTGAGTCCATTTACTGGGAGTTGGAAAACCTGCTGATTTCTCAGATTTATGATGTTTGCACTGTCTTGTATGTTCTTCCATATTCACACAGCTTGCTAAAAAGAAATATTATTTACATAGCTGTTTTCCAAGACAGATAACAGGACAGAACTGGATGGACAGCAGGAAAGCTACAGTACAGGGGTGTTCTCTGTGGAGCCGTGTTCAGTGGTAGGATTTCCATCATCTTCAGTGCACATATTCTAGGATATAATTTATATTTTTAAGCTCCCAGGCTATTCCTTTAAGACTATCTCAAAAGAATAACAAATTAAATTATTACTTCAGCTTTGACAAATCTTTTAAATGTGGTAAGTTAGAAGATTCTCCTGGTGATGTCCTGATTTTCCTCACTTTTTTTGAAGAAGACATAAAACAGTGATAAATGATGGGCATACATGAAACATTTAGTTACACAAGACAAAATATTGGAACTACCCTGACTGTGGAGCAGTAGATCAGCTAAATAATATCGAATTTTTATTGTTACTCCTAGTAACAACAAAAAAGGATTATTAGACCAATGCACAAAGATACACTGTGCATTCAGGAAACTGATTTCTTCAGACTAAAATTACTATGAATTCAGAATATTCTGAATGACTAGTATTTCTTCAGACTAAAATGACTATGAATTCAGAAAGTTTCAGGTTATATTACAAATGCATCATATACTGCTTTCTTTATGCAATTTTTCTCATCATTAAGACATACATGAATATATCTAAGAAAATTCTTTGGTGTCTGTGGGGGGTTTGGTTGGTTGGTTGATTGACTGTGGTTTGGACTCTGTTTTGGTTTTTAAACACCTACTTCATGTTTGTTCCAAAAAGCTCTTACAGAATTCATTATGTTTTCTCTTAGGTTTTACCTTCTTTTTTGGATCTCTTTCCCTCTATTGTTTTTTGTTCTTACATTCAGTGATGATGTTATTTAAGAGTTTTTCTGGAGATTTGTTACAGGTATTCCACAGTATTAAAAAATTAAAGAATGCTTTTTAAATACTAGAGGTTGTCAAAACACTCAAGAAAATAACCTTTCTTGGGAACAGAACTGCTTATGCTGTGATTTGCCTTCCATATTCACCCAGTCTGCTAAAATTAGTATTATTTAGAGCTGTCTTTCTAGGGAAGAACAATAGGATAGAATTGAATTTGCACCACCTGAGGGCACTGTAATACTATTTACTTTAATTTACAGGGCAAATATTAAAGAGTAGTGCTTGAAACAGTCCCAATTTTTCTTCCTCTTATGATTACTCTCAACTTCTAGAACAAGCATACCACTGAAATGAATCAATATCATTAATAAAGAAAAGATGTGTTGTTGAAGGCAGGTATCTTGGAAAGAAGGTCAACCTTTTCTCATGTCATTAACATTTTTTCCTTGTACCCACTGTAGAATGATGGTAATTTTAAATACAATGCTATTATTATTTTAAATGATGTGTTACTAGTGTGGCAGTGATTGCTGTGCAAAATCATGGAATCGGTTGGATTTAGGCTGGAAAAGACTTGCAAGATCAGGGAGTCCAAATGCTAATTTGGACTGCAAGTCCAAGCACCCCTGCATTCTCCACTGAACTCTACTCCTGGGCTGCAGTTCTGGCTGTTTGCATTTGCTGCCTCTTGTCTGTGTGCAGCAGAGTGCAGAGCTGAAGGAAAAGCTGAAGTGACTTTGCTGTGTCCATGTACTCACACTGCTTGTTCTACTTAGCTGGAATCATGGAGCCACTGGCTGCTTTGGGTTGGAAGGGATCCCAAAGACCAGCCAGCTCTAATGGCAGGGAGTGCCATGGGCAGGGACACCTTCCAGTAGACCAAGGTTTTTTGAGAATATAAAAAAGTGAGAAATAGGAGCAGTAAAACTCCCTACATGGGCACTCGAGATGTGGCTCATTTTCTCTGTCTTGCCAAGTTTACATTCTCTTTCAGCACTTTCTAAACTGCCATCTCTGTCTTTTCTTTATTCTTTACTGTTATTCTGTCTGGTCTCTAGTAATTTGATTTCACCATCTTGTTATTTTCCCTGCCAGTGCAGGAAGAGGGTCTCCAAGTGCAGTTTAAATAAGAAGGCCCTGTGCAGGTCAGGAGCAGGGAGATGTGCTTCCAGAGGCCACGGCTTTCACTGCTCACTCCTCCCTTCTTACACGGAATTTGCTGAACTCTCCCAGTGTATATTCACTTGAATTCACACCCTGGAGCCTTTTTGTTCCCTTTGTACAACACGAAACACAGTGAAACCTTCATGTCAGAAACCAGATAATATTTAGAATTTTGTTTGAATAATAACCAAATGCGTTTCCACCAGAAAAATGCCTCAAAACTGTACTTTTTCAGTTTGGTCATTTCACCAGTCCAGGAGGACATTCAGGATTAGTTCTATAGATAATACATTCTATAATGACCAAATTGACAGACATAAATAATACTTTTAATTTGTGTATGCTAATTGGATTAACAAGGGAATGATACTGTTTCTTCTGCAGTTGAGGACAGAAGTGAATGAGCTCAACTGTGCTTTGCATAACAGGATTTCTTAGAACACATAGTAGAAAACAGAAAGTTGTGTCAGATAATGTAGTTTAAAAATACACTGGAATAACTCATTGAGAAATCCCATATTAAAGAAAAATGAAAGTAAAAAAAGGATTTTAAAAGCTTCATTTAAAGACAACTCTGCCTTTAAAAGGCATGGTATGTACCCTGTATTGGAGACAGGAACAGATATACAGTTATTTAAGAGATTTTAGCTCTTTCAATAACGCAATTCCAATAAAACAGAAAAAGACAAGGACATCCTCTGTAACTAGTCCTGTTGGTTTGTATGTCTTAACTTGTCTTTATAGATAGTTAAGTATCTTGAAGCAGTGAGATTTTCCTTCCTTGAAATCTGATCAGTCTAATACATTACTTTATTATATTAAGGTCATCAATATCAAATATGTTTGAAATATATTCCTGAAATCTGACCAGAAAATTAGTTTTTGCTCTAGTGAGAGACTGAATTACTCTGGAGAGTATATGTGCTGTGTTTCACAGCAAGTGTTTATGAATGAAGCAGATGTTTAGGCAGTTTTATTTCTAGCAGATTTATATATATATATATATATATGTGATATTAGCAAACACTTTCTAGTGATATTCTGTCAGCATGGAATGTAACTTTTTTTCCCATATGTACACTCTGTATGTGGAATCACGAGGCTTAAGTTTACTTTCACAAATTCTAATGTGCATTTTCTATCCTCTCACATGCCAAATGACCGATACCTCTTTTTTTTTCCTTTCTGGCATTAATTTTTGCTCATTTGACATCCAATTTGCCAAATGAATTATGACAGTAATCCTTTCTTCTGTGCTGTTGCTTCACTTTATTCCACACTACCTATTCAGATTTTCTGAGGTCATTCTTCTCCCCCACTGCCCCTTGTTTTGGTAATGAAAAATAGGATTTTTTTATACTGATTAAAATAATTCTGAATGGTTTAACATTCATTTTAGCTCAGATAATCTGAATTGCAAAAATTAAATATATCTTGTAACCACTTAGGCAGAATGTAAGGACTTTTTATTTGTTGATGACATAGAAAAACTCTGTATGAACTCACATTTGGAAGGAAAAAAACTACTGACAAGACCTGTCACTGGAACAGGAGTTAAAAGATTAAGAAGCAGTACTTACAAGACGTCATGGAAAGAAGGGTTTGAAATTACCTTCTCAAAGGGAGAAAAAATCGTGGACAGATATTAGTTTCTTTCCAAAACCAAACGTTTAGAAAATGTCTACTTCAATAGGAAAGATAATTAGAATGGCAAATTAGACATCTGTAAATGTGAAGAAGGCAGAAAACATAATGCATTTTGAAGATTAAACCCTCTTTTTTCTGTACAGACAATATTTCTCTTGAAGTACATATATCTTAACTTATCCACAGAATAGTAAGGCAGAGGGAGATGTGCTCAGTGCTTGCCTGTTAGTGCAGGTAATGCAGAAATATCTTACTCAGTGTATGCACGGCCAGCAGAATGGAGGCTGGAGCCCTGTGCTGGCAAAGGTTTCTTACCAAGGGTTGCAAGCCCGCCTGTCCACCCTGGCCAGCTTCTAGCCAGAGTCCCATGACCGTGTTAATGCCAAATCAGAGCTGTGAGAGCTGCTTGCTAGTCATTTACCAGGTTGCATAAGTGGTGAATTTTTTCCAAGCATAAAGAGGCTTACTTTGTGCTGGATCTCAGTGTTACCCTGACTGTTCTGACTCTTCTTCTCAGTCTGTGCTTTTTGCATTTCCCTATGATTATATAAGAAAACCATGTACTGGTCTATAGTTCTGGTAGAGAAGTCAGCAAGATCAGGACAGCTATCTTTGTGCACCGCCTTTCACTGTGGCAAATTCATCGTCACTCCACCCTGCATCCTTGCCTGAGAAAGCCTCATTCCCTCTCTCAACACCTTTCCTGTGCTTTTCTCTCCAAAGCACGAGTAGCAGAGGTGTTGTGGGATTTGACACACAGGATGTCTCAGGCAGTCTGAGTTCATCTGCAAGATCTCGGCCTGTGCTCTGAAGCAGCCTGTGCAATCTCTGCTGGTTTGAATCTGGAGGGCTGCTTAGCCAGCTTCTCTCCGGAGTGTCACAGCCCCTGGCTCCCCAGGCTGGCGAGCAGCAGCTCTGGCAGTCCCTCCCCGGGCCCGTCCCTCCTCAGGTCGGTCCCTCCCCGGGCCGGTCCCTCCCCGGGCCCGTCCCTCCCCGGGCCGCTCCCTCCCCGGGCCCGTTCCTCCCCGGGCCCGTCCCTCCCCGGGCCGCTCCCTCCCCGGGCCCGTCCCTCCTCAGGCCGCTCCCTCCCCGGGCCGCTCCCTCCTCAGGCCGGTCCCTCCCCGGGCCGCTCCCTCCTCAGGCCGGTCCCTCCCCGGGCCGCTCCCTCCCCGGGCCGGTCCCTCCCCGGGCCGGTCCCTCCCCGGGCCGGTCCCTCCCCGCTCCCTCCCCGGTCCCTCCCCAGGCCGCTCCCACCCCGGTCCCTCCCCGCTCCCTCCCCGGTCCCTCCCCAGGCCGCTCCCACCCCGGGCCGCTCCCTCCCCGGTCCCTCCCCGGGCCGCTCCCTCCCCGGGCCGCTCCCACCCCGGGCCGCTCCCTCCCCGCTCCCTCCCCGGTCCCTCCCCGGGCCGGTCCCTCCCCAGGCCGCTCCCACCCCGGGCCGCTCCCTCCCCGGTCCCTCCCCGGGCCGGTCCCTCCCCGGGCCGGTCCCTCCCCGGGCCGGTCCCTCTTCGGGCCGGTCCCTCCCCGGGCCTGTCCCTCCCCGGGCCGCTCCCTCCCCGGGCCGCTCCCTCCCCGGGCCGCTCCCTCCCCGGGCCGCTCCCTCCCCGGTCCTTCCCCGGTCCCGTCCCTCCCCGGTCCCTCCCCGGGCCGCTCCCTCCCCGGGCCGCTCCCTCCCCGGGCCTGTCCCTCCCCGGGCCGCTCCCTCCCCGGGCCGCTCCCTCCCCGGGCCCACTCCGGGCCGGTCCCTCCCCGGTCCCTCCCCGGGCCGCTCCCTCCCCGGGCCGGTCCCTCCCCGGGCCAGGAGGCAGTGTAGCAACGGCAGCGTTCCCACGGCACGAGGAGAAGGCGCTGGCACCGCTCCTTCTGTGCAGCCTTGCCACTTCTCTTCACCCCCTCTTTGCCCTGATTTAATGGCACTCACTTTTGGCGATAGAATTTAATGGCATTTGGATCAGTATAAGCCTTCATTTAATGGGCTGCAAGACATGCAAACTTTTTATTTAGGGCTGCAATAGATACTCTTGTTTAAAAAATGAACCCTGAACAATCTGAAGCATACAGAGACATAAATCTGTGACATTTGAGCTAGGAATAAGAGAGTCACTGAACTGAGAAGTGATTGCTCTTTTTTCATGGAGCTTTGTATATGATGAAGTGACATGTGGCTTGGTTTATACAGGACCTAAAACTCTCTTAAAGTAGTATCTCAGAACATTTTACTTTCTTCCCATAAGTTCTCAGCAATAAATGTTCCATTTCAGTACAAATACAAAAATAACATTTATTTGGTAAAACCTAGTTCAGATGGGCAAGAAAGTAGATAAAAGATGTTATGCCATCAGAAAAATCCAATCACAGGAAATTGTGAACTCCTTTGACACTGGAGGAAAGAAGATATGTGGGTGATAACTTCTGATGCATCTCAAAAGGAAGTACTCTGGAAATATTTCGATGTTCGTTAAAGCACCTGCAAGTGTATTCAGTTTGCAGAAATGGAACTTATGTTCAGATCAGCCCTTCTTGGGGAAGCCATCTGCACAGATGCTGATTTACTGATAGGGCAGGAGAAATAAAAATGCCCCTTTAATTTTTTAAATTTCAGATTGGTTTTTTCAAAGAGAGCAGAAAGAGATAGGAATGTTTTATGTAGGCTCTTGAATACTCTTAATAATATCCAAAATTGCTATTTAGAGCAGAAGCACATATTAAGTCACGTAGGATCAAGTGAGGGTCAGCTCTTAAAATTCATATTTGCAATTAACTTTCAGTAATGCCTCAATTCTTACTATTCTGTTAAATTCCATCAATTTAATCAGAGGCTGGATGACATGTTAAGCAACAAACTGACAAATTCTGCCAGCAGAATGATACAGCACACACAGTTCCTCCTGTCAGCAATGTGCAGCCATGTCTTTTCAGCAGCTACCTGCCTGGGCTACAGGAATTGTTTTGGGCAAAGGTAGATTCAGTTGGTGGTATGAAGCAAAAAACTTTACTGCTTTTGTTTCTGTTGATACTGAATTTCAGTTTTTAGTATTGTAATTATATTTAGAAGGCTTTCAGAAAATTTTTCGATCACCAAGAAAACAAGACTACTCAGAAGCTGAGCTAAAAGTAATGCATTTTGGGGCTGGAAATAAGCAGCAGAACGTCGCTGAATATGACATGTATATAATGAGACCCTATGTGTATTGCACATTATCTCTACAGCCAGATGTATGTTATCTTTACATCAATCATTATAAAGGCCTCTGAGCAAGTGAAATATTTAGGACATTTCTTTTCATTTATTGATTATCTGAGATTGTTAGGTTGATTAAGAAAAAAATAACTGCTTTGCAAAGAGACAGTGGGTTCTAATCTTGTGCAGCTAGAGGAAAGAAGTCCCTAGGCCTGGTTTTGCTCCCTGTTGGTTCCATGTGTGGCCTTATCTGTTGGTTTCTGAAGGTCTGTAGAGAAAAGTTCATCCACAGAGAATTCTTTGGGAAGCACCCGATGAAAAGGGTCAGTGTAATGTCAAACATCCCATTATTTTGATTTCAACACTTATAGTCGGCTTTCCCAAATTCCTGTAAGCTCTCTGGCTCACCAAGGACAACTTCCCCTCACCAGGCAGCCTTTCTTTTTAAAGTGATGGAAGTGTGGGAGGCTTCCAAGCAAACACTGATTTTTTCCCAGTGGAGTAGGGCTGAGCTGAGGGGTATTTCAGAGCTGCTGGCTGCTGCAGGAGGAGGAATCTTATTACAGATAAAGGCACAGCTGCAGTGAGAGAGAGGCAGTGGGCAGAGAGGGACAGAAGTTGCTCTAAGAGATATTCTTGCTAATCCCTCTTCCCACTTTCACTCTGCAGCACTAAACTTTCCTCCAACCAAAACATTTTTTCCTCAGTTATTATTGGAGAGCAGAAGGAGGGGGAGTTTGTTCACACTCCTGTTGGAGAGAGAAAACATCTCCTTTTAATCCTGAATATTATTTACAGGTTTGAAACTCCAATATTATATGATATTATTTCTGTTACTGAAAGAAGTAATGGATGCATTCAGAGCATTTGAAAATGGGTCCCTCTCGCCCAGCTACTTTGCTCCTGCCAGATGGGATCCCTTCCGTCGTCCCTTGGACTCCATCCAGCCCTGGCAATTCAGACTTCTGGCAGCAGTCATGTTGTTGGTGACCTCCCTGTCACTTGCTGAGAACCTGGCTGTAATCCTGGTAACTTTTAAGTTCAAGCAATTGAGACAACCTGTCAATTATATTATAGTCAATTTGTCTGTGGCTGATTTCCTGGTCTCACTGACTGGTGGTACCATCAGCTTTTTAACTAATCTAAAAGGTTATTTTTTTATGGGATACTGGACTTGCATATTGGAAGGATTTGCTGTCACATTTTTTGGTAAGCTTGATTTTGTTTGTAGTTGAATGTTCTTTTTCTTCAACTTCCTTCAATGTATTCTACTGTAGCTTCCCAAGTCACTGACTTTGCATGCCTTTGAATTCACTGGTATTTTCCCCTGTTACGTGTATTCTGTAGTGGAGAGTGAAAAATATATCTCTCTATCCCTGTCATATACATGGCCTGTTGCATGTGTAGTGATCACTGAATATGTTTCACAGAATGAGGAAAAGCTTTCCAATAGCATAGCGGTGTTGTGGGGCTTATGGTAAAACAATTTCAGGAAAAAAATCCTTATGTATAGTTATTTTCAATATTTGTATTTAGGTGTGTGCATATATGGATAAATAAGAGAGAGAGAAAAAGAGTGAGTGGCTGCCCATAAACTGTGGAAAATCTCAGGGCTCAGAACATCTTGTGTTCTCTGTCCTCCAGGGGCTCTGAGGAGCAGGGACACATTTGTAACAGTCAGTCTGCACATCACCATCTTTTTGTGACTTTTTTTCATGGTTTTGCTCACTTACTACAAAAAAATATTAGAAGTACTCTAAGAGGAAAAATCCTCACCACACAGTACCCCGTGTAAATACACCTCTGCAGGGTAAGCAGGATATTAGTTTGGAACGGGGCACCCACCCACTTGAGACAGACACTCATTCCTGTGTCCTGTCCCTGTCTCCGAAGCTGCATGGAGACAGCCAGTGATGCTTGTCCCTGCTCTAAATCACACGGTGCTGATCCTCAGCCTGAAAAGGAGTTCCACAGCTGCTCTCTGCCTGTTTAAGCTAGACAGAGGGAATGTCACTGAGGAACAATGCTTCTACATCAGTTTGTGGCATGTAAGCTCTGTCCTATGGAGAAAGATCAGGCTATTTCAAGATTTTGGTGTCCCACCAGGTAATATGTGCCAAAATTGATAATTTGATGTTGTGGGCGCCTGTCTGCAGGTTTGAGTTTTCTGATAGCCTGAAATAATTTTTGCAAAGATAATATTTTGAAGATTTTAGTTAATTAATTTGGATGCTACACATAATTTGCAGTTTTTCAGTGTAGAACTAAAAGTGCAAGTCCTAATCACTTAACTGGCCTGATTAGCTGCTTGGTTTTGTAGCCCTTATAATGTAGACTGGCAAACTGGACAAACATGAAATGCTCTTCATTAGTATTAGAACAATGCACATGAATTGCTCATCCTTTCATAACCTGTGTTGATAGAAAAGGTGTCTGATGTTGTGGGTAGTCAAAGAGTGTAACTGGTTGCCCAGAGCTGTTGCAGAGTCTTCATCTCCAAAGATACTCAAAACCCAGCTGGACTTGGTCCTGAACAACCTGCTCGCTGGACAGTGCTTGAGGGGGAGTGATGGCCTCCAGAGATGCTTTTGAAAACAAGCAGTGCAGGGATTCTGTCATCCGGGATGCTCACCCAGGTTCGCTGCTGACCGTGCTCTCCCGTGCAGGCGTGGTCGCGCTCTGGTCCCTGGCTCTGCTGGCTCTCCAGCGCTACGTGTTCGTCTGCCGCCCCCTGGGAAGGGCGCGCCCGAGGGGGAAGCACGCAGCGCTGGGCATTGTCTTTGTGTGGAGTTTTTCCTTCATTTGGACCATTCCACCAACAGCTGGTTGGAGCAGTTACACTCCCAGTAAGATTGGAACTTCTTGTGAGCCTAACTGGTAAGGCCACTCTCACGGAGTATGGTAAAAAATGGAACTTGCAGTTCAGGATGCCTCAGGGCCAGGAATTTAAAGGAAAGGGTTAAAGATTATGTAAATATCTGAAAAAAAAAAAAAAACAGATACAAAGAAAGTTGTAATAAAACTGATCAAAATTTTCTGTGATCAGTTTCTACAACAAAAATTTCTAAAGGGTGCAGCCTTCATCTCTAATGAAAATAATCACTCTAGACCTTATGCTTTTTGTCAGGAGTCCAAGGACTAAGAGATAGATTTTTTTTCAGAAGACTGGACAAAGCTCTGAGCCAGCTAGTCTGCCCCATAGCTGGCTCTGCTTGGAGCAGGATGTTGGACTATGTGTCCCTTCCCGTGTAATCCACCCCACAGCTCTTTCATAGTGGGCCCATAGTTGTAGGATCCCCTCCAAGCCCCTGGGCAGGGAGATGGCCCAGGGCTCCATCTGGGGATATGACTAGAGCTGCAAAGGGGCATGTTGAATTTGACAAAAATACTATGACATCTTTGAATGACATCTTTGAAAAGAAAGATTAATATTCCAAGGAAATAATAAGAACAGGTACTAGTAATACATACAAAGATATTTTGTATTTTATACAGGTACTCAGGAGCTTATGCTGACCGTACATACATTATTACATTCTTCACCACCTGTTTTATAATACCTTTATTGGTGATTTTGGTATCCTATGGAAAATTGGTGCAGAAGTTAAAAAAGGTAAGAAGAAGCACCCATATTTAAACTTTTAAAATGTCTGTGCATGCAAAAGTTTGGAATTACTGTGTTTGATTTTCTGTAAAGATCAGACATAAGCAGGTCAGATCTGCAGGCAGCAAACATAGTCAATTACATCCCTACTTATATAATTACCTTTACACACAGAAATTCATGCTATGGTTAGAAGTGATGTTTTAAAGTGTGGAGTTCACATCACTTATCAGTGCACCTCATTATTCAAACATCATACAAGTGAAAGAATGTCTACCTCATAAATAGATAGAATGATCCAGTACTGCTTTATTCCCAATTGTGCTTCCATTCAGTGATATTTCATAAGACTCAAACCAGGCAAATTAGAGTGCTGCTTTAAATGACTGCAGTTGTAAATTTTAAGAGTGCTGCCTACTACTTAGAAATATGCTCAAAATAAGATGTAGCCTTTGCGAATAATGCAATGCTGTTTAATAAACAAAATATTAAAATTTCCAGGAATATTTAAAAGACTTGAGAAATGCTTTTGAATTTTCTTTAATGGTTGCGTTTACCTGATCCAAAGGAGAAGATGCAAAAAGTGACAAAGAAGACAATAGAACAGGAAAATTCCTATTTGGTCTAGGCTTTGGGGACAAGATTTTGGGACAATATTGATATTTCTATTTACTGCAAAGCTCTGAAAAGCCAGTACCTGCAACGCATTCTGTAACTCTATACTGAATTGACATCTGATTATATCTCACATTCAGGATCATTTCAGAGATCTGACTACAGTGAACAGAGAGGGATCCAAGCAGCAGGACTGGTGTCTTGATGTTCCCAACATCCCTCTTCATGCATTTTGTTCCACACTTGTCCCAGTGCGGGCTTGTTCCTGAGTGGAATAATCTGCCCTCAGTCCCAGTGACCCCAGCTTTACAATGCTAATTGTAGCTTTCACTTCAACATCAAAGCTGATGAAAGAAATTAATCTTTGGGAAAATAACAAATTAGCAATTTACAATAGAAGTAAATTATTATGGCAGTATTCCTTTGTATGGAAGATAAAGCACCAGTATGTTTTTCTTTATCAGTATTTAGAGAGAAAGGAAAAGCTATATGTGAAAAAAAGACCAGGCTGATACGAGACAAAGATGAAACCTTTGCAAGTGCAACACAGGAGATTGTGCTCCTTTTCCAGGGGATTGCAATTCTGCTGAAAGGGAGGCTGGGCTGCTCTCTGTGTAAGAACAGCATACATTAAAAAATGCTATAGAAATCTCATATATTGGCAGGGTCTATCTTATCAGTACCAAACACAGCCTTTGTTCATGCCTAATAACTTGCAGTTATTGTAACAATTCACTGCTGTCGTTGTTGTTGCTGTTGTTGTTATGTTTATATTTGGTAAAAACTGATGTGAATTGCAACTTTCTACAGAGGTGAGGACATTGCCCTCCCTAGGAGGTGCATCTATACCTCTTTAAGCACAAACGTTGAATTCTCCAAGTGCAGTTCAAAAGTATTAGGGAAAATGTCTCCATAGAGTTCTAACATTACAGGAGGAAGTCAAAAGGCCATGTTATGCAAACAAATCTTATTTTATTAGAATGTAATGCTGCAAGACCTGGCATCAGGTTTTTCTGGAACCATACAGACTTATTAATTATTTCTCATGTAAATTAACATTTCATAACAGCGTCTTGTTTCACTAAGTCATCAGAACCCACACAGGGATGTTTCCAGAAAGACACTGTTTGACATCAGCTAATTTCTGTATGGACCTCTGTGCTAAAGCTTCTTGCATGATCGCTGAGGAAAAGAGGGAGAGCATTCCTACTAAATGCCCCAATCCCACTTTAATTCAGATACCATTAGATCATAAATGCTCTTCTGGGAAGGCCATCGAGCACCACTGAGCCAGACAAACTCCCCTGGTGTGAAAGTGCCCCTCAGTGAGGAGTTGCACAGCCTCAGCAGTGGGCTGTCTGTAATGCCCACGCCAGACACCCAGCTGTCTGCAAAGGCTCCATGGAATAGAAAGTGCTTGAATTCAGCTATCTGCTCATGACTCACCATGAAATCTTTCTTTTTCACTTTGACAATAAAAATATAAGGATAGTTTAGCAAAGGAAAATGTACTATTGCTGGCAGGTGGTAATTCCTGTCCCTCAGCAGTGACTTGGGCACCCGTCCCTCTGTGCTGCTGCGCTTGGGAGAGCAGGTCCCTCCTTCCAGCGTGGAGCTGGGCAGCTCACTGCAGTCACTGCTTGGACACCTTGTTGGTTTTTTCTAGAATCTTTTCTCTTTTCTTAAAAGGTGTCAGATGCACAAGGCAGGCTGGGAACTAGCAGGAGGCCTGAAAGACAAGTGACTAGAATGGTTGTTTTTATGATCGTTGCCTTTCTGATCTGCTGGATGCCATACGCTGCCTTTTCCATCCTGGTCACTGCATATCCCTCCATTGAGCTGGATCCTCGTCTGGCAGCAATTCCAGCCTTCTTCTCCAAAACAGCTACCGTTTATAATCCAATTATTTATGTCTTTATGAACAAACAGGTACTGTATGTTCTCAGAGTGTCTCTAACACTCATATTTTGCTATTTTGTCCTGATTTATAATGAATTATTTCTACATACCTATGTGTTACTTAACAAGCATTACAATATCCAGCATTTAGAATGAAAAAAATAATCTGTCTGGTGGAAGATAGTGTAAACCTCTGAGCATTATTGAAATATAAATGTTAGTAATTATTAGGTTTAGATATTATAAAGGAAAATCAGCCCATAAGGAACATGAGTTAGCTTCCTGTATGAAAATTATGTTCTCAGGACTGTCCCAATATATTTCAATAATTCTTTAATAATGCAGCATCATTAAGTTGATCTTGAGGTGGGGTGCACATTTTCAAAGCTTGACTTTACCTTGGGAAAATGAGGCATTTGTGGTTCATATACGGTTGCACATGCCCATTTAACAGGGAGCTTTTTTCTCTGGAATGAGGGCAGAGGATTGGATGCAGAAAAAAGGAATTGACATGGGGATGAACCAAAGTGCTGTGTGCTTGCAGTGATAACAGGCATGATAATAAACATGGGCAGATTTCTGCAATGAATGCAGCAACTGAGAGTAGTGGCATTAAGCTCATAAATTAAACAAAGAAAAACAGTTAAGCGACTGTTGAATAAGAAATGTTGAATTTATTTATCCAGTCCTGCAGAGAGAGCTATTGCTTATCTCACAGCCTCTGGGCAGCACTCTGATCTCCCCAACCATGTAGATGTGTGCTGCACTTTACCCTGTTTGTGGATGAGAACAACAAAAACCCATCTTTGAGCAGCCAGGAATTTAGTATATGAAAGCATGAGTCTAGAGAAATGACCAATCATGTCCATTAGATATGATTGCCTAAGAGCAGAAAAGAAAAATTGTTTTCTAGATTAAGATTGGTTCTTTTCAGAACACAGTTAATTTTTAGGTTTAGAGTTCTTTGTGGTGGCATAGGTAAATCTATTTTGTAGGGTTATTTCTTTATATTCCCAACTGATTCATGAGAGAATTTCCAAGACTTTTAGTTAATATGCAGATTGATTTATAGAATTGTATTTACATTTCTTATGTGTTTTGACCGATCTCCTGTTTTTTCACCTTTTTAGTTCAGGCAGTGTCTGATTCAATTGTTCAGTTGCAGTGCCATAGGAACTGCAGAGTCCAACATGAACCTGGCCTCAGAGAGAGCAGTGCTAACCCAGGACAGAGGGGGCAGCGGGATGGCCCCCGTGGCAGTTCATGGCACCATTTCTAAGAGGAAAACTGGAGATGAACACAGCAACCGTTGACAGCTTCAGAAAACAGAATGTGTCCCATGTAGAGTGGAGATGGGTCATTAATGCAATGCCACAGTGTATTTAATTGTTACAGTCTCCTAATACAAAGATATGTTGTCCCTGGGGACATGGTGCTCCTGTGCACACAAGCTTTTGAGGCCCCAGGCTCTGCAGTGCATGGAAGAGCTGCGTGGTCTGGGGGGCAGTCAAACCTCCAGCCCCAAGGTGAGTCCCTTCCTCCCCCATCTGCATCCCTGCCCAGCCACAGCCAGCCTGCAGTGGCACCACGCAGCCGGGCCTGCCTCCCTGCACTGCTGCCTGCCTGCTCTGCTCAGGTCACATCCTGCTGATTCAGAATAAATTATTGACTTGTTACTACACTTCTGCTGCCAGAAGCAAGGACTAGAACACAAATACTGCTTCTGTAAACAGTGAAAACTAAACGTTGCCAGCTTTCCGTGTCTGTATTCCATCTCATATTTAATTCACACAATGAAGTGCAGCAATATATTTAGCTTTAGTGAATGTCACTTGCACATGAAAAGCCAAACCAGGTTATGAGTGTAATAAAGACAGACTTCTGTTTTACAAAGTGTTTGGGATCATTGTATGAAATGTTGCTAAGAACTAAGCTTGTGCTAAGACACATTGGAATTTTAATCCTTTATAAAATCCATCTTTAATTGAATGCATTTTAGCAGAAAAGGCAAAGGCTGACTGTATTTAAATGCTTTGGAATGGAAACCCATTATTTCTAGAGAAGACATGAGAACAATGCCAGCTGGAACAAATGTTGTTCCATAATGGTATAGAGAAGCTACACTAGCTCCACCCTGTACGGGCCATAGCTAAAGAAATGTGATATGGAACGAATCATCCATGGTTCAGTTTTACTTCCAAAAAATATAAGTATTTTACATAGAATAAGTAAATTTTTTTTCTATCAGATTTTTTTCCTGCTTTCTGTTAAGTTAATGTTTGAAAAACTATATTGCCTTGAAAGAGTGGGACTACCTGAGATACCTGTGGTCAAAGCTAGTCCCTGAGCAGTACCTTGCTGACTTAGAAGTCAAGAACAATTCTTGCAGCAACTGGAGATGCTGGAGGGTCAGGAAAAGGTAATACAGATATCCAGCACAAAGCACATCCTGGAGCCCTGGTGTGCTGCAGAGACTGCTTTCTGCATGGCTCCCCTGCGTGTGAGGAGGAGAGCTGTGGCTGCCTGCGGGCTGCTGGAGGGACAGCACGGGCAGCTCGGACAGCACAGACAGCACGGACAGCACGGACAGCACGGGCAGCTCGGACAGCACGGACAGCACGGACAGCACGGACACCTCGGACAGCACGGGCAGCTCGGACAGCACGGACAGCACGGACAGCACAGACAGCACGGGCAGCTCGGACAGCACGGGCAGCTCGGACAGCACAGACAGCACGGACAGCACGGACACCTCGGACAGCACGGACAGCACAGACAGCACGGACAGCACGGACAGCACGGGCAGCTCGGACAGCACGGACAGCTCGGACAGCATGGACAGCTCGGACAGCTCGGACAGCACGGACAGCACGGACAGCACGGACAGCACGGACACCTCGGACAGCACGGACAGCTCGGACAGCACGGACAGCACGGACAGCACGGGCAGCTCGGACAGCACGGACAGCTCGGACAGCACGGACACCTCGGACAGCACGGGCAGCTCGGACAGCACGGACAGCACGGACAGCACGGACACCTCGGACAGCTCGGACAGCACGGACAGCACGAACAGCACGGGCAGCTCGGACAGCACGGACACCTCGGACAGCACGGACAGCACGGACAGCACGGGCAGCTCGGACAGCACGGACACCTCGGACAGCACGGACAGCACGGACAGCACGGACAGCACGGGCAGCTCGGACAGCACGGACAGCACGGACAGCACGGACAGCACGGGCAGCTCGGACAGCTCGGACAGCTCGGACAGCTCGGACAGCACGGACAGCACGGACAGCACGGACACCTCGGACAGCACGGGCAGCACGGACAGCACGGGCAGCTCGGACAGCTCGGACAGCTCGGACAGCACGGACAGCACGGACAGCACGGGCAGCTCGGACAGCACGGACAGCACGGACAGCACGGACAGCACGGGCAGCTCGGACAGCTCGGACAGCTCGGACAGCTCGGACAGCTCGGACAGCACGGACAGCACGGACAGCACGGACACCTCGGACAGCACGGGCAGCACGGACACCTTGGGCAGCTCGGACAGCACGGACACCTCGGACAGCACGGGCAGCTCGGACAGCACGGGCAGCTCGGACAGCTCGGACAGCACGGGCAGCTCGGACAGCTCGGACAGCACGGGCAGCTCGGACAGCACGGACAGCACGGACACCTCGGACAGCACGGGCAGCACGGACAGCACGGACAGCACGGACACCTCGGACAGCTCGGACAGCTCGGACAGCACGGGCAGCTCGGACACCTCGGACAGCACGGACAGCACGGGCAGCTCGGACAGCTCGGACAGCACGGGCAGCTCGGACAGCACGGGCAGCTCGGACAGCACGGACAGCACGGACAGCTCGGACAGCACGGACAGCTCGGACAGCTCGGACAGCTCGGACAGCACGGACACCTCGGACAGCACGGACACCTCGGACAGCACGGGCAGCTCGGACAGCACGGACAGCTCGGACAGCACGGGCAGCTCGGACAGCTCGGACAGCTCGGACAGCTCGGACAGCACGGGCAGCACGGACAGCACGGACAGCACGGACACCTCGGACAGCTCGGGTGCGTTTGTGGAGCCGCTCCGGCCTTGGCATGGCCGGTGACCAGGACAGCTGTGGCTGCCTGCGGGCTGCTGGAGGGACAGCACGGGCAGCATCTCACAAAAGCCCTTTGGACCTTCTCTACAGGTGTCCTTTGCAGAAGAGGAGGAGAGGTTAGGAAGCATCAGATCGTTTTCTGTTTTCTGATTAGAAGGATGTTCAGATTCCGTTGCCCTGATTTCATTTTGGGATGGTAAGAGCCAAAGAGAGTAGTTAGTCTATGAATAAAATCATGAGCTGAACATGTGAGAACTCGCTGCAAAAGACTGTAGAGTTTTCCTATTCATCTCACAAAATTTCATGAGGTGACTGCCTTTATAGTGCAATATTGGCTTGAACTTTTGCAGGCCTCAATCTTAAACACAAATGTTGATCCTTATTCTGACAGGCACTTCTTCAATCCTGTGTTACCTGTAGCAGAGCGATGAACAGATGTATATGCCTTTTTAAAATGTTTTGGAAATACTGTGAGATAGGAAGAATATGGTATTCAGTTATTAATTCTCTGCACCTTTTTGTGCTCATTAGCACGTTAAAACAGCCAGATTTGATTTGAAAGTGAAAATTCTTGCATTTAAGACAGATTTTCTCTTTCAAGGATATATTGACCTAGGTTAATCACAAGTTAATGGTATTACATATATTAAATCATGAAGAATTGGCAGAAGTGCTAGTGTTTAATTAAAAGCAACAGAATTATTTTATCTCTGGAGAAGGTGAGGATATGTAAAGTATAGCTCTGTAGTACAAAATAAAGCAACAAAAATCAAGTAATCGCAAAGAAAAAAGAAATGTAGAAATGCATGGAAATGATGTAAAAATGTATGGAAAGCAGTAAAAAACAGCAAGCTGTCTCTATGAGATGTAGCCATCTCTGATAGAAACAAGGAATAATAGAATCAATGGGTATTTTCATCTTAAAATGTCTTCAGTAATGCTTTTCAGGAGGAGAAGGATACCTTTTTTCCTGCTTACTGGTCAGAAAGAACATTTTAAAAAGTGTGAACACCTTGACACATTGTCATGGTGGGTCAACCAGAACAGTATCAGCCTGTGAGCAAAATATTACAGGGCTCCCAGGAGATGGTTGTTGTCTTTCAATGTAACATAATAAAAAATTTCTAGAACTACAAGCAAAACTAGGGGTTCAGAGTTATGCACAGTGATTAAAGGGACACATTTTTGCAGTATGTGTTAGGAGCACATGAACATTTTACTGTATACAAAAAATAATTTAGGCAATGGATGGTTTTAAGACCTTAAGATTTCATGAATAAAAGATGTTAACACTGCTAAAGTCAGCTTGTTACACTTGATTGGGTGCTAATAAACAGCATCTTGTGTCCTTGAATTTTCATTTTGCCACCAAGAGTGTGCCTAGAAATCACACTCTTAAAAAAAATTTTGTGGCATTGTCTATTGTTTGCAAAACTAGCAACACCACTTTCTGCTTTGTGATCATTGCATTTTAATGATGTAATCTGGAGAAAGATATTGCCCTTCCAACAAATCTTCCATGGTATAGGGGGATAATTGCTTTGTGGTTTTTTTTTAATGTCAGCAACACTTCATCAATCTACTTGTTTGTAATGGAAATAGTTTTTGGGGGTTTTTTTGTTTGTTTTTTAATATCATTTGATGGTTGCCATAAGAGTTACTGTAGTGTTATGAGGTCATGTTGGTTCCTTTGGGATATTGTAAGAAAGGCACTGACACTGAAGTCTAGCTAAATGATTCACTGAGTGAAAACCAGAAATATGGAAAAGATAACAGCAATCTTAGGACGCTTCTGGTGCTGGACATCTCATGTTTCAGCATGAAGTTAATCTCTCCTCTAGGTCATGACATGCTACCCAGGAGGAATTTTTCCAGCCTTGTTCTTGACATCTTTATAATCTGTCCAGTGAACAGAGTTACCATCACAGCCTGCACAATGCTGGATTTCCTCGCTGGCACCCCAGGGTTCTCTCACCAGGAATGAGCCATGCAGGGACATTTCCAAGGCAAGTGCATCCTGGCATCACAGCGTGTGCACAGGGTATGCAGGGGCCACTGAGCTCATGGACAGGCCTCTGCTCACCCTCTGCTCACCCTCTGCTCACCCTCTGCTCACCCTCTGCTCACCCTCTGCTCAGGCTCTGTCTCAAATCACTCTCTCCTCATTTCCACGTCTTCTGCTGCAGCTCACCAGAGCTACTCTGCATTTATAGTGGGTCAGCTCTTTCTCGTGGAAAAACTAACACACAAATCTCTTCTTAAAGTTGTATATTCTTGAGAAAAAACCCTGAAAAACAAGTGGATTTGGGCATGGGGAAAATATTCAAAATAGCTTTCAAAAGCTATTAATAACTTTCAAAATAATAATAGCTTTCAAAAATCATTTCAGTAAGAGATAAAATACTGAGGTTTGAAAGTACATAATCCAAGCTATTTTTCATAGCCTCAAATTTAAAGAAAGGATACATAAAGAAAGGATACATAAAGAAAGAACATAAGATCAGCTCACCTCATAACCCACTTTCAGGTATGATGGTGAAAGCTTAGGCACTGAATGTAGTGTTGGTGCACCTTACAAAATGTTCATGTTCTTGCTTTGACAACAAACAGCACAGCTTCTCTGGGGATTCCTTATTGCTTTTTGAAAATACAAATGTCTTAACATACAGGTTTTGTTTCTCCTAAAACCACATGTACTGCAGAGCACTGCTGGAGGAGTTCTTGTTCACAGCACAATGGCATGGAGAAGGGTGGAGATTGTTACTGAAGATCAGCTCCACCAGAAGTTCACCATAAACCAGATTATTCCATCATAGCCTGGATGCAGATTAGCCTCTAAATCATCTATTTGTACCACATTATAAACAGATAAATTAATGTAACATTATAAAGCTATTATAATTGCTCCTTTTGCAAATATTTTTGCCTTGTTTTTTGGTAAAAATGCACTTAACCACATATCTGAGTTTCTTTCACTTTGGAGTGGTAAGACCTTGCCCTTACCCACACTGAAACTTTATTGCCAAGGGCTCTGAAAGCAAAAATGCAACTATCAATCCAACCAAGTCTGAGAAACACATTTCTCTCTATTTCTGATTTTGGATGAAATATTAATTCCTGCCTTTTTTTTTTTTTTTTATTGTTTCCTGCTTTCTCTTACATTCATTTTTTCACTGTGTTCAGAGCAACACCTCCAAAATAAAACACTTCTAATATTCTCCTTCTGGTTGCTCTTACCTGCAGATGTGAAATCCCACTCACAGGAGACTCCTTCCCCCAACAAATGCACTTGCAAAGGAGAGAAGGGTTTGGCAGTGAGATGAGGTCTAAGCTTAAGCAGGCTCAGCATTTGTCTATGTTTAGTGTCCACGATGTTCCTCCACCACTATTCCAGCCTGAGTGTTCCCACAGATATACACAGGGCAGATATATTTGACATATTTTTTCACAGTCTAGCTAGAGGAATAATATACATATTATATGGCTAGAACATTTCTGTTTAATTATGACCTCAGTGAAACTGATTATCCAAGAAAACAGAGTCATGAACATTAACAATAATTCTCATCCGAATTATTAAGAAATATAATTTTAAATGATTGGTGAAGATTCCTAGAAAATTTATGATAATGTTCTTTATTATAATACTTAGTATTATAAATTGTACAATTTTTTCTCTTTATTACATTATATTGAAGTGTCTTTCCTTTTCTATGTCACAAATAGTTAAAAATCTGTAAGAGAATTTAAGGGCCTTTCAGCAATTTGGCACACCAGTTTTATCTCAACTATTATCTAGCTGCATCAAGATATTAATGTAGTCATCTCTCTTTAGTCCCAATGAATTACTATAAAAATGTCAAACAATTAGATTGTATTGGCCAACACAGCCCTGTTTGATTGAGTACAGACGTAGGCCATGTCCCTTGAATCACACTGATGAAGAAGCAGAAGGGTTTGTGGAATTCCAGTGCAAATTTATTTCACCGTGGATCCCGCTTCAGATTCTAATGCCATCTTGCAATACTAATAACCAAAAAATGCTAAATAGGTATTTTCAGATGAAATAAAAGTCAGTGTCATTCAGGAGAAATACCAGTGAACTCTGTTAAAGGAGAAAAACCCAAAAACTATGAAACGAGCCACGAGCCCAGAGGCCAGTGTGGGGTGCAAACACAGACACTGCCCAAGGGCACAGATGTGACTATACCAAAGGAGCAAAACGAACATTTCCTTTGCTTACGGGAATAGTAGTGCTTAAATTCTGTTTCTGCTGGACCAGAAAATTTAGTATATGCTTTTGTGTCAGGAAGACAACCAGTGTATAGCAACACCTTGTTACAAATGTCTCAGTGTTGGCTTCTGTGCCATTCTGGTGGCCACTAGGACTGCGTGTGGACTTCTGCATACACAAACTGTGCATCCAGTTGCACATGTGGGCCCCTCAGGAAGTGGCAAGGGACAATCCTTACAGATGAAATACCTCTCAATTACCTGCTGCCCACACAGATAACATGTGAAGAAAAGCTGAAGTTATGCTGTTATAACTTAAAAGCTGGAAACAGCTTCTGTTCCATATATGATAAAAATTCAGAAGGCAGTTATGTCACTGATATTTTGCTACAGCAGACACACCATAAGAAAAGCATACTGGCAGTGTATCTCCATGGGGAAGTCTGCCTCAGCTGAAGAAGTCTGTTCCCACTCTATGCCTGCACCTCTGTATCCATGGGTATCTGAGCTTCTTGAGCAGGAGAAAGCACACACCTGAGTTTTTATTGACAGTGACAGGATTACTTGCTAATCATCAGAAAAAAATAATGGCCCAGATAGGCTCAGATGCAGAATGCCAAGGTAGGAACTCTACGTCAGGACCATGCAAAGTGACCTGAGCAATGCAGCTGCAGCCTCACTGTCGGGTTTAACCAAAGCACAGGCGGCCATCCACATGCCTCAGCTGCAGTGCACTCCGTGCTGCTTCTACTCTGTAACCTACTTCGAGTTACAGGCTCATATAAATCCTGAGAACATGACAGAACTGCAAATATTTCTGAAACCCATTCTTTGTTCCATCAGGAAATCTTAGTTAATTCTCTCCACTGGCGTACTGACAGGCAATTAATACACATCAGTGGGAGAACAGACTGTTCTGGCTGCTTCTACAATGCTGACAACTCCAGCAGACAAGCTCATTACCACCAGAATGAAGGTCAAGATGTCTGCTCTGAGTAGATTAAATGTTTTCATCACAAACTTGTTTCCCTACATTCTTCTTCCAGAATCTTGCAGATTACAGGTCTTAACTGTAATTCCACTGTCACTGTTCTCTCATCAAACCCACTTTGTCCTTAGGAGGCTGCTCTCCGAGCCACTGCCTGCAGTTTTCCAAACCAACACTTCTGTCCTACAACGTGAAACTGCTCCCCTTACGGATGGATTCCGACCATGTCTGCATTGCACTAATCAAAACACATCGGGACCACTGATCTCTTTCTTAAAATTTTGGCATCAAAAAGAAGACAGAGAAGAGCAGTGTGGACACTGTTGCTATGATATAGATTTGATCTACTACCTGGTATCCAGTCAGATAATGAAACACCTGTATTACATAATATTTTCACACAGAAGCCAGTAGAGTTTATGATTGTCAAGGGATATTACCATCTGCACTTCTGAAAAACTCAGGTTTGTTTTGTTTTTTTTTCTTTGATTTCTGAACCTCTCCCTGAACTTCTTTCACAATTAACATACTTGGGCAAAATTAAGAAAAAACCCACTCAAAATTAAAAATAACTTTAGACAAAAATGAATCTGATTCTTCAGTTCACTATTGTTATCTGCAGCTTATCTCAGTGTACCTATAGCACAAAAAAGTTATGTCAACTTGGAATTGTGAAATTGTTGATTATGGTTATGGTAGGTCCAGAAGTCTTAACCATCCACCCTGCTAAGAAACTTAGGACATTAACTTCAATTTCTTTGAGAAAATTAAGTCATCACAAAAGCCAGAACATTATAAAAATATTTTTAGATGCTTTTTCAGGAAATAAACACAAATCCTAATTAGTGCAGCCCTGATTTCTGGTAAAGCTGTACATCTTTGTAAATATCTAGTTTCTCCTAACAATTTCAAATGCTAAATGTCAAGTATGAGACTGTCAAGAACAGTGACAAGTCATGAACATTCAGTTACTGGAAAGGACGCTCTACTCAAGCTCAGTCCTGACTCATTTTCAATTTAATCTTGACAGTTTTCACTCTCTTCTGCCATCATGTGTGAGGCTGAAGCATTTTATGAAACAAAGGGAAAAGAAATCACAGAAGTTATTCAGTGACAAAGAAATATCTTCCTAAATATTTCCCATAGTAATGGACATTGTCACAAAACACTCTTTTAATTTCTTATACCTTCCTAGCCCAATATATTGGCATTTACTTCTGAAAGAGCTCCTTAATTTGTTGGCTTCAACTGTTTGAACTCAGCACTGACTTTGAGCACTCTTTTGGCAGAGGAAGAAAACATTTCTTCATAGATAGACTATTGCATTTACAATGTTTATTTTAGTATATTTAGGAGTAAACATACATATAATAATAGGTATCAAGATTCATCTTTCAGGGAATATTAGAACAGATATTTTATCCACCAGCAATATTGTTAACATTCCGTACTGCATTTTTATAAAATGATATTAAGTGATCCAAAGTTGTTCCTCTTAAGTAAGTTGTAAGTAACCATAAGCCTTAAGTAACCATCTGGAAAGCTGCAATATATTGAACACATTTCCTCTCTTATTCTGAAGTGAAGACTGCTGTGCCTGCTACTTTTGAAAATGCTACTATCATGTTCATGAAAGATCCCACATGCTCTTTTATCACTGGCTGAGAAGTATTCCATCAATTTATCACCTGAGTACTAATCTGGGCCTTCCACCAACCAGTAAATATTTCAGGACACATAGGCATGCCTTCAATTTTAACTTGACCACATCCCTAAAACCATGCTGATAACTATCTGTCACTATATCCACATGAAGACACTGCATTTGGAGACCTGAATTAATACCCAAAAAGGACTTTAAGGGATGAGAGACTTCCTGGTGACTTCACAGTGATGAGCTGGTCTTTCATCCCCACGCAGGAGAAGAAAGGATTTATACTCATATAGGATGGCTGAATTCCCTCTGATTCCCCATTGTGGGAGAGCTTCCAGCCCAGACGGTGCCAAAGCACAGGCTGGAAGGCTCAGAAGGTTGTAAAATCACAAAATTAGTGTTGAAACTCCAGACAAATGGTCTTAAATAATGCTGGGAATGATCTGTACAGCACACTGGAATCTGCTCTGTCTCCCTGCCTGTGAGCACCTGCAGCAGCAGCTGCTCTGGCTTGGTGCCTGCTCAGTGCATCCCTTTGCAAAGCAGGGACAGCAGCCCCGGCAGCACCAGCCACAGCAGCTCTGGAGAGGGACACGTGTGCCAGGCAATCCTTCAGTGACTGCTTAAGGAAGAATAATTTTAAAGAGGTTAAACCAGGGACTAAGGACAGAGATTCTCTTACTTTTGTTTATCATTTTGTAGCAAACTTGCTGCAGCTTTTTACTGTGGACTATTTAGAAGCACACACTTTTCTTGGACAGCTACGTACAACTCAAATGAAGTTCTTGTCCTAGAATATCATCAATAAATTCACCATGATTTTCTTCTTCCTCACATTTTTCAGATTACATAAATTTTAGCTGACCAATTCTTTTCATGCTAAAATATATTATGAAATGTCATTTCTGTTATAAAAGCTAATTGATAGTGTGATTTGTTATGTTGCTGAGACATAATTCAGAAAGTTATTTTAAAGCCCTTGATACATGGAATAGCACTAACTGCTTAATATTTCTTGTGTGAATGAATACAGTGCATAGGAATGATGTAGTGCCACGCAGATGAAATATTTTCAGAAGCTCTTATTCTTGTTGTTTGGGCTTGTGCCAATGTCATTCGACAAGAGAACTCATACGTCCTAAGGTTTATCTACTGTAATTTATTTCTGGGTCATTAGTTGGTAGGATTTTTTTCCTCCAGGTTGCTGAACACTATATAATATTGTAAAAATTAAGAGCTCAAAGTCAAATGAATGAATACCTTAGAATTATCTTTAAAAATCAGATAAGTATTTTAAATTTAAAAATATTTAAATTTAATATTTTTATTTCATTAAAACAATTGACTGATTAATATAATAAAAACAATTTCTCACTCTTGTGAAAGTCCAGATGGAGAACTGCAGGTAGCTCAAGAGCCCCCAGTATGAGAGCGAGTCCAGAGGGGCCCTGGAGCTGCTGCAGGGCTGGAGCCCCTCTGGAGCCAGGCTGGGACACCTGGGGGGGCTCACCTGGGCAGGAGCAGCTCCAGGGAGAGCTCAGAGCCCCTGGCAGGGCC
The DNA here is from genome assembly GCA_024362935.1 of Setophaga petechia. Taxonomy (NCBI): domain Eukaryota; kingdom Metazoa; phylum Chordata; class Aves; order Passeriformes; family Parulidae; genus Setophaga; species Setophaga petechia. The sequence goes on from JANCRA010000007.1 coordinate 36,918,183, forward strand.
TGAAGGGGCTCCAGGAGAGCTGGAGAGGGACTGGGGACAAGGGATGGAGGGACAGGACACAGGGAATGGCTCCCAGTGCCAGAGGGCAGGGATGGGTGGGAGATTGGGAAGGAATTATGTTGGGAATGTTATTAAAGAAAAACACAGGAAAATAAAGAAAGCAAAAATTATTAACCATTTTATTTAAGACTAATTTGTTTTCTAATTAAACTACAACTACTTCCACATAAAAAGATCAGTTCATTCTGAACAAGATCAAAAATTGGTAAATTTTTTAGCTATGTTTCTGATGGATTGTCCATGCAAAAATAAAACACATCAAGGAAATGTTTTTCCAAATGGAAGCACTGACATTGATACATTCCAATTCCATTCATGCATCAAGCCCACTTTTCCTTAAAATATGTTGGTACGTACCAAATTTTTGAAGGATTCACTAAGATAAAAAAACCTTAGAGCACTAACTGAAATTTCTGAGCTATATATGCTATTTTCCTGACATGCTAATATCAAACTGTTTACATCTGAAACAGCAATATGCACATTTTCTTAATCTCACCTCTCCTTAGATCAGTATGAAAATATTGACACAAATTACATCAGAATTATGTTGGGTAAACCATAGAGCACACAATTAAAACATGATGGATGACTTGCAGGAGGATCTGAGGAAGTGCAAAGAGTCTGCTCTTCTATTTTGTCTTCAGGAGAGCTGTGATAATCTGCTTCCACTATAAAAATGTATTAAAAACCATTGTTATTTCCAAATATGACTAATTATAAGAATGCTGTAAATACTATCATTTAACACATCTTCTCTTTGATTAATACTTATGGTTCTTTAACATTATTTTAAAAATATTAATAACTGCCACTATATTGAAGAAGCATTTCCTGAAAAAGAAAAACAGAAAACTAGGAAATATTTCTGATCTAAGTTCTTTCTTCAATTCTATGACAGTTCAAGCTATAAATAAAATAATTTTATTAAACCTTATTTTAAAAGGTAAGTCCTGTACGTTGAAAAATAGCAGTACAATTTTATAGACAGTATACTAGAAATTGTTTTACTCAGAAATTCTTCCCCTCTGTCAGATATTTCCTATGTGTAGTATGCCCGGTACAATGCAGACTGTCTAAAATCACTGGAGATCTTACTGATCTTTTTGCAGTTCATAATCCCACACCATTTATATTGTCTATGTTGTGCTCCTGATTTACCTTGTTATTAACACTACCTCATTTGTTCAGTGGAGAAAAAATTTTAGCCTTTAGTCAGCTATGTCAAAGCCTGCCCAGAATTTTATTTATATAAAATATAAAATATGGCTACTCCGATTATGATATTGTATCAGCAGTCTTCTGACTCCCAGCTCCTTTAAGAAGTTTCAGAGAAAATTGTAATAGCTCATCTGTAAGGTTTCACTTACAGCTGTGAACTACCTATCTAAAGGTTCTAGTTAGTGTTTCTGGCCAGTCTTTTATACTAAGCCTTTTAATTCTTACTTTTCATGGAATGCCTTTTCCTGTGACTTCTACTTTTCTGAAGAACATGAATTGTCTGCCCAGTCGTTCTACCAAAGCTTAGCAAATCTGGAAAGAAATGTTAGTTTCTGTGAGGTTTTAATGAAAGTTTTGAAAAACAGGAAAATATCAACTATACAGTCTGGTGCTTTCCCCATGAAATGGTGAAAACCATGAAATGGTTTTCCATTTAAAACACAGTAAAAAGAGTATCTTTACAGATATATGTAATGTATCTGAGTAATGTATCTGCGCAGATATAAGTAACATCCAGAGGATTTTTTCCCCATGGTTTATGTAACTACAGATGGCCATGTCCTGGGGCAGTGCTTCTCACCATATAAATCCTATTCTTACCATATGACCATAAACAAACACCCACCAAATCAGTTTTAAGTAGGTCCTTGTTCTGTGGGAACGCTCAACCTGCCTGCAGCTCACCTCCCATGAAACTGCAGGCAGAGCTTGGTAACAAGGAGCAAAGAGAGAGGAGACAGGAGCCACAGCCAGCCCTGAGCACACCCACACGCCAGCCAAGGCAAACACAACACTCACTCTCAAACAGGCTCTCCAGCCTGGCTGCATTCTCCTCCAAGGTTGTGTACCACTGGGGGGCCACTATGGAACCCACCCCTGCAAGGCTTAGGAGCATTGCTGTCTCTGTCGGGCTCTCTAGAGCAATACGCAGACAACTAAAAAAGAGCAGAATTATGAGATCAATAATACATAAAAATACATAATATATAAAAATGTATAGTACATAAAAATATTACCAAATATACTATGTTTTTGGATAGAAGAAGAAAGAATGTCGGAGTGTATTTTCTTGTATGCTGATCATCAAGTGTTTTCCAACACTCATACAGCACTTTGCATTTCATACAATGAATTCAGGTAACCTCTCAACATTTTTTGATGATGCAATTTTACCATGGGATTTACTCTCTTGTCATATTACTGTAGTTCTGGACATCTCTGGAAATCTGAAAGGAGTAGTATGACCCTAACCTTTACAAAACTGCAGAATACCTTTTATAAGACAGTCAAAAATTGAGACTCAGATGTGAAAAGACATGTTTAGACATAAAATACTGCAGGAACTGAAACCTTGTTCTTTGTTCTAAGTATGGTGTTGATTCAGAGGCTTAAAAGTAAATCATGTGCAATGTTGGTTTCAAGTCTTTACTGCTGAATATTTCGGCATCTTCGGCAAAATTCTTTTAGTCATAAAAGGGGAGTGATACTCTAAGGTTGAAACTGCAGTAAACAGAAGGTTGCATTTTGGTTTTATGCAGACTTGCTTTTCATAGTAACTTTATCAAAACATGCTAATGAAAGTTTTCAGCAATCTTTTGGGGTGATGCTATCTGATTGTCTATGGAGTTTATGTGACTCATTTTTTAAATAAATGTTATTCTAAATTTTCATGAAGTTTTTGGACTTAAACATGCAACTCTTATTGATAAATTCACTAAACTATTGAATTGAGATTTCAAAATTTTTGAGTTTGAAAAACTAGCTTAAGGAATTGTGTTTTGGTTTACTTTAGGAAATGGCTGGTTGGGATCCAAAGAGCTACCAAAAAATACCAGGAGTTTGTTTATACGCTCAGATATCTGCATATTTACATATGCTGATATGTATATAACCCATTTGACATATAACTAGATTCAATTTATGCATTATTGCACTAATTAAACAGTGTTTTTTAGACAATTTTTTTCTATTTCTTCTTCATGGAATGAATAGTTAGAAAAGTCAAAAGATATTTATGTTCCCAGGATGTGCTTTGCTCACTTGCTGCCCAGGCACAGCGCTGGCTCAGCCTCAAGAGCCTTTCTGCAGGGCTGCACTCTGGCTCCCCTCTCCAGGTTCACACTCGTGTCGTGTCCAGCATGACTTTGTCACCAGTGAAGAGTCTGGCATTTGCTCTTGCTACATTTCATGTCACTGTTGATTGCCCAAGGCTCCAATCTATCTACACCCCTCTGCAAGGCATCTCATCCCTCAAGACTATGATCAGGTTATCTGAAAATTCAGCATGGTCTAAATAATTAATGAATTGAATTAGGACACACTGGCATCTGTCAAGAATTCATAATGGACATGCAATCAAAGAATGTAAAACCTGCCAACTTAAAAGCAATGATAATAATGAAATGCTTTTAAAGATTAAAAAAAGCTGCAATTAATACAAAAAATTCTAAACAGGTTATTTTACATGCTATAATAATTTGTTTAAATAAAAATCTGATTGTTAAACTTTTCCATGTATGAACCCTCAGAGGGACTCATAGCAGTTTATCTGTCAAAGGAAAATTTTATATATTCTATTAGAACATTTTGAGCATCTTGTTCTCAGACTTGTGAGGTATGTGTAATATAGCAAGGTTTCTGTGTCACATTTTCTTATCATTGCCTTCTAACAGAGCTTTCATCCTATTTAGTCCTATAAAGAAGCTCTTTTTCTTGCAGAAGGATAATATTAATAACTCAAAATTTTAATTTTTCTTTGAAATAATCTACTTTATTGTGGACTTTACTGAAACTGACTTTACCTACCTTTTGTGGAGATCGGAGTTTGCAATTCTTTGGTAACTTTGCTGTGATCTAACCAGATCCAGAAGAATCACCAAACGGCATTCTGGAAAAAAATATAGCAATGGTGTTTGCACTGATAATAATGCCCAGCAAAATAATTAAAGTAAATCAGGCCTTTTGTAAGTTTATTACTTTCTTGAACACAGTGTAAACCACTAGTACAAAACCTACATATTTCAGCTGCAATTGTCAAGTACTATGTAAAAGTACACTAATGGTAATCCTAGCATTACGTCATGTCATTTTGCTACACTTTTCCATAGTGTTTTGCAGGGTTTTTTTCTCTATGCCACATTAGCATAATTGGTAATGAAGTCCACATACCATCTTATTACAGCCAATGACCTATATGGCCCCACTGCAGTTATAAACTCTTGGACGTTTATGGTATGCAGGTATTGAAATGTTTTTGTACCACAGCTCCTCTCCACAACGTACAACCAAGTTCCATCCCTAGCATACCTCATTTTCCTTAAAAGTCTCCAGTAAAACAACTCTGAATCCTCTCAGAATTAAAAGGTTTTGTCTACCGTTTGGTTTGCTGCAGCTTAAATCTGTTACTTATTCTCCTATCCCAAGCAGATGAGAAGTAAATTACTTCTCTGCCTGGAAAGTCTTTGACACACTTAAAACTTCTATCACATCTCCTCTCAAGATGTCAATCTTTCCTCTGAAAGCATGTTTTAAATGCATATGAACATATCAATGCACACATATTTATTAATAAAACTAAGCACAAAAGCTGTGGTACAGCCTTTTGACCACTCCTAGTGTTCTCTAGCAGTAACTTACTCTATGTGGTTGATATTTTTCTCCCAGTGAGACCTTTGGAATATTATGTGGAGTGGGAAATGATTTCACACAGCTTGCACATGACACTCCTGTATAGCTACCTCATACAGACTCTGGGGGTTTCTTAACACTAGCAAGGGTACGTTGCTTAATTTGTGATCCATCTCTTGAGTCTGCTCTGTAACTCTGCCCCTTAAGCAGTCATACCTTAACTTACTCATGATTAATTGATTATTTTCCCTGAAGTATAATATCTCCCACTAGACTCTCCCAAATTACACTCCACACAAAGCAAGGTTAATTTGTATCATAATCTTGCATTTCAGGATTTGCTAAACCACTGCATTCTCTTTGTCAGCCTGGTTTCATGCTCAGATTTAGCAATTATTTACTTTATTTCATCATGTAAATGACCAAACCAAATACTTAATAATATTTGGTCTAGGTTAGAGTTTTCAGAAATCTCAGACAGAATTAATCCTGGCATATTTTAAGAGTAGGAAAAAGGGCAAGGTTTAACAACTTTCCAAAAGTTGCCAGACCTGTAAATACCTGGTCTATGGACAACTGAAACACCATCTTCAGTCATGATCCATGAATATAGAGAAAACATATTTTCTTATTCTTGTAATATTTACATATAGATATTAAAATCACTTTTAAAATCAAAGCTTCATAAAGAAGTTTCCTGTTGCCCTACAGGACTTCACAATCTGATGTGTACTGTCCTCACTTTCACATGACAACACAACAGGGCTGCCCTGACAAATTCAGCACAACTCTGAAATCAAGCTTCTTTCAGATGTGCAAGGAGAACAGGAGGAGAAATGAAGATTGTTAATCTGAAAAACCAGTCCTGAATCTAAGCCTCATGCTACAACAGAAGGACTAATTAGCTGTGAAGAAACAGAGAAAAAATACCCTCGACAGAGGGCACAGAGACTTTCCAGAATCTACAAATGCTCTGTAATACCAGAGTAATCCTTCAGCATTAACCTAGCCCTGATGGACAATTCTTGCTTGCCTCAGCAGAGACTTATGAATTTTGGCACTTGAAGTGGCACTGCAGAGGTCGTTCTTACCATTGAAAAATATATTGCAACCAAATACTAAATTCCAAAGAAAATGAGATGGTTTACTGAGTAAACCATTAGATTGACTTGATTTTTGAAACCTACGAAATTCCAATGCATGGAAAGGAAGAAGGACTAAGCTTATTTGTGAGGATTTATGAGAAAGCTGTGCAACAGAATAAAACCTACATAACACAAAAGTTTTCTGACTCAAAACCTTGGATCTAGAAAAAAGCCCTTAATTGCCAATATCAATATTGTGATAATGATACAATAGGACACATCTAGGAATAAAAGTTAGTGTAATTAAATATATTTCTCAATTTGCTTATCTTACTTGGGATGTTCATAGCAACCAACCAATTAAGCAACACATGAGACATGAATCTCTCCATCCCATAGAACAGAAATGTGCTACAGTTTGTCAGCAGCTGCTCCCATTCAGCTTGGCTGAAAGGAAAGAAGAAGCAAGAAAGTAAGTTACTTTCATGTAATTCTTTTACAAGCATACTTTTCAGAAATTATCTATAGCAAACAGTTCAGTGTCATTTACTCCAGGAATAATTATAACAAAAGTCAGCATGCAAAGCAAGAAGATAAACACGGCTGCAGAATTCTGTGAGAAGTATAATAACTCATATGAAATATTAATACTATGCTCTTGTATTAAAATGATGACTCAGTAACATCTCATAGTGTACAAGAGGCATAGTGTATTTTTAGATAAATACCAGCCTCTCCTCAAAAAAATAAAATTTAAAAAAATCATCCCTGTATGTATGGTACAGCTTTAAAATAGAGTCTTTGTCTAACATTGAAAGGGAGTAGTCATGTGTATACCCACCAGGACATGAGCAATTGGTTTTTAAAAAGAGATGTGGGTAACCAGGCCAGCTGGCAGCAAAAACTGCAATTTGGTAATAACGATCTTTGCAATTTTTATGAAAAAATAGTAGAGTACCTACTCAGAGGTAAAATTCCAAAGGACTGACTGCTGAACCAGCAGTTAGGAAGGAAGGTCCAGCGATGGCCATGTTGTCTCATAGGGATTGTCACTGTTTGACCTCTTGAGGTCCCTTTTATTCCCCTATGGCAATGATCTTAAAAGTAAACCATTTCTATAAAGAACAAAGTGTGTTTATGAGTAGACTCGATAGAATGGTGGTGGCTTCATGATCAATGTTTGAGTTTGGAAACTGTGTGCTGTACCTTCACCACTCTGCTTCTGAAATCTGCACTCCCATTTGCAGTTGGCTGAAGACCCATGGAGATGCTATGGTTTTGTGACTCAGATTTGGAAACAATTATGACCAAAGCCAGAAATTACACTTCTGCTCACATATGGGTATTCATCAAAGGCTGCACCCGAAGACTTTCCATCAAAATTAGATTATTTACATATACAGCAACTCTGACAAAACCAGCCTGCTAAATCACTTTTTGGCACTCTACTTCAGATCCCTAAAATATTCTGTCTACAAACCTAGATCTGTGTTGATACAACAACAATGGTTTGCTATGTGTTTATCAGCTCAGCAAAATATGGACAAAGTCTCTGAAAATAGGCACAATTCTAAACAAGAAATATGGATAAAAGAAGAAAGCAGATAGAATATTACATACCTTGGAGCACACATATTGCCAATGACACCTTCCCACTGCACTGTAAATAGGTCATGGTATTTTTCTAGTATTTCCTGAATTTTTCGGGAAGGACTTAGAGCTTCTGTAACAACAAAATTTTATCATTATGAATGTAACATACTACAAACTACTTTGGGCAATCTCAATTTCAATAACTTTAAAATGTCACTATCATATTTATGGGGTTTTAAGTCAACATTAGATTTCATGTTTTTTGAAACCTAAGTCTGGCTTTTAAATTTGAAACAATTGTGACATTTTCAGAACAAAATCAGATGCCCATTTGAATGGTGTCTTTTATAGTGAACAAGGATTATTTGGTAAATGGGTTAAGGACACAAAGAAAAACTTTTAGGTATCCTGAAAAAAGGGTAAACTTTTAGGTATCCTGAAAAAAGCAGTAAAAAAGTACTGCTCATCCAGTTCTGTGGCAGAGGCTCAGAGAGGACTTAAGTGGGTGGATAAACTAACTGAGTTTCCAGAGTCCTGATTTCAGGAAACAAGACTCCAAAATTACCTCTTCTCTCCAAGGACATGGCACATTTAATGATAATCTTCTCCTTTTGACTACATTTTCATACTAGTATAAAAGTTCAAAGATACACTCTAGAGTCAGATATTGAGCACATGAAGTGTTTTATATTGATCTGCTCTGAAGAGAACTACAAACACATGGAGACACACTCTGTTATGATACTGATTGCTCTGTGGCTTCTTTTGCATGGTGTTTAGAGTTAGTAACTATTTCAACACCTGAAGGGAGCCAACAAGACAGATGGAGAAAGACTATTTACAGGAACATACATGACAGGACAAGGGCAAATGGCTTCACACTGAAACATAGTGGGTTTAAGTTAGATAGCAGGAAGGAATTGTGCCCTGGCAGGGTGGGCAGCCCTGGCACAGGTGCCCAGAGCAGCTGTGGCTGCCCCTGGATCCCTGGCAGTGCCCAAGGCCAGGCTGGACATTGGGGCTGGGAGCACCTGGGGCAGTGGGAGGTGTCCCTGCCATGGCTGGGGTGACACTGGATGAGCCTATAGGTGCCTCCCAACCCAGACCAGTCTGCCTTTCTGGAGACAGAAACCTCCATTAACTGTTCCTTGAGCTGGTGCACACATGCACCATACCCAGGAGAGAAGCTGTGCTGTTCTGATGGAAAGGAATGCTTTTTTGCCAACAGCTTGATGTCATGACTTCATTTTTTGGTACAAAACAATTCTAAATTCCATGGGAAGATCATAAATAAAATATTATGTAATATATATTACCTGCTTCTCTTCCTTCATTATAGGGGTCCACAATATCTGATAAACAGTTAATCACAAACAACGTATTCAAACAACAAAAGAAGGAAATTTAGCTGATACACTTAGCCAATAGGTTGAGAAAGGATACATTTTAAATTACGTGTATCAACAGGCAAGCAATTAGAAGGTAGATCACGATTAACGGGTGCCTACAATTAAAAATAATACATATGTTAAAGAATCAATTAAATACTAACAGTATTGCATTATTTGTGTCCAACAACAAAGAGAAAGACACATCAAACAATTAACAGAGTTTTGAATCTGGGTTTAAAAGCATCATGGTATTCAATTATCAGTGGAAATAAATAACTACTCTGCATTAGCTACAATGCATATACATATATTACACATATATACACATGTGTGGGCACATATATAGATATATATGCAAATATAAATATAAATTTATAAAAACATATGCAATAAGTATATAAAATACAATATTTTGTTGCAGAAATTATTTTCAGTAACTTTAAGCAGCTTCCTTTGTGGGTTATTAAATATGCCCCATTTATAAAGTGTGATTCTTCAAAGAAAAACTCCTTGCAAAATCAACAGGAAGCAAAATTCTTCTGGACTTATGAGACATTCACTCTACTTCAGAATTCTAGCACACATAATGAGCTTTTATGCAACCCACTTCCACACTTCTCTATGCAAGTTCTCTGGTTATTTACAAAAAATGTGGAAAATTCACCATTTGGACATTCTTTTTCTGATGAGCTTTTGTGTTTTTTTCTTTAGATGCTTCAACTTTTTTTTTTAATTCCGTTTCTGTGAAAATGAAAAGAAAAAAAATTAATGTATGGGCAGCTTAGCAAATAAATGTCCTTGAAAGACTGTACATATTTAATATCATGAAGTAGTAGTAGTAATAGTACTGCTACCAGTAATAATAAAAATAATAACAACAACAGATTAAATAAAAACATAAAAATTCATTGCAAAACACAGCAAGGTAAGGACCCAAGCCTTCTTGCCTAAAAATAAAGGCTTTAAAGTGAAAAACAAGGAGGAGATGTGATCCCTTAGACATGAAATGCTTCATTACACTGCCAATTTTGGACAGAGTTGAACAGTGATCATCAAAGCACTTTCTAAGTAATTTACCATATCTATTAATTGTTGGTGTTAATGTAATCACTGAAGTTTCTGTGGGACACACAGAGATCTAAAGGAAAAAGGAAGTTTCATATTTGAATAGGATTTTTTATTTCTTTAAGGGAATTTTAAGTTTCACTGTGTTTATGATCATCACCAAGAGTGCCCTGGCAGTTCATGGGAGCTCGAGGTCACACTGCTCACGTTTCCTCACTCAGTGGCCTCTGCCACAACTGAAAGAACAGAGACTTCTCAACTCTGCTTCCTCTCATTTATCTACTTCTAAAATTATGTAACCATAAGTTCCACTATGAAAAAGGAAAAAAACAGAAATAGAAAAAACCTACATGTTGTAAACCTTGTATTTCTAAAAGGCCTGTAATAGTACGTAAACTAAAAATATGCTAATCTCACATTACTTACAATTCTTTCCCTTTAGAAAGAAGGAGTGAAATGAAAAAACGGAACAGGTTATACTGGAGGATAAACATTACTAAATATTACAGATATGGACACAATACAAATACCTCTCTAGAACAGAATAGTGTCATGGTACAGAGTGAGATTTTCCATACTTGGTCTATTTTTTATCATGGACCAACTAGTTTTAATAATTTTATGTGGTTTTCTCTACATATGAGAAAAATGCAGCTTAAAATTTTTAACTTTATTAATAGAAGGTATCTTTGATTCATACAAAACCAGCTTGGGGCCTGCATTTATTACAGCCTTCTAGATCTAAGAAATGAGTCTTAAGATGCCATAAGGAGAAGTTTACCAGCTGTCCAACTACCTTATTTAACCTCAATTTGCTAGAGTTATGTAGGGTCTAAGTGTCAGCAGTAGGGAAAGTTCCTAAAGCCTGTGGGGATTTGATTTTGCACAGGTGTAGCACAAGAACTGAGAGGAAAGTTTTCAGAGGGTAAAATTTTACATTTGGTATTTTAAGCAAAGTCTTAGAGTAGTGATAAAAAAAATTACAGAAATGTGAATTCTTACTTCTTTTTTTCATTGCAGCCAAAAATAGCTTTGAAGTTTTAACAACATGCTTGTAAGGTTCTTTACAGTTTTCGATTCCACTGAGTTTTACATAATTCTGTAATGTGTCAGGGTTTTTTAAAATTAGCTATCACTGTTCCTATAATCAGCCTGTGCATTACTAAAATAAGTCTACTGCTCTATCTAGTCCATCTAAGATACTGGAAACCTACTGCATGTGCTTGTCTTCCAGTAAAATATACACCACAATTCATATTTAATTTTTTAAGCATCATTATGCTAAAGGAAAACATGTTTATCTACTAGTACCTGCTTCAGCCCAATGTAGTCGATTGTAGAGAAACTGTAGAGAAAAATCTCTGGAAACAGAACTTATTCCTTCTTCCTTAAATATACTCAGAGCTTCCAAAGGCAACTCCATCAATAATGCATCCCCTAGTAATACCACACACAGTCCTAAATCCACAGGTGTCTCTAAAGAGATGTGACAGACCATGATTGAGATTCAGTTCTCAGTTTGTCTATAAACAATTGCAGTTAGATGCAAAAACCCAAGTTTCTTCCATTGTGTGGCACATGAACTTCATTGTACTGTGGATTAAGTAAGTGCATTAGGAAAAATAATTTCTTTTTATATAACTACTCTTAAGATGTTGTCAGATTTCGATGCACTTGTTAACACCAATTCTTCAGAGGGAATAACATCCCTGAATTAATAACCAACCATCTCAGGTCCAAGCTCAGGTATATACAATACATTCAGTAAAGCAATATTTGGAAATGCAAAATTGCCACAGAAGTGATTGGCTACAAAAAATAGAGTTGTAAAGGCACTCTTATCCAATACTGTGTTGTTCTGTAGAAAAATTTTGTTTCTGGTATTTGGGGAAAAAAAGTACTAAATATTATTATGGCAATATTTCTGCTCTGCAGAGAGAGAGGATATGCATGGGAGACAATTTATCCAGTTTTTGCAGATGTGTATTCTTGAGATGTGTTTAGAGACATACTGTAGCATTAGGTTTGTATGCAACTATCATTCTGTGAGAGTCCATAAAGCTAAAAGCAAAAAAAACAAAGACATTTACTGATCTACTGACTTAAGCAAGTTCTTTATTCTAGCTCTTCTCCTGAAAATTGGTTTGTGATAAAGCCATTCATTTAGGTGTCTACAGACTGTATGGTTTGGAAGACCTTAAATAAATGCAGAAGCATTGCTCCAGCATCTAAATCTGTCTTTGAAAGTACACTGAAATATTTGACTTGATATAGAAAATAAAACAGAGAAAAACAATGCTAAAGTCTTTGTCCTCTCCTTGTTTTAAATACAATTAAAATTGAAATTACTGGATTTTACACACACACACAGACACACACACAGCTCAAGGGAAGACATACCCTGCATTCCAGCTTGTTTGGTGTCCTTATCTTTCACTTTCTTTTTTCCTGTTTCAGATGCTGAAGCTGATACACACTGGGATTCTCTGGGAAGAGGAAATCAATGGAAAATATTATCAGCTTCAATTTCTGCATCACTTACAATGAAATTTTACATAAAGGACACTCTCCCTTAGAATTCCTTCCTTTAGAAATCCCATCTTTAATCATTTTAATTATACTGTTGCATCTTGTGCTTCAACTTAGGTATAACTTAAGCTGGAGAACAATGCTTCTCAGAAATGGCCATTTGTCCTTCACATTGCTCAGTCCCTGAGTCTGACATATCCTGAATATACTCTCTTTCAAGACATGGAACCTTCATTCAACAGAGTATCCTTTCTAAAATCATTCCTTTATTTGAGGGACTTGAGTCACAGTTCTGTTTTCACAAATGATAATCAAAGTCAATATATCTTACCTGACAGCAGAAAAATCAAACTGTGACAGGGTTGGTTTCAGATACTCTTCCATAATTTCTATTATTTCAGAGAAATCTGATGTCAAATCAAGCTCACTATCACCTGTTTTCTCTGTTGGAGTCTTTCACACACATAGAAACAAAAATTAGAATATTTTCAACCTCCATTCTTGTTAAATACCATATTATATATAAATTTTGTAATATTTTAAATCAGAGACTAAATAAAATAGTGTGAAAGATCATAAAATGGAAAACACAAATATAAGAAGTTGGTTTCAAAACTACTTTATTTCAAAATTTTGTATCAGCATTTTGCAAAATACTCTAACATTAGAATTATAGAAGGTGTCAATACTTATTATTTAAACAATTAATATACTTCAGCAGTTTCAATGGAAAATGGCAGAAAAATACAGCAGAAAGAAATATTATAATGTGTTCCTTCAAATAATGAGAAGAAACTGCAAAAGGACAACTTTAAGAAGTGAACAGAAACTGTTCACTTCAGAAACTGTATGGTAAATATAGACGAAGCAAATGAAAGCATATGGAGAGATCAGCGGAGCCAATTTAGGGAAAAATTAATCAGAATGAAGAAAATAGGGAAGAAGAAAAGAGAATCATGCAGGAGAGACAGACATTGAAAACTGAGGTTTGTAAAATCAGCCTAAATGGACAAAAATCCACTAACTGAACAAACTCAACTAAATGGTGAAGAATGTTGCTATTAATGAATTAAATCCTCATCCAAGGCTTGTGTGGCTCAGTATAGGGTGCATGCATAAGTTCTGGGAGTTTAATTCATCTGCTTTTTAAAAACCTAAGTCACTGGTTTTTTCACCTGTTCAACGTGACACTATCTTAGCACCTTTTTTTTGACTTACCCAAATACAGCAATCTTTGCAAACTTGCCAGTACAACAAAGTCTGGCCATAGGCAAGAGAAAGTGATCATCAACACTTCAACCACCTGCAATACTCATACTCGGTATTTTAACTGAAAGATGGTGACATGATGAAAAAAACAGAATTATAATTCAAGGAGCAGATTTGTCAATGCACAGGGTAACCCAGACTGTTTCTGTATCCTGTATCTGCAGGTGCCCAGAACTGTCACTGTTTCTTTCAGGCCCTGTAGGCAGAACCAGAACCGCGGGGCAGGGGAGCGCCAGCCCCTTGTAAAAGTCACCCGGGCAGAGCTCTCGTGGGCCTTGGCTCTCTCGTGGGCCTTGGCTCCGTCCTGCCCCTCGGCTCTCTCGTGGGCCTCGGCTCTCTCGTGGGCCTCGGCTCCCTCCTGCCCCTCGGCCCCCTCCTGCCCCTCGGCCCCCTCCTGCCCCTCGGTTCCCTCCTGCCCCTCGGCTCCCTCCTGCCCCTCGGTTCCCTCCTGCCCCTCGGCCCCCTCCTGCCCCTCGGCCCCCTCCTGCCCCTCGGCCCCCTCCTGCCCCTCGGCTCTCTCCTGCCCCTCGGCCCCCTCCTGCCCCTCGGCCCCCTCCTGCCCCTCGGCCCCCTCCTGCCCCTCGGTTCCCTCCTGCCCCTCGGCTCCCTCCTGCCCCTCGGCTCCCTCCTGCCCCTCGGCCCCCTCCTGCCCCTCGGCTCCCTCCTGCCCCTCGGCTCTCTCCTGCCCCTTGGCTCCCTCCTGCCCCTCGGCCCCCTCCTGCCCCTCGGCTCTCTCCTGCCCCTTGGCTCCCTCCTGCCCCTCGGCTCCCTCCTGCCCCTTGGCTCCCTCCTGCCCCTCGGCTCTCTCCTGCCCCTTGGCTCCCTCCTGCCCCTCGGCTCTCTCCTGCCCCTCGGCTCTCTCCTGCCCCTCGGCTCTCTCCTGCCCCTCGGTTCCCTCCTGCCCCTCGGCTCTCTCCTGCCCCTCGGCTCTCTCCTGCCCCTCGGTTCCCTCCTGCCCCTTGGCTCCCTCCTGCCCCTCGGCTCTCTCCTGCCCCTTGGCTCTTGCTGTAGAGCTGAGGCAGTGCAGGTGGAGGCTCCCCTTTTGGATTTTCTCTCGCATTTTTTGGGAGGTTGCTATGAGAACCTCCCCTCCCCGAGAGGCTGCATTTCACAGTCCTGGGTGTGCTCAGGGCAAATCCCAAGAGTGCCTGTCTGCAGCTGGCATCAAGAGAGAGGAGCAGGGTGCCCCGCTCTGCGCGGTCACCCGGGGTGCCCAGCCGAGGTGAGAAGGCACCGAGTTTCCCCAGCCAGCTGCCCTGCTGTCTTCTCTTGAGAGGAAGGTGAAGCCCCGAGTTCCAGCCCTTCACCAGGTGCCAGTCACCAGAAATCTCTGAAACATGGCCCATTTTCAGGCAAACTGATCTCAACTGCACCATTTTAATTCTGATTAACTACCGAACATTTCAAAGATCCTGAATGACAAATACAGCAACTGTAGCACACCAAGATTTGAAGCAGAGTACCAAGCATATAGTAACTGTAAAGACTAGGGATGCCACACTTGCAATGAACTGAAAAATTCTGCATAAAGAATGTCTATCATATTTTTAGTACATGTTTTTCACCCAATTTTAAATATAAGGTAATAAAATATATTACCACATCTGTTTTGGAGACACACTCCTTCAAGTTGTGAATAAGAGTTTGTTGTTTTGTTTGATTCTTCATCCTTTGCTGCTTGTAAAGCCGCATTTTTTCCAACAAAATACGAAACGCATCAGGATTCACAGGAAATCGAGAAACTTTTGCCTGCACTAGTAAAAGAAGGACAACAGCCTTGTAAGAGTATATTTGTACTTGAAGAAATGATTGCATAAACACCATCAGTTTCTAGTCATGGTATTATTTGAAAATAAAATCTAGATAGATAGATAAGCACAAAATATATACAGATATGTACAATGAAAAAAACTCTATTATTTATTTGTAACAACTTCAACCTTCAAATATAAACAAAAATTATATAAATTGTGACTAGATACATGACATCTGATAATGAGACACATATTTATGAATTTATGTTCCTTGGCAATTAGGAAGAGTTAAAATTCTTTTTGAAAGTATCTAAAATGTTTACTAACTGCAACAGTGAAAGATATGAGCCTTCTCATAACACCAGTGCAATGATTTTTATCTCTTAAAAGTAAGAGGTACTTACCCATCCGCTGAGTGAGTTTTCCTTTCTGCCTTGCAGTACTTACTTTGGGCACCTCAATCAATGAGCTGTACAACTGTGATCTGTGGAAACCAGAAAAGTGCTGAATAGATTATTTGACTGTCTAGCCTTGTTTATATGCCTCAGATTTATTAGATGAGTAACTATTGCCCTCTAATTTAATGTGCTCACAAATACTCTCATGATGCAGTAACTACCCCCACCCTGGATGCAAAAACCTGCAAATTCTAGCTGCAACAAACTGAGAGTGGTAAGGTCAATTCTTTTATCACTGTGTAACCAATAAGGGAGATTTCTATTTGTCCCATGACAAGTGTTAAAGACTTTTTAAATTGGTGAATGCTCTCACAGCCAGTTGCTTGATTTATGAGCTAGTTTATTGCAGCTAATTAGGCTGCTATAATCAGATAATTAGTGGCTTTATAAAGCTAAATATGACCCCTTCTAACATTTCCAAGGGCATAAGCAACAAAAGCAGGAAACTCTCAACAGAACTTAGGAATCATATTAAGAATGGCTTGAAACCTTTCAAGTGACTCTGGGGATTTGAGAGATAATTAGGGAAATGGAAAGAACAGAAAACATAACATTGAGCTGCAGGCAGTTTTATTTATATATTAAGTAGTTCATTATCCTAAAATTCAAGTCCATCAAAATTAGAAGTGAAAGGCAATACTCAATCACATAAAAAAAGACTATATTTGTAACAAACAGTGCTAAATCAAAATGATGAAATTTTATACCTGTCTTCTGAATGCTGGAGAATAACTATGCAGAAACTGGATGGCAATTCATCCACTATATTAAAATGTTCAACAGGAATACAGAGGCTTCTCCATGCCTGTACAGTAGTTCAAAAGCACTATTACTTTCATAGACTTTATAAATCCCATTCTCAGTTCTTTCATTAGAAAATTGATAGTTATTCTAGGAAAGAATGTACTTAAAGCCCACCCACTCAGCAGATGTGCCAGGACAGGAGGCTCTGTGTGAACAGCAGGAACTCCTGCTTCCCTGTGAGGGAAGCAAGCCCTGGCACAAGTTGGCCAAGGAGGGTCTGGGGCTCCATTTCTGGAGATAATTCAAAAGCCATCTGGACATGGTCGTGGACAACAAGCTCTAGGTGGCCCTTGCTTGAGGAGGAGGGGTTTACAAGATCACCTTCAGAGATTTTTTATAACCTCAACCATTCTATGATCATGTAATTTTTGTGCAATGCAGAAGAATTTATAAATATTATTTAAAACAAATACTGTATCTTAGTCCACTCTCCATACCAACATGACCTTTATGGCCACTACACAGTTTCTGAAGTTAAAATGCTATCAAACAATAGCAGAGTATTAGCAAAGGAAATTATAGAATAATTCATCGTAACATTTACTTTTGAAAAAAAGTTTTGCTAGAGACAGTTCACCAACAAATACTATATAAAATTGTATTTGGTTTACACGGCAAGATTTTGATAGCAGGGGAAGGTACAGGGCTGGCTCTTAGAATCTCAGAATTTTTCAGGTGGTCCCTCAGGGACCATCAGGTTCAACCACTCTCTCAGCACTGCCAACCCACCACCAGCTCGTCCTGTATACACACATATATCTCTCTGTGTGCATTTACAGAACATGCAATACACCCCTAATAAGTAGCTCAGAAAGTTACCACTGAATTAGCAGTCAGTTGCTGTTCCACACATTTTAGAAGATCACTTGTGTTTCTGTTTTGTTGTAACTGATTCTGCAGATGTAGCAATGCTGCCAGCTGAGAGCTGCTGGTGTTGGATGCAGCAGTTAGAAGGATATTCTTCATCATCATAGACACTGAACAACTCTGCAAAATTTTTACATCTATTTATTTGCCTTCACAAAAATAAAATTAATAAATATATAAGCTATGTTTTTATAACATATATCTATGTTGAAGAGAAGTTCTCTACCTTGAAAGGTGAGATCAACTAGCAGAAGACTGCTGTTTGTTTTTACAGCTTAATGTAAACAGTCTGACAATAACTAAGAAAGATTTCTTAAATACAAATAGCTGGAATTAATTTCTTTGTCTACATTTACCATCAAGGTTCCTGCATTTAGTCATCTAAGGCCTACATGGAAAGGTAAATACTGTGTTCTTAGCTTAGCCTTTCAAGTAAGCTGAGTCTTTTCTGTTTCTGTGCTTTAATGGACACCCACCATATCACACAGCAGACTTCTACAAAATGCAAAATAATGGGTAAGACTATATAAACTTTTCTTTCAGCAAACATACTAATCCTGTCATTTGAACTAGGAAATATGGGTTATTTGTTCCTGATACAGGAAATATAAGCCCTACAGATTTTCTGCATCTTTTCTTTGATGGAGGCACATACTCATTTGGATACACCTTCAAGCCATCCATGGGACCATGCTGTGCAGGTATCAATCTGAGAAGTGAATGTAAACTGAATTACCCACTGCAAAATAATGACTGAATAAATGCAGAGAGACGTTTTAAAAATTATTTTTTTAGGGAAGAAAGAAATTATTTTGTGGCCATGTCTTATCTTTGCTAATGACAGTATAGTAATTTATTCCTATTAAAATTTTTTCATGTATGCAATCATCAATGAAAATGTCAGGTCAAACACAGCAGATGTTAGAATTGTTAACAAACCACTGATCTAATGTTCTGAGCTTAGCAAATATACCATATATTTGATGACCCATATTACACTCTGGTTCTTATATGTGGAACCCTACGAGTGCTCTCTATGGTCAATTTTCAGACTATGCAAATACAGTCTCGTTTTTGCAACTTCAAACGTCCTCCCACTGAAAAGCAGCACAAGCATCAGCTGCCTTACCTGATGAAGTGCCAAATACTGGCTCGTTGAAACTGGATCAAACTGCCCAAAGCATTCAGCCATTTCCAAACTAGCAAGAGCCAGTACATCAGTAACATTATAACTGAATGCCATAGCCACAGACTGTAGCAAAGTCTCATTGGATTGAGAAAGATACTTTTGAGCCATCCTTTGTTGTGTCTAGATGACAAAAAAAAAAGCTTTATATTAAAATTGGTTAATATTAAGTATTTGTTATACATATACCAATTGCAGCATGTTAGAGAAGATAAATATTGCTTTTTAATGAGCAATTTTAATTAATTTTCCTTTTAATGCACTTAATGTATGATCAAAATATGCAAATACTGATTAATTTTTTTAGCAGACTCCAAATCTGTTTTAAAACACTAAAAAATACTAACAAAGAAATTTCTTTTAATATAAAAGGTGTACTCAGCAGAAAAGACTTTAAATTCAAGGCAATACGAGCAGATCAGAACCAAGGATCAATACAATTGTTTCTTGGACAGTTAACATATTGAGTCCAAATAAACCCACAAATTTCTTACCTCAGGTATTTATTGATTTTACTAGCAACACAAACTGTACATTCCCAATTCCTAGTGTGCTTTCAGCAGCAGTAATTAACAGAGACCAGCTCACTGAATTTCATGAATGTTTTGTGATTGAAGTAATTTCTTTCTTTGTTCCCAGTCTGCAAATTGTTACGCTCCCTTAAAAACTCTTATCTGTGAGGCAGAAAGAAACTGCCTGCTCATCTAGTCCTCGCTGCTACATGCTCAGACAGTGGGAAACCACTGAGGGAGAAATTATTTCTTTCTGAGAGAAACTGGATAAGCTCATTCAGGAGCTCCCACACAATCCACTGAGGAGCAGGACTGAGCTACACAGCAGAGAGTGATGGAAAGCTGTTCGTTGGAAGGTGTTCTGTAGGTTTGTTTCATTTCTAAGATCAAGTTTTTGTTACAACACTTCCATTATCAGTTTAAACAGAACTGATAAGTTGAGTATTATTCCATAAAAAGAAAGCACTCAAATTCTAATGCAAGCTTATAAAGTAATATACCTTTAATTCCTGTATTTTCCTCCTATACTTATCATTATGACATTTATTAGTTGATAAACCACTCTCTGTCACATCCTGTTCACTGCATTCTGCTGAAGTCAGCGAAGATTTCCTGGTGTCTGATATAGCATCTTCCTACCCGTCACAGTTTAAAAAAAAATGAACAATTAATCACTCCATTAAGTAAGGCACGCTTCATTTCTTTCCTGAAAGCTTATGTGGAAACTGAGTTAATCTTAAAAGAAATCACTATCTTAATTCCTTCATGGTGAGAGATCTAGTAATACTATCAACCATCAAAATTTCTTAGTAGGTTATGAAGGCAATATGACCAACATAAACTAAAAAAGCCCCCACATACAACTTCTGAGAGTTTGACTTTCTCACATCTGTCCTCCACTCATTTCTTCTGAAAACTTTAATTCATCACTGAATGTATAATGCCTCTATCCATTCTCCTTTTTTCACAAGGCTTCTTTACAAGGGTTCTTACTGTAACACAGAAGCAACTTGCAAACCCAAGCTTTTAACCCACAAATCAATACCTGATTGCATGGATTCACAGACTGTACTTCACTCACCCTTTAAGGCATTAGAGGAATTTTTCTATCTCTCTTTTGAAAATGTTGTAATTGGTATATCTCACAAACAAATCAAAAATCAGCTACACGAGGATAGCATGCAGGCAAAAACATAGTTTTGAAATTACTCATTTTACCATCCATTTCTATTATGGCTTGCATGCAGTATATAAAACCTAACCCTACATAAAGTATATAAAAAATATTAGAGCAGATAAACTTTACACAGAAAAATAAATTTAACTGAAGAAAAGAAGGCATACCATAACATTTGGCTTCCAGTAAATCTCTGAATATATGGGATCTACACTGATGGCAAGTAAATGAAGTGTTTTTCCACTGAGATACAGGCATTTGGATTCGATGTTGGGACAGCCTTTGCAAAGATTCTGTATGTTTGCTAACTGAGCCAGTGTAATGTGAGCCACGGTGCGTTTCATATACTTCCAATCCTGGTAAAATACATATTGGTATTTATTTGCTCATATATCCCCACACAGACAGAAGAATGCATTTTAAAAAAATGCAACACAGATGTATTCACATACAAATTCATATGTTAAATGTGATTATACTTTCACCTACAAATGAGCTGTCTTTAATAGATGTACAAACTCATTAACAACTGATTAAGAAAAAAAGTTCAATGTGACATCCATTATCAAAGTTCAACCAGTGCCAAGGAAACCATGGGACAAGGGCAGGGAGGCCAGCAAACCATCCCCAGGACTAAAAGCACACACTTCAACCTCCGTTGCTACAAAACTACATGACTGCTCTGGGAACCCATTTCCTCAGTAGTGGAAGGAGTTGTGCTATGGAAAACCTTGTTATACCCTTTATGCAAGTCATAGGACTAAACATTTTGTATTACCTGTTCTATTGCATCATCTGCAATGATGATTTCCTCCATAAATTCATTAAATGATTCTTCTTCCAGATTTTGAAACTTTTTCTCAGTAATGACAAGATGAAAAATATCCAAAAGAATTTCCACAAGATTTATTTTTCTAAGGGCTAGTTGTCTCATTAATGGGATACTAACATTTTTACTCTGAAATACAAAAGAAAATACAATTTTAATTTCAAATATTTTTGCAAATTAACCTCATAAGAAGTCAGAATGCTGTATTTATTTTAACCACAGAAACAAACATTTTAGCATTACCACCTTGATAGAGCAGAAATGTTGCAATGAAGATATTTAAGTAACGTAAAACAAAAATTTCAATGTCAAATATATGACAAGGTAATCAAAGTAGCTCCATAGAGTAAGAGCAGCTGGGTTTTTGTTTTTCATGTTTTATATACCTGGTACAAATACGTAACATCTAATAATGCTACACTAGTAAAGCAGGCTGCAGGCTTTCATTAAGCAAAGTACACTATTTTGAAGACAGACATTCTTTATTTATAATGTTTTGTGAAGATTTTTTGTTTTTCCTGAGAAGAAACTAATTTTGAGGCATTTTAAACTTTCAAGGTATTTAGCAAATTAAAAATATCTCCAAATTTATAGTTTTTTCTTTTGTAGCTATTAGAATAATGCCAGAATTAAATAAACTTGACAAAGACCAAACAAATCCTCTCTTCATACCTTTTTCAAATGTAATTTCTTTTGGCATGCAACTTTTCCTTCTATATACAAAGAATGTTTATCGTTACAAGAAGATAAATCCTGGAAGCCCCAAATGAGATTATCCAAGAATAAGTGAATATTACAACTAAACTAGGTTTCCTTTCCACTATTAAGGTAAAAAAAGTCAATACCTCATTAAATGCAAATAAACTACAAACGTTATGAAATACTTCTTCTGTTTTGGATACTGCTCTCTGAGCTAAACTATAAGCATCTAAATAGTGACTGTGTTTGTTTCGTTTGTTCCTTTCTTGCTTGGCAGTCATCCTAAAAAAAAAACCAAAACAACACCATAAACTCAAAAGAACTAACATAAGTGCTTATTTTTATAGTATCAACACTGCTGAACATATATAATAAAATAATGAATCAATTAATAGATCAAATAGCTTAATTATACATTAAAAAATATTAAATTTGTATGTGTGTTTTTAAAATAGGATAGTGAACAAATAGGATAAGTGAACCTTTACAAGTTATTTTTCCAAGGTCTTACTCTTTGAACTGTACGGCTGCAATGCAAGAAGATGCCAAGACTCAAAGAGAAGAAAGGCAGATCATATTCTAGAGAATGTTTTTAGCAGGAACACAAGGGCAGTATATCATGTACAAAACACATCTCAGTTGTTTTTAAGGGGTGCCTTGCAAACAGCTGGGATTCCAGCATACCATGTTATGCACTTTTACTATTGCAGCAATTTCTAGAAAAACATTGACTTGGTTTGGAAAGAAAGGTGTCTGCTAAGGAAGGCAGGAGCCTCCCCTGAAATGGAAAATGTAAACCCTCTCTCTGGATTGCTATAAATTTTAAATTAAGGGGCTCTCAGGCAAGAAATACGGGAGCAGGAATAACAGTTCTTTAATAGGGAAGAATATAAAAGGATAAAATAAACAATGCAGTAAACTAAACCAACCCTGCCAGAGTCAGAGCCCAGCCTGGCACCCTGTGGGTCAGGCTGTTGGCAGCAGCCCCATTGGAATTGTGGCTCAGCCCTCCTGCAGGGTCAGGGCTGGTTCTGCTGGAGCAGGGATCCTGGAGAGAAGGATGGATTCTCCCTCTGCAGATCCAGGGGAAGGAGAGGCAGCTGCTGCTCCTCTGGGCAATCCCGTGGAGAAGCCGAGCTGGTGTCTCCAAACCTCTGGGTTATATCTGGGTAGCAATGCTGGGCTGGTGTTCCAGAATCTCAGATTCTATCTGGGTAGCAATGCTGGGCTGGTGTTCCAGAATCTCCAGATTATATCTGGGTAGCAATGCTGGGCTGGTGTTCCAGAATCTCAGATTCTATCTGGGTAGCAATGCTGGGCTGGTGTTCCAGAATCTCCAGATTCTATCTGGGTAGCAATGCTGGGCTGGTGTTCCAGAATCTCCAGATTCTATCTGGGTAGCAATGCTTGGCTGGTGTTCCAGAATCTCCAGATTCTATCTGGGTAGCAATGCTTGGCTGGTGTTCCAGAATCTCCAGATTCTATCTGGGTAGCAATGCTTGGCTGGTGTTCCAGAATCTCCAGATTATATCCAGGTAGCAATGCTTGGCTCCTCCCTCTGGGCTCACATCTCCCAATGGGATGCTGTAGCTCTTATCAGCCATGCAGGGACATTCCAGAGCTGTTATCAGCAATGTCCCCTCCCCAGGGAGGAGTGGGTGTGGAAGAGATAAGGAAAACTGCCCACTTGACAGAAGACAACTGCCATACAGATGGCAAATAGAATCCAATTTGCTTTGCAATCCAGGACAAACATTTCAACAGTAAGAATTGCAAAAGCTTGTAAACACTAGAGAATGACTAAAATATGTCTACAAATGGGAAGTCAAAAATCTGATTTAAGAGACACAAACACTTTGTTTTGACCTCAAAAGAGAATAAAAGAGAACTCTGCCTTCAGCGTAAACAATTTTTGATTTTACAGTACGTTTCTGAATACAGAACACATGAGGAATGCAAACAGACATCTAGCACCAATATACAAAATATAACTATGTTGTCTGCTCTTTTCCATCTTAATTAGACTATAAAAAGTAAACAAGACACTTCATGGACTAGTTTAACCTAAATAAATTTTTTCAGTAGAGGTATATTCTTACCTACAAATATTTGCACATTCCAGCAGTATTTCAGCACTGTAGTTTTTATGTCCATGATGAAGAAAGTCCTTCTCAATTTGAACTAATTTATTGTAGGATTCCTGTAGAACGTCTGGCAACTGAGCAGAATTGGCATCAATTGTCATATGATCCTGGGCAAAATGTATCTGAATAAGTGTTTTTCTGGAAAGAAAAATTAAATACAAGATAGCAATCAGAAAGCACAGGCTTTTTGAGAACAAACACATTTCTCTCTGCCTTCCTTTATATTCTAAGAAGTCTACAAAAAGTACTACAGTTGTGTGTTTCACAAATTATAGTAATTCTGAAAAAATCCAAATATTATATTTTGAGATTAAAGAAGAGGTATCACTTGTTCCGTGTATTTAATTATTCCATCTTACTCCTAATCAGTCTTCTAAGAACAGATGAACTGAGAAGACTGATAACAGTCTTCCTTTTCTAGAAAAGCTTCCCATCTATGGGAAGACAGGAGTGTAAGTGTTGTACACTTCTCTCTCTTCACCAACACATTTTAAGGTCTCTGTGCTTGTATTTCAGCAAAACTGAAATCACTGCTTAGTTTCACCAAGAACAGGCTTCTTGGTTATGTTTAGAACAGAAGTCAATACTGTAGGCTGCAGTGGTGGTGTGGGAGTGTTCAGTCAGGTACCTGTGCACAGGCAAATACACATTGCACCTTTAGGATACCTGCACTGCACGCTATGCACGATAGGCTCTGGTGTCTACCTGACCAACACAACAGGTAGTGGGGCTACATGCAAGCATTTGAGAAGGAAATACAGAAATTTGGAAAGAAATTGAAACTTCAAAAAACCAAACCACCACATAAATTACTTAGAACAAAAATATTTGAGAATTCACAGAATTTGCCATACTAAAATAAGACAGTATTGTAAAAAGTACATACATTTGCAATGTAGCTGCATTTTAGAAGCTGGGCATATTTTAGAGAAAATACAGCTTACCTGGCTTCAAGGGATGCAATCATAAAACCCAGTTCTGATTGCCTGCCAGGTCTCTTCAATAAAGTAGATCGAAGCACACTTACAGTATGTTCCAATATCTCACAAGCCTGCAGGTAACACCAGAATTTTCATAATTCTATTTTAAATGTCTACAGATAATAATAAACATTAATTTAGAAAGCTTAAATTTTGTACACAACATGTTAGTTATCCTGAAGATGGTTGGCTCTTGATAACAGTAAATAAGTCTAGAAAGTTTGAGTTACAGAATCACAGAATCACCAGGTTGGAAGAGACCTTCAAGATCAGCAAGTCCAACCCAGCCCCAACACCTCAACCAAACCATAGCACCCAGTGCCACATCCAGGCTTTGTTAAACACACCCAGGGATGGGGACTCCACCACCTCCAGGCAGACCATTTGAGTACTTGATCACTCTCTCCATAAAAAGCCTTTTCCTAATATCCAGCCTGTATTGCCCCTGGCACAGCTTAAGACTCTCTGTGTTCTGATCATACATAGATGCTTTGATGATTACATGAATGGTGCACATACATACAAGGAGAGAAGATGGAGCCAGATTCATCTTGGAGGTACATAGCAAAAGACAATAAATAGGAGTATAGTCAAAATCAAAATAATCCCTCTACATGACACAGCCTTGAACAGTTTATCAAGACAGGTTAGATCATCACAGACATATGACTTAATTTATGCTGACACTCAAGAAAGTTAAGGGTTTAACTGTAAATGGATATTTTGATGTTATAGGGCTATAGTAAAGAAAAAAAGAAAAAAAAAGAGTGTTACAGAAGTATCTTCCAGAACCTAGAAATAATATTTGTAAAACTATTTGAAACACTTGGGAAAGAAAAGCATAATAGAAAATAATACTGAATAGTTTGACTTTTTTAGAATACAAAAAATAAATACCCCAGTGTTAACAGAACTGTCTGAATACAGAAGAATCCAGTTAAGAGAATCAGATCTCTGGGGGTTTAGTCATACATACTAGATTATAGCTGGTTTATTGCAATAGGAGAACATACAGCTTATCATAAAAACATCCTCAACTTCTGTGGGTAGAATCTCATTCTGAGCGTCCTGCATCTGTTTGGAACCTGTAATTAATGTCTGTTAAATGCTCAGAGAAAACAACTACATTTAACTACATTTAACACCTAATTTTGCTTTTATTGAAATGGAAAGGCTGTAAAATTTCACTGAGAGCATTGCTGAAAAAAACCCCAAACCACAATCTCCAAACCCAAAAAATTTCCTTACCATGCTCTGTTTTCCTTCCCCCTCTTCCTCTAGAATTGCTTCTGTCAGACTGAGGGTACTGTTATACCAAAATTGTTCATCTCCTCCCAGGAGCTGTGCTTTCTCAAGGAGTGCTTTGGCTTGTCTGTGGTTTCTTTCCAGGTTAGCCAACACAGCAAGTAAGTACAAGCACTTTGACATATCCCATAGGGCCCTCAGTTCCTAGAAAGAGAGAGATGTGTTCTATACACTGAAAATCCACTACTGCTATTCGTATTTTTGTCTGTCTGTATTTTATATTAACCTGAAAGAAATAAAAAGCGAATGCTATTTCCCCAGGGATCTGCTGAACTTCTTAGTTACTCCTTATGGCACATCTACTTCATATTTCTTTCTGTTCCTGTACTTTCTATTTCACCAGTCAAATAAATGATTTTTCTGCTATTATTTAGTATGTATATATCTGCTACTGTTTGTCAGTGTCTGATGAAGAAATGTGATGATGAAAGATTTCTTTTGTCAACAGTACAGATACACTAGAGATCCAGCAAATTCACAATATTGCTTTACACTAGTTATAAGCTATATGACTAGTCCTGTATAAGGAACAAATATTGTATAATGTCTATATACTAGCATACAGACATACAGGATTCGATTGACCAATTACATAATTAAAATTACTGTCCTCCCTAATGTATTTTGAACGTTCCTCAATATACACTGCTTAATTAATGCTTTATAAAGGGGTATGTATTATTCATAAATATCATTCATATATTATTATTCAAAGTATTCATGATTGTACTAAATTTACATAGGCCATGTTTTCTTACTGGAGAAAAAATATTACACAAAATAACAGGTTATCAATTACACTTTCTTTAAATAAAAGTTTTACTGCAATTATTATATTTCAAAAACTTTTATAATGAAGTGCAGGGCTAAAGTGGAAAATGTTAGATATAGGGAAAATATCTGTAATGTATAATCCTTCATAATAATGAGATTATGTGAATCTGCTAGGTGGAACATATGGACACTTATTTCAAATCTGCCAGAATTCTAGGAAGTCATTTCAGTTTTATCAAAAACTTGCAGTCAATCCATAATGAAGTTCAAAATTAAATAATCAGCCTTTCAAATGATCAAAATATTGACAGGATGGGACTAAATGCTCTCTCTCTCGTCTGAACAAACCTTGAACTTTTCCCACCTATTTAAACAAATAAGATTGAAATATACCCCTATCTTCCAAGGTTACTGCAAGGCAGACAGAGAGACTGAAATTTATATAACCTTCAGCCAACTCCCATAAAGTTGGACTGAAATGCCATATATTTAAATGTACATATTACATATGTTGAAATGTAATAAGAAATTGGTTTGAGGTGGTGGGAGAAGGCTTGGCTTTGCAGTTTGATTATTATTATTCTGACAAATGATTGCATTTTCCCTACACATGCTATTAGTGTTTCTTTTTCTATTTAATTTGTATTGTACCTGAGTTGCAGCATGGGCCTCTGAAAGCAGAAGCCTTGCTGGCTGATACAAGCCCAGCTGAATTAGTACTTCAGCTTTTTCAATCCACAAGTGAGGGAAAGAAAGTGCACTCAGTCCTTTTCCTGTTACTGCATTTACCTCAAAACCCTGAAAAAAATTAAAGTATTACATCTTCATAAATGTCAAAAAACCTAGACAGAATACAAGTTCTTAACTGTGATATCCCACACCTCAGCTGTATTTGTATTTTCTAACTTCAAAATTTAACATTGTATTACAAGAACAGGTAGTTTATGAGATTTGGATTTTACAATCCTCAAAAGGCATTGAACTAGTAAGTAGATACTATTTAAACTAACTGGATGACAGATTAACTACTTCAGATATGCTGCTGTCACAAAGTTGACTTTTGGTAATAACTAAAACTAAAAGAGGAATATATTTACAACAGCTAAAAGAGGTGAATTGAGAGGGATTAGTAATTAGAAAAACAATGCACAAGTGTGGAAAAAATATACAAAAAGAGCAAAATGGTGTGATGACAATCCAGACAGCATTGCCATAATAAAGAGCAAAGTGAAGGTAAGTGTTGAAGAATCAAGAAGGCAATTATCTTCTTAAAAAAGAGACAGGAAAGAACTGAAATACTCGCATGCCCTTAAAACAATATGTAAGCAGAAGAAAAACTGATGTACATGCTGATGTAATGGAGAAAGAAGAGAAAAAACAAGAGCAAGAGTGAATACAGTATCTTTTTTGCTTCTCAGTCTTTTTAATCCATTTGCATTAGTCCCCAAATCCATTTGTAGGAAAGTAGTTTTACTTTGTATGAATAAAGATTCCAATCTTGTTTCTCCTTGATATAAATAATATGTTAGGCAAACCTCAGCTTCAGATGATTGCTAGCAGAATTTAGATAGCATGCACTTTTAATTATTTTTGTGTTCATGTATTTCTCAAGTATTATCTAAAAACAAACTATCAAGTGCATTAAAAAGGGAAAGAGTAACTTAGTATAGAAACTGAAGGAGAAATAAAAACCTTTTCCCTTGAAGTAAGGATAGTCTCTTTCCTACTACCATTAAGCTGAGCATTTTCAAATAGCACTTTTCTTTCTTCTGTCTTCATGCATACATTTTTTTCTTTTTTCAGTGCAATCTCTTGCCTACACCTAAATCACAGGAACAAAAAAGTAAACTCAAGAATATTTGAAAAAGAATTTCATAACAAAGTATTAGTGTGTTAGGAATCCTTACCATATAGTACTCTGCAGATAAACACTAACCAAACTTGCACAAAATTTTAGGGCAAAGCTAATATACTAAAGGCGTGTTCCAAGATAATTTTTCTCACTGTTTTCCCCCAACACTCATTAACTGTAGGGAAAACAGTCCCAAATAAATACCCCCTCAGCAGTGAAAATACATACATTGCTTGCTCTGATTCACTAATGTATACGTCTCCAGCAGCTTTCTCATGATACACAGATGCCTGATTCAGTTTTAAATCTGAACATATCAGGGCAATTCTACAAATAAAAAGAAAAAATGTTTAAGAAACAATCTGAATCCTTCACATGTTGCTTCATATAAGTACATTATATATACATAGCACATATTCCCCATTTGTCAATCCTACCTTCTCGTGTCTTGATTAATGCTGGCAATAACAAAGATTGCAAATAAAAGCGGGGAAAATTACCCATAGACAGGGGTCACAGAATCAAAGAACAGACAGAGGTCACAGAATCAAAGAATAGTTTGGGCTGGAAGGAACTTCTAAAGATATCTCATCTTTAGATGATCTTGGTGAAAGATGCCCTTGCATCCAATCTGACCTTGAACGCTTCCAGGGATGGGACATCCACCAGTAGGCCCAGTCTAGTCCATCAAACCTGTATCACTCCACCTTAATGGCAAAAATTATGTACTAAAACTACAAAAATATTTCTATGGTTTCACAATAGCATGCAACCACCTCCACCCTGCCCCTCCATGTGTATGTGCTAATCTACTTTTCTGTCCTGATTGAAGAGTAATACATTCCTACACATCTGTCTAATCATATATAGACATCAGGTAATAGATATATATAAAATACCATGAAATAAACACAAGTCTTGAGGAATCAACAAAAAAAAACCCTGTCTGGCAGATCTTGGCTGAAAATGATTTCCTACTAGAAAGTCCCTTTTAGTCTTGTAAGAAAGCAACTCAGTAACCAATTGGCAGAGAAACAGGTATATTTGTATACATGAACATCTGCTCTGCTCGGTGGGATCAGTTTCAGGCATTTTAAAGATTCATTATGTGGTATTTCACAAATCATCAGAAAATAAGCAAACAATTATTGCTTATGACCGTTACTTATTAAGCAATCATTATTTAATACCTACCAAAAAAGCATTATAAAATGCTTTAACTAAAATAGCAAGAATTTCAATTGCATGCATATTAAATACTTTTAAATCACAACTTTTAGGAGTTAAGATCCATAAAAAACAACATAATTTTGGTCACAAAGACAAATCTCTCTAAAAATGCACTTACCAGGGCAACTTCTTTGTGCCCTTATTTTTGATGCAAATAGGGAGTCTGCCTTTTGAATACCTAATAGATAAGACTTTCACAGAAATTTGACTTTGCTTTTTTCAGTTAGATGACAATAAGGCATTTCAAAAATTTTTCACATCAAAGCAGTGTGACTTCATAATCTCATATGCTTTCCACATGGGATATCATTTTTCGTAACAAATAAATTTAGTGGCTTTGATTCCACAAACCTATTCACCAAAATTCTATTAAAATGCATTAAAAAAGGAAGGAAAATAAATAAAAATCCACTACAAATGTAAAACAGTAAGTCACAAAAAATTCTTGTAACTATTTGGTGAGATATTAATGGATGGTCCACTCCATTCAGTTTCTCTTTTATTGAAAATAAATAAAGGATACAAACCGAAGGTGATAGAGATCAGACAGACTTCTACACTCCAGCACTTCACTAGCAATAACTTCAGCTAGATGAAAGACTGGAAGAATCAAGTGGGGGCAAAAAATTTTCTGTAGTTCTTTTGATAAAAGGTCCATAAAATACAAAGTGCAAGTCTGAAAAGAAATTTTAAAAAATTAAGTCAGTATGAACATAATTTTTTAGAAAATAAATTTTAAATTAATGATTACATCTTCAGTTCCAAAATAAACCTAAAAAAAGGCATAAAGAAACTTTCTAGATGAAAGAGCTGCAAGGTACACAGAAAGCTGGTAAATGTCTACTCGAAGTTTACTTCATTTCAGCATGCAGAGGACAGGCTAACACCTCCAAGTATTAATGAATACTACAATACAAAAGTATTTGGGACAACCGTCTGAAAGTACACAGACAGAAAAACTAAAATAAAACCATTTTCCAGTACTGATTTACTCCTAAATAGTAAATGCTCTAGATTTTTGAGGAGTATACTTACAGGTTTTGGGAAATTATCCCAGTGAATACCACAACCATTTGTGTTCTGTTTAAAAGTATCTCTGATTTCATTGGGACAGTCATACTGGGCCCATTCTTCCACATTTGCTGGTAAGTAATCAACTGATTCCTTCCCTTTAGGCTTCTCCTTTGAAACAGAAACTTCAACCTATAATAAAAGCAAGAACACTGATGAGATCAAATTAACAATCCTATTGGTGTTAAATATTCAGCTAAAATTGAACACATTTGCTTTGAAGTTTTGTCAAATTTGGGGTGGTTTTTAGATCTCTAGACTGTGGGTTTTACAAAACAGCAGCATCTTGACCAAGGCAACAAACAAAAAAAAAAGTATTTGTAAAGTCATGATCTCTCAAGACTGTGATCAAGAGTGGAGGAATGACCCACAGATTCACAGAGGAATTCTTCCCAGGTTATGAGAGTCAGGACATAAAACATCTGAACTATTCACCAGATGAGCCCAGGGAAACATCTCCAAGGAGAGGGTTGTTTTAATTCCATAAAAGTGGGTCTTACTTGTTTCTTTTTGTCCTTGTCTTTTTTAGGAGTTTTTGACTGCACTTTCTGATGACTTGTAGGTTGTGTTGAGAACGCTTTTGTAATAATCCCTGATGCTGACAATGACACCTAGATTATCAAATAATGACATTAAATTAATTTCAATTTGCAATATTAATAACAATAATAATCTCACTTTCCAGTAATAGTTATTATCCACTGCAAGTCAGTATCTACAGCTATTAACAATTGTCACATATCATAGTCTGCTTGCATAATAGTTTTCCTCAGTAAAAAAACAATTTCAGAGACTCCCGGATGCTTGGATTTTTTGTACAAGCATGGCAATGCAATTAAGCAGCAGAACTGTCAAAAGACAAGATTATCTCTGGAATAAATACTACACTACTTTTTTTTAACTTATACGGTTGAAAATGCAATTCTTTTTTTTTCCCAAACCATTAGTCTAACCAGCTTCATTTTCTACAAGGGATGAATTTTATAAGGAAGTAATCTGCAAGACAGCAAAGTCACTCTGTACTCTTTCTGAGTCAGTCTTTTACAATGCTACTACTGAACATTATATAAAAAATATTTTAAATATTTAAGCATACAAAAGAATTAATCAAAACTTTCTCTGTACAAGCAGGAGCACAGATTCTAATTTTACCTAAAATTAAAAAGAAATAAAAAAACCCCAACAACAAACAAAACCAAAACCAACCAAACAAAAAACCAACCAAACAATAAAACAAAACCAAAAGCCACATTATTTTGAGAAGACTAATAGGTTTTGCCAGAGGAATCAAGAGTAGAATACAAACTACGAAGGAAAAAATAATGCTGGATACTCAAAACAAAATAAAATTTCAAATTAAAGGTGACACATCTTTAAAAAGTCAGAGGCAGCTAATTTTTTCATAAAATATTTTAAGATCTTCTACTGACTTATTTATGGAGTCCTAACACTAAAGAGCCTGCTTTCAAGCAGATGTCTGCAGTCAGGTCTGCTTTACTTTGTAAAGCCAAAACAAGGTATCCTGAAGTACTTTAATTCCCTTAATACCACATGGTTATTTCTTTTCTCATAATACTGTTCAGCTGTAAATATGATTCTTAGAATTACAATCATTATCTTACAACTGGCACTGATGGCAGCAGCAACTCTAAGTTTTAGTTTTAATAGCTTATCCAAACAGTAGTACTCTCTTCAGGTAGTTGTTTCCCCTAGTAAGATGCACAGTCAAGTGCTTGATATTAAAAGTTATGCTTGTGTAAATTTGAAACATCAATATTACATTTTTACTTTGCAAATTCCTGTCTCACATCACATGTTAAACTGATTTTTATTTTATTTTAAATTCTTGCTCATAATTACCACAAATAAGTGGTAACAAGTTGCAGGCTTTCACTTCTAATTGGAGTAAAATTATACACAAGCCATAGCTTACCAATCTACTTGGTAGGTCCCAACTGAGACTATTCCTATAATGATTTGTTGCATTGCTATTATCAAGTACATATCTCGCCCCTTCAAATATTTACTTTACTCAACATATAATTGTTTTCCTATGACCATTGCTGCGATTCTGAATAGCCATTTCAATTGGGCATGTCTCTGAGAAGTGAAGTAGATTTGATCAATTTGAAATGCTCTAACTATGAAAAAGTAATTAGAGAAATCAATCAGTGAACACTGCCAGCTTCCACAATTCTTTTCAGTCAAATGACAGTCCTTTTGATTTCATTTCATGAAGGGCCACCTTCGGAACTGACAGAAATGTCTTCAGTGTGTATTCTGCCACTACTGAGATTCCTTAACAAATTAAAAAATACAAAATTAGAGAACATATTGCACAAAACATATGAATGGACTCCTGAGAAACAATGGTCCACTGCTTTTACCCTTAGTGTCTCCCCTCCATTTTCCTGAGAGAAACAATTTTCTTGTTTAATCCTTAAACCTGAGAAAATATGCTAACTGCACCATACAACAGAAAACCCTAAGGTTTTCTAAAGCTAAACACCAAATGAATAGCTGCTACCATAATTCCAGGAGGAAATGTGAAATATGCTAGCTACATAAGTATAACACAATACAACATATAATCTCATATAATCTCACCTGCCAGATACGGATGACACAGGCATATGCCATCAAACAGTGCTGCTGATGAAAAGAAGATCCATGACCAGAAAATAAAGCCATTAATGTCTGTGCTCTAAACAAAGCTTCCAGTTGTCTAATATTACTCAAATCTTCCAAATTCATTTGGGGCGTGGTACCATTTGCTCCATTGCCCATCTTAGCATTTTCTGTAGGCAACAATTTTGGTATAGCATTGCTTTCTGTTAAAAAAAAAGCAGCAAACACATGCTCACAGTGACAGCATTGTAAAAATGTATTTAAAAGTTAAAATTTCTCAATTGAAAATGAAAACATTTAGGGGGAAAAAAAGAAAAATGGAAATGTATCTGCTGAAGATGTTCTGGTTAAAGTGATGCAATGCTACTTGTACCATGTTTTTAATCGACAACGTAACAGTTCCGTATAATAAATGATGTAAGCCTGACAGAGAAATTAAATCTGAATAAGGCTGGACCAGATGATCTTCTGAGGTTCCTTCCAACCTGGGCTGTTTTATATTTAAATCTAATTCCCCTTATTATAATACTTGAGTTTCCATTAAGAGCTTTGCAATGATAGCAATCATAAGCAAACTGGTGAAACTGGGTGGGTTACAGAACTAACGTAAGAACACTGTGTGCTGGGTTCAGAACTGCCTGGATGGCCCAGAGAGTGGTGGTGAGCGGGGCTGCACCCAGCTGGCAGCCAGGCACCAGGGGTGTCCCTCAGGGCTCTGCGCTGGGGCCAGCTCTGCTCAATATCTTCATTGATGACGTGGATGAGGGGATTGAGTCCTTCATCAGCAAGTTCGCAGATAACACTAAGCTGGGATCGTGTGTTGATCTGTTGGAAGGTAGGAGGGCTCTGCAGAGGGACCTGCAGAATGGTTGGATGTATGGGCTGAGTCTAACAGGATGAAGTTTAGTAAATCCAAGCACTATAGTCTGGGGACAGTGTGGCTGGACAGGCAGAAAGGGACCTGGGGTGCTGGTCCACAGCCGGCTGAACGCGATGCAGCAGTGCCCTGCTGGCCGAGAAGGCCAAGGGCTCCTGGCCCGTGTCAGGAACAGTGTGGCCAGCAGGAGCAGGGAGCTCATTCTGCCCCAGTACCCAGCACTGGCGAGGCCACACCTTGAGTGCTGTGTGCAGTTCTCAAGGTGTGAGAGTTCCTTCCTCAGCTTGGGAAGGACGTTGGGATGCTCGAGCACGTCCACAGAAGGGCAATGAGGCTGGAGAGGGGCTTGGAACACAAACCCTGTGAGGAACAACTGAGGGAGCTGGGTATGCTCAGCCTCGAGAAAAGGAGACTCAGGGGTGACCTTATCACTCTCTACAACGTCCTGAAAGGTGCCTGTGCTCAGGTGGGGTTGGTCTCTTTCTCCAGGCAGCACTGACAGAACCAGAGGACACAGTCTCAAGCTGCACCAAGGGAAATATAGGTTGGATATCAGGAAAAAGTTTTTTCCAGAAAGGGTGATAAAGTTCTGGAATGTTCTGCCCAGGGAGGTGGTGGAGTCCCTATCCCTGGGTGTGTTTAACAAAGCCTGGATGTGGCACTGGGTGCCAGGGTTTAGTTGAGGGGTTGGGGCTGGGTTGGACTCAATCTTGAAAGTCTCTTTCAACCCAGTGATTTTGTGAATTCTATAAAAACTTAAATCACCATAGGACTGTAAAAAAAAAAACCCTAACAAAACCCCTAACTGAAAAGTATGAGCAGAAGGTTGTTACTGTTACCAATCAACTGTGTGATAGAGACACTGCATATTTATCTTTCTCAATGAAAACACCAGAGGTACTCGTCTGATCCATGTCATCTATCCACACAAAAAAACCCAGCAGAGCAGATGTTCATTAATGCCACACAGGACAGTATGCTTCCAGAAATCAGATACTTTTTTCCCCAAATGAATATCAGAATCCTATCCTATCAGAATAGGTCACTACGGTCATACCAGAAAAAGTGGATATTTGTGTGAAAGGAGCAAAGAATTTTTACAGATACAAAGTAGTTGAAGCCATACATCCCTTTGAAAGTCATTTTTGAAAAATTAATGCTAAGATACAGCAAAGGAAAGGGTAATGGACTTAGGTACCCAAATCTTGCCATAGAAACTATTTCCTTAGTTTCATCTGTCCCTCCATGAGAACTCACTTGAAGCAAACTGTCCAGCACTGCTTTCTGGTAGCATCTCACCTCTCAGGAATCCCTGTGTCAGAGGGGGGCAATATCTTACTATATCAAAAGACTGAGGGTAATTCTCCATTGCATAACACAGAATTCACAAATAAATTGAACTTGCATTGAATAAATGACAGTAAGTGCACGAGAAAATACAAGCAAACTTGTGCTATTCCTTTTGATAACTAAGCTGCAAATTTAAAATCTCACTTGTGTTTCCTGCTGAGAAATTGCTCTGAAGGAGAAACACCCATTACATACCTTCCTCTTGTGAGGATTGCATAGGGAATTTCATACAAAGCAGAAGATCTATTGCCCACTGCAGAGGTTTAATAGCATCATTGAGGGGAAACTGGTTACAATATAAGCATTCAGCAAATTCCATCAGGTAATCAACTCTCTGCCATTCATCATCTTGTTTCTATAAAAGTAATAAAGGAGGAGTTAATTGGTATTTGTTTATGTAAACCACCAAAATTATATTCTAAAGTTTCATGTAGTCTTAACAGAAGTAAAAAATAATTATTTGACATCAAGCAGTTTTACTGGCATCACATAATCAGAATTATGATAAACAGAACGTAACAGGAAACTCTACCACCAGTTAAATCTTCATTTTATTAAAACCACTTACTACTCTTAGGCATTTTTCTT
Source organism: Setophaga petechia (assembly GCA_024362935.1). Taxonomy (NCBI): domain Eukaryota; kingdom Metazoa; phylum Chordata; class Aves; order Passeriformes; family Parulidae; genus Setophaga; species Setophaga petechia. The sequence goes on from JANCRA010000007.1 coordinate 36,955,108, forward strand.
TGGAAGAACTCAATGAAAATTTTACTGGATATAAAGATTCAACCATAGAGAGTTTTCCTACTGAAGAATAATCTCAAAGTTATAAATAGCAATCGTCAAGTATATGGCCTCCCTACCCATTCAGGAACTTGCAGTCCTATGAATCACTTGAGAAACATCATTCCATCAGCATGGGAACAAACAGGAAGGACTGACAAACCTGCAGAGCAATGATTGCATTTTGAAAACAGCTTAACTGTCCACCAATACTTCTGGAGACTGTTACCAAGTGGCGCCACATATGTGACAAGGAATCTTCACTTTCATGACTGGCTTTCTGAATGGCCATCATAAAATTGCACCCTGATCCGGCCCTCACTGTAGCCATAAGTTTGAAAATCAGGCTAGAAAAAAGATCAAACAAATTACAAATTACTTGCATCTCTACCTATGAAGTTACTTTGTGAGTAAGATACACATACTAGCTCATATCTGTAGTAGTACAAAGATGCAAAGCTTATAAACCGGCATAAAAGGGCATGAAACCAACTCAGACAAGATTTTATAAGCAGTATCCTAGATAATTTTGTTTCCATTTAATGAAGAAGGGTTTGCAGGTAGGAAAACTAAAACTTCTGCTATATAGCCACATTTCATGCATCTATTGGCTTGGGAAGTAACATACTACTTTTATATAAGTTTTTTAAAAATTAAATTTACAAGTATTAAATTTACAAGTATTAGCAGATTAATGATAGGAAGCACTGTCTATGTCTTTTCATGGAAAAGACACAAGAATGTTTTGTGTTGTAAAGACAGGTTGCTTAAAAGTAATCATAATACTTTCCCAATGCATATAAAATGAAAAATACTCAAAAGTTTTATACTTCTTAAGAACCAAAATGCTTATTTTAATAAAAATAAGTCAACTAGCTTACAGTTTGTGTCTTGTCTGAGGCAAAACTTGGATAGCTTCATCCAGGAGTTTTAGTGCTGTCTCCCAGTCAGCTTTATCTGCATAGATGTGGAATAATAGACCATACAAGGAGGTTCTTAATGCCAGATCTTCCTCAGCACCTTTGAAGTATATTCAAATGATTTATTAATATACTGCAGAATTAGAATAATGATTACAAAATACTGGGTTTTCTTTTATTACCAGATCAACAGAAGGAAGAACATGCCTGGGAGAAAGCATCCAAGTGATAACCCAATATTTTGAAAATCCTTTGTGATCCACTGATGCAAAGGACATGTATCTTTCTTTTCCTTAAAAAAAACCCAAAAAAACATTAAAACACAAAAAAACCAAAACAAAACACAAAAACCCTTTATCTTTCAGTTAACATATATCTCTAAGTATTATTGAACTTCTGTCTGTGAACCAGTCCAGATGAAAGCCGCAAGCATTTCTCCAGAATGAGTCCTATACTACAAACCCAATAAAAAATATCTAGACTTAGTAATATTAACTTCCTTACACTCATTAAATAACATTAGATCCTGAAGTACTCCCAGAGAGTCACAGAGTAGCTGAGGTTGGGAGAGATCCTACAGAGCTGTCTGCCTACATGCCTGCCTAAAGCAGGCTGCCATCCTCACCTGTGAAAATTTGACTATCACAATTCCCACCCAAAGGTAAGAGACCCGCTGTTTCCCTCTCCTCTACAGCACAATTCTGCATCTTCAAAGAGAAATTTACTGTCTAGTTTCATCAAATAGATTCATATAAGACACACTAACCATTAAATACATGTAGGATGATGCTAAGCAGTTAACTAAGCTGTAGCCACAACATTTGGGTTAAGTATTACATTAGCATCATCAAAGATTTATCCGATTTGGTCTAATAAGCATTTACTTCCATGAAGGCACAAAGTTTGTCTAATTTAGTGGCCTTCTACAATGGAGCAGCTGCACCAATGGACACGAACTGCAGAGGCCATCCACCTGGATTTCTCTAAGGCCTTTGATATGGTGCTCCACAACCTTGTTGCTACTGAGCTGGACAAATAGAAGATTGGTGCATGGATAAGAATTACAGTCACTGGCTCAATGTCCAAATGCCTCAGTGTCCAGAGGAGACCAGTTCCAAGTGGAATACCTCAAGGGATACCAACACCAGGGATACTGGAACCAATATTGATCAAGTCTTCCTTGCTGACACAGCAAGGGGATTGAGTGCACCTCCAGCAAACCTGCTGGTGACACTGAGGTGAGCAGTGTGCTTGATTGATGAGAGGGAAGGGATGTCACCTAGAGGGACTGACGAGCTCAATGAGTGGGCCCAAGGCAACCTTTAGAAGCTCAACAAGATCAAGTGCAAGGTCCTCCACCTGAGTTAGGGCAAACCCCGGCATCAGTGCAGCCCAGGGGATGAAACAAGAGCAGTCCTGTGGTGAAGGATTTGGGAGTACTGGTAGATGAGAATCTGGACATCTGCTGGTAGATCCTTCTCCAGATATAACTGCATTTAAAAATTGACTAGTTATCCTGGTCAAGGATCACTGGAGATCAGTTCCTGCCTCTCACAATGGTTCCTACAGTGTATACGTATTTTAAAAACTCAGTAACTCCAGAAATAATCAAATATAGAGCACTCTGTTAACAGGAATTTTTTTCCTTAACTGCTATCAGAAGTCACTCACTTCTCACTCATAAGAATTACTAAAATTTGCAGACAAAAAAATACCTATGCTGCCTGTAACTGTAAATTTTCATTATCTACATATAATTACTTTTTAATACTACTTATTAAGGATTCACTCTGAAATTATGCTGCGGTGGAGAGATAACTATATACACATAATGAAGTATTCCTTTTTGCTGGTTTTAAATGTATCTCTACAAATAACAAACTTTAGGACTGTGTCTATGGGCAATTACCATTATGTATCCAAACACTGTCAAAGTTCCATTAAACTCACAATTATCACAGTGCTTTTAAAGTACACATTGTACTCATCAGTTCCTACACACCCAAAATAATCAGGCCAGTCACCATTACTGATTATTTGTGATTTATACACAGCTTGACAAGAAAGCAAAGTAAAGGTTTCTATTCTTGTATTATCCTGCTTGATGATCTGAGATGCAGACTCATATTTGTACCACTAAGCTTGGATGCAAAAGTCATCAATAATTGTGCCTATGGAAACATACAGCAGCTCCACTGACACGTAAATCAAATCTAGAAAGAGAAACAGATAAGCTCCATGGAGTTTTAAAGCAAGAAAAGTTGTAAATGGGCATGGAAGTTCCAGTGAGCAGAAGAAATTCCACCTGGTGAGATGTGTTATATGACACACATCACTTGCATAGTGTTTCGAGAGGATAACTTCTTTGGAATATACATGCTGTTCATCATCAATAAGTATTTAAATTTATCATAAATTGCCAGCACAGTCTAAATTTTGACTCCTTCCTACTGCCAAAGTCCTGAACAATCCTAAGTTAAAAACCTGAAGATATGAAAAGTAAAACTTTCCTTTTGCAGGTAGCAGAAATTTGAGTCTGCAGGTGGGAGAAACCTCAACTCAGTCAGTAACTTTTTTTTCCTTAGTTAGTGTTTTAGGATCTATAATCATATTTTCCAAATCTACTATCATACTTGCCAGAAGTGGCTTTTTTTTCCTGGATTTTGAATATTCTCTAAAAATTACTTTTTGTAAGCTTCAAGAAATGAAACACTACAGTGAAAATCAGACAGCAAATTACTTTGCAGAAAACTGTTGAGAGTTTGACAATTGCCCAAAACCAAAAGAATCACCAAATCAAATACGAGAGTATGTGACTGCAGGTAAGAAACCAGAAATGTGTTTATGACAAATAAGTCACTTTTGCCTCTTAGGAAAAATATCTTGAAGTGTCTTTACCATCAGCACCAATCACTAAAAACAAGCAATACCTATTAGAAATTCTCACCTGTTTGTTTTTAGATTCTGCTTTAATTATATTCTTAAGAATTATTTTGGTAGGTTCTTTAAACTGTTCTCTGTCATGTGGTGAGCCTAGCAAAGGTAAACATGCATTCCAAAAATGTGCAGCTGCAAACATTACAAGGGAATAATTTCCAGCTTCACCTGCATGCCTGAAAAAAGGGAAATAGAACTTTATAAGGAAAAGCAGCCACACTTTAGCTATAATAAAGGATTCTACTTTTAGGAACATTTGGTTTTAGCTGATCTATGGATCACCTCAGCAATGAGGACTTAGCATAAGAGTTTCATAGAAAAGATATTTTCCATTTTTATATGCCAAACAATGTCACACACTCAGGAGAACTAGGAATAAATAAGTAGCCTATTAATGATAATAATTAATTTTACTGTATTTCTGTATAATCTTAGCTCAAGAGCATTCATTTAAACAATAGCAGAAACCTCCTCAAGATGATCTCATTGAAATAATGTACTTTATTTGGCTTCCTATAACGTTAATTTCTCATCCCAAAAAACCATTAAAAAAAAAAAAAAATTATTACTGTACTATGGATTTTGCTTAGTATAGTACCACTGTAACACAAGTATATGGCCCAAATGCCACTAGCTGCACCCAAATTGCTTTGAGCATATTTCTGCAAATGATACTTTGAATTAATAAAAGTTAATAATCCTCCATATTGTGACACACTACTCATCTGAGTGAGAATAAAGCTTGGCATTTCAGTGAAAAATTACAGATTGATGTAATGTAATCACCAATTGAATAGCCTTACTGTTTTAAAAGAAGCAGTTTTTTGAAACTGTCAATATGATCACCCTCTAGACAGCACTCTTTAGATCACATTTAGACTGCTACATCCAGTTTTAGGCCACCCAATACATGCCAGACACAGAGACCACGAGGAGCCCAGGGAAGGGCCACGGAGATGATCAAAGGGCTGGACTGCACTTGCCTTGAGAAGACTGTTAGCTCAAGAGGTGGCTTTAGGAGCCCTAAGAAGGGGAAGTATACCCCTATAACCTAATAACCTCAATAACCTAATAAAGTAATTGAGAAGCAACAGTCAGGCTCTTCCCAGTGAATGGCAGGACAAGCAAGAACATGCATAAGTTAAAACGAGAAAGGTTCAGAAGTGTCCCCCATGGGTAGGACCATGCAGTGGGGCAGGTTATTCACAGGAGCTGCGCGTCTCCTTCCTGGAGGTTTTCACTGGATAAAGCCCTGGACTGGCCCTGCTTTGAGCAGGAGCCTGAACTAGATCCCTTCTGAGGATGGTGTGATTCTCTGACACTATAAAGTCAGCTATGTGGAAAGTAGTTGATAAATTTACTGAAGTGCAAGAATCTGTCAAATCCTTTGTTAAAGATTCCAATTCGCAATTATGTTGATTTTTATCAGTCTTGGGAGAAAATATGATGATCTCCAAAACTAAACTAAATTTTAGATTTGTTTTATGTTAGTTTTCTCTCAACATAAAACATACCTGGCACTCTGAACAAAGGTTTGTGATGCTGCTACACGCAGATGTTTTCTTCCAGACAAATTCTCCATTATGCTCTTTCCTTTTATACAGGCTGCAATGCTTAACATTTCTTGTCTCACACTGTTACCAAGCCTGCATAAAGGCAAACATTTCAAGAAGCACTAAGTCTTACAGGCTAAGATCATACCAATTCCTATTGATGTATTCAAGTTGCTTCTATATAGATGTCCCTTACTTAGGAAGTTACAAATCCTTTTATTGAGTTTTCTTTTAAAATTAGAAAACATTTTAAAAACTGAGTATTTTGTGAAAAAGTAGACTGAAATATCTTTTTCACAACTCTACAGAAAATAATGCGAAATTAGACATTAAAAAACTATTATCTGTATTCAGCAAGGAAAGAACATAGATTTGTCATTTTCTCCCTATTTTTCACTATTGTACATCAAAAAAATATTAGGTCTAAGCCCAACTTATACACCAAGCAATTAAAACCAGAAATCAGGAAAATTAGACAATTTTTGATACTTTATTTTGAGATTTGTCATGCTTGTGTGTAGTAAAGTATGCTCAGGGCTCTAGAGAAATTGATATGGATCCCACTCCACTACATGTAGAAGAAAACAATATAGATTTCAGTTCGAGAGTTAATCAGTAAAAAATTAATACAGAAATAAATTGATACCATTGGTAAATATCATTGATTAATAGCACTTAGTAAGAAAAGAATAAATTCGATTTGCAGGAGGTTTCAGCGTCTGCCGCCGAGCGCCGCCCCGCAGCAGCGCGGAGCTCGCCCCGGCTGTGTCCACGAGAGGGCGCCCCTGCCCACAGCAGGAGCTGACCGGGGAAAATTCCGCCCGGACCTCAACTCTGCGCTTTACCATGGAAAGAAAGACTGTCCCCTGTTCTCGGGAATAGCACTGCCAGTACGTGACTGCACAATCAGACACTTCATCCTTCATTAGTTTGACTTCCTACATTCAGAAAAACTGCTATTAAATGGAGCTGATTATTTGATTCTTTTCTCTTTGGATAAAATTAAATTCTTCTTTTGGAGGAAATTATTTTTCAAAATAGAGGGCTCAAAGGGTATCACCTTTTTTATAATAAAGGACTCCACCAATAGATCCATGTATATGTGCCTTTTTTTTTTTTTTTTAAGCCAAGGTTCAAAATATCACTTAAGTAAGAGACTGGGCTTTTAGAGGAATTCATTACATTCCTATTGTACCCACATGCATAGATGGCAATTTAGTGCTGTCAGACTACCTGAACAACAGAGCCTGGAATACAGGAACTGCTCATATCTTTCATCACCCCCAGCTTCCACTTGGTCCATGAACTACACAGCCCTTCAGTGTATTAGAGCCAGATGAGCACTGAACGCAATTTGCTTCACCAAAAATAGAATCAGCTATTTTCTGCTTAGAGATTATAAAATAGTCAAAATACTATGATTCCCAGAGATCATTTCAGAGCAGCAGTGCTCCCGGAAGACACCCAAACACAGAAATGTACAAGCTTCTGACTCCCTTGGATAGCAAGCTTCATCTATCTGAATGAGGTCCAGAGCCACAATCTGAATCTCCCACTGCCTTTTACTTTCATTTTCATCTGTAGCAGCACAATTTCTTTGGAAAAAAGATTCTTCCATTTTTGTTTGTGACCAGACACATTTACCCTCTTTACTTTCTTCAAAACTTCATTCAAGTACATTACCATATCATAGGAAATTCTATGTACTTACACGCCATATTTCTTAATATTTCTGTTGAGGACAAAATTCTCATCTGATTCCAAGATCCTTTTGGAACAAGTCATCACTCTTTCATGGTCTTGTGATACATACGCAAAATATGCAAGTCGTGTCAGTGTCTGCAATTCCACTAAGGAATCTGACCAACTGCATTCTAAAGCCAAATCCAGTAACTGGGATTAAAAAAAAGAAAGGTTAAAATTGAAGGGTTTTGTTTGCTTTTTTTTACAACCCACCTGGGCATGGAACAAGTAGATGATAAAGCCATCTAGAAAATGAAAGAGCTACAAGTACAATCCAGATATACAACAGAGAGGCCTCATTCACCGTGTAGTAAGTATTAACATAGTGTGTGCAAATCCAGGTATAATTGCACATGCCTTCTGGCCAGAAGTGTCTGCCAGGACTTGTCCTGTGTCCTCAGTCATCTTTCAAAAACCAGTGGAATAAGACTTTCAAAACTCACAGCTTATTTTAGTGAAGTCAAAAGTAAGAATGGGACACAGAAGCGGTTTTGCAACAAGCAGTAATTGTAATAAGCAGTTGCTGTGTATGCTGTTATATATGTGGCAGCTCAGGAGAGCTTGGGCTCCATAATCTTAGAGGTCTTTTCCAACCTAAACATACATACACACATATAGATATAGTTACAGATCATTTCATTGGTAGTTTCATTATAGGATCTAAATGTTTTAATTTAATTTCTTTTGTACATGTCAAAGGTCCACCTTTTCAGGATAGTGGTAATTGTTAATGAATTGCCCCAAATGAAGATACTACAATACTGCTATACAAAACTATGCCAGTGAAGTGATAGCTAAAGTTAACTCATAATATTTGACATAAATCCGTATACCAACTAGAATTAGATACCTATTTATTCATGAGGACCTAGTTGCTAGTTGTCAGTAATAGTTTGTTGGTGTCCTGCCAACCTGCTAGTTTTATTTTGCACAGTCAATCAACAGTCACCAAGTATAGTTGTGTTCTACCTTGCAACTGTCAAAAGAAAATTCACTCTAATGTGAAGTTTTCTGTTGAAATGTTGAATGCCTCGAATACAAACCCAAAGCTCCCTGTAACCACTGAAGAGTCAGGGAGGGGTCGGTGTCTTTTCCCAGGTAACAAGCGACAGGACAAGAAGGAACAGCCTCAAGTCACACCAGGGGAGGTTTAGGTTGGACACTGGGAAAATCCCTTCACTGAAAGGCAGTACCCATCCCTGGATGAATTAAAATATTGTGTGGATGTGGCACCTGGAGACCTTGGCAGTTCTGGGGCAACAGCTGGACTCAGTGATCTCGGAGGGCTTTTCTAAACTAAACAACTGTAAGCTTCTTTCAAGTTTTCTCCAGAAGAAAAATGAAAGGTTAGAAGTATGGTTCTGGACAGAATTCACCTGAACCCATTATGCTCATCTGATGGAAACAATCTGCCAGAGCAACATAAGCATAAACTGAATATTTATATTCTAATGGCATCTGATCTTTGGATAAATAAAATTATTCTGTCACAAAAATCTCCTTCCTGACATAAATATTTAATCTCTTGGTTAAAGAAAATAATGGTACAATAAAAGATTCAAAAATAATTTAAACTCTATTTGAAATTGAATTTGAAATCAAATTCATAGTACACAATTTCCTAAAACTCAGGAACTTATAAAAAAACCCTAAATACCTGAGATAAGCTAGGAAGAGTGAAATCCATGAGACCCAAGCCGTTACATGAATACATTTCCAGACCAACAAGAATTCTTGCCAGAGGATTTCGCACTTCATCATTATTCTAAGCAGAAATAAGAAATTCACATTCAGATTTTTTTTTTGCAAGTTAATATTATTAAGGACATTAATTGAGATAATAATAATAATAATAATAATAATAATAATAATAATAATAATAATAATAAATAATGTTTGAAAACCTCAGTTTGCTCTAAGCAATTCCTGCTCTGTACTGTGTCCTTAAAATCCTTGGTTTTTTGTATTTATAGATATTTAATTAACACTGTGAACTCTGAACTACTAGTTTCAACACGAAAAGCCCACATCAACAATTCAATGAAGGCAAATTTCATATGCCACTGAGAGTTTCCAGCTTTAAAGACACTATAAAATAAAAATATAAGAATTAAATATTTTTCCCAGCTTACTAGGTCTATAATGTATATATAAAGAGGCCATAGTAAATGTTGACATTAATATAGCTGATTTTTCTTAACACTTTTAATGCAGCCATTTTATTATTTTACATTTGTGAATTCGAAATCAATTTTGCTCAACAGTCATCATATGACAAACATCACTATGGCAGCTAACATCATAAGGAAGAGTCAAGAAATGTAGACTCACTGCAATACCCAATGTCAAAAATTTACGTTGTGTTCTGTAAGGAGCTGCAGACAAAATTTATTTTTACATTATGTTCAAATAGACAGAAGAAAATGTACCTTAATAATTTCAGTCATCATTAAATGAATTTATGAATTTAACTTCTCTTTGTAAAGTTTCAACATCATGCAGGATTTCAGGGAAATCATACCTCCCCCCGAGTCCCAAGCTGATGTCTGATCTGCTGCTGGTTTAACTGCTTTGCTTTCACCCAGGTAGCAATGATCTGCTGTTGTGCAGCAATAGAGACTTTTTCATTAGGTATGGTCCTAGTCATTGCATTTAGGGCAAATTCACAAATCTAAACACCAAGAAGAGACAAAAAAAGTGAAATACAGGAGAGTGTGGAAAGTTTCTTGTATGTTTCTTGTATGGAACATGCTATCCATTAGTTATTTTAGATTATTGCACATGCATCTCTAAGCCGAACAACAGCTGCTTTAAGCCAGCCCAAGGCAAACACAAGTTACAGTCCTCAGCCCCAAGCTGGTAAGGAGCTCCAATGTGCATTTGGGAAGGATTTGTGGTGACAGAAACTGTAAAAAAAGGTAGCTTTAAAAAAAAAACCAAAACACTTCCACTCTTGAATTTATAGGAATTCATTCTGCTCTAATATATGACAGCAGAATGAAAGGGACTACAAAAAATCAGGGGTTTGCACCTCTAAGGCAGCTTTGATGTCAGGAAATCCACTAGGATCTACTGAAAAGGACTGGATGATATTTTCTTTTTCCTGTTTCTTTGCTGCAGCTTTTCTGCTACTCTCTACTGCTGTATCTTCCATCTTCTCAGCAGGTTGTGGCTTCGGAATCCAAGAAATAATTAGGCCTCGAGCCAAAGCATTACATAACATCAGTAAAATTTCAGTACTTCTGTAAAAGAAAATAAAAATCAGAAGTGCATACTGCATCAGATCAAAATAAAAAGGCAGGAATAAAGTTATTGATTTCAAGAAGTAAGCATTACTTGAAAATAATTTTTTTTCATAGAAGGCAAAATTATGGATATTACCCAAAAACATTTGCCTGTTGGTAAAGCAGTTTAATGATTAAAACTACAAAACCCAGAATCAATTTTCAGTTAACATCAATTTTTCTCATATGAAAAGAACAACTATTTTCTAAAAAAGTATCCTAAACCAAGCCCTTCACATTTTTTATGGTTATCATGCCAATCCACTGCCAAGCTGAAATTTTTGGGTTTTTTGGTGTTTTGGGTTTTTTTTTTTTTCAGAAAACATGAACCTAATTACATCTAAGAGATTACTGCTAGTACATATTGCTGTAAGTATCAAAATAAATAAGCAGGTATTACCAGTCTTCAACTCTGCACAAACAGAAATTTTAATTTTATTCCCCAGTACTGTTAAAAGAGACTTTGCTGCTGGTCGTTACTCTGCCTAGTGGTGAGGTCACTCCCAACGAAGTTCAAAAATATCTAGGAATTTGTCCTATAGTCAGATTTTGACTAGAGTATCTACTCCATCATGGTTGATCATTCTCCCATGGCATTTACAGCAGAACAGGGTTTCTCTAAACCACTGTGGAATCCATGTTCCCATTTTCATGGTCTACTAATGAGCACATTCCCTTTATTTCTTTTGTTTTCCATTTTCTCGTATTTCAGAACCAGTAGTAATCTGCTTACACTGGTTAGAATTATTTGCAATGAATTACCTTTACAAAATAATTCAAGATCAGAGAACTGACAGCAGGCAAATGCATTTTGAGCTGTTGTGCAAATTCAGAGTCTCAGAGAATTTTCTCGATTTTCTGACTAACTTAACAAAATGCTGTTTTGCATGCACATGTTGCTATTCCACACTGAAGAGAAAGTAATATTCATTGGTCTAAAGTTAGCATGGTTTGCAGTGTATAGTAACAAAGAACAAACAGAAAGGATTAACACTTAATTTTCACAATTTATCTTCTCAGCTACTCTATGTATACCAAGACTCCTTCACTGCCAATGCAAGCCAGCAATAAATATTTCACAGCACAAAGTGACTTTCGATATTTGCAATAATATTTTCTGTGGTTTAGAAAAATGAGTATGTTCATATCCAAGCATCTCAATTTACCCGTCATGCCTGACAGTCTTGATGGCTCCAAGAAGAGTCTGCAGATACTCAATAATGTCCCTCTGTCTTCCTGAAGAAATCACATGTCTGTTATAATTTAAGGTATACACCACAGCATTGTGAACAATCCAGGCTTCATTCAATTCTTCTCCTATTTCAGCTGCACGTTGGAAGTTTTCCATAGCATACTGAGATAAGCTGTCTATCCATAAACTATAAAATTAGTATAAAGAAGCTGTTATTCCAAAGCTTCAACACTAGAAGGAATTCTGTCATAAGGTTAAATATGCAGTACTACCAACAAGAGCAAAAATTTAATCAATTTTCAGTTGCACTTACTAAGTTCTCATCCACTGACTTCTATTTTCCTTCAATGAGAAGATGGTTCAAAAAGGAAGTAGTATGAACATAAAATGAGTAGTCTCTGACATTGAAATGCTATTAGCTTAAGAAACAATGTCTATGGTTCAGGTTTCATCTGCATGTCTGGGTTTTTTAAATGCGTGTGTAAATCCACTCATCAGTGCTAGAAATCAATAACCATGTCAAGGCTCTGCTTGAACATAGGTATGAGTGAGGCATGCCATCTGAGAGTTAAGGACATGTCTTTTTTACTCAAAACTGCATGTGTTGTTGCACTCAAAGACATTTCCAGGTGCTTTGAAATGCTGTAATATTTTCAAATAGAATAACATTTTCTTCACAGTCTGTGCAATAACTTTCTTTCAATAAATTTATTTTCTTTCTTAATTATCAAAATGTACTATTACTTTGAAAAAACAATACTAAAAATACAGTCTTGAATGATCATACAGAATTGCCATGGTTCCAAGTCATAAAGTCAAAAGCACAAACTGACAATGGGTATTACTATGTCAACAGTGGTACAGGACACAGTACCAGACCAAAGTCCTTTTTTTCCTATGGGTTTTTAATCTAATTAGGTAAACTCAAAAATAGCTAGTAGCAAATTTTGGAACAGAGTTCTCATCTTCTTTGCCCCTTGGCTCTGATCAGTTTATAATTTTTCCCATTCTACTGAACATTTGCAAGCAGACAGTGTGAGAAACTTCACTTAATTTTCAGATTTCATGAACAGACCTAGGGACACAACTCTGCCATCCTGATCTCTCAGCACACGACCACTGTAACAATAAGGCTGGTATCACCATGAATGTGCACAGCAGAGAGTCTAAGCATCGTCTTCAGAAATCTCTCTCCTCCTTCTTCTCCTTCACAAGAAATAATCCTGTCAGACTAGTAAAAAACAGTGCTTGCTATATTCTACTCTCCCAAATTCATTTCAGTTGATTGGATGGAGCACACTAGATTCACCAACTGGAATAATTCATCGTATGCATTCAGTACTATGAAATCCTTATATGTATAGGAGCTATAAAGCAAGACAAAAAGAGCTTTTTGATTTGAGAAAACATACTTTTAAATACAGAATTTAATTATCTAAGTGTCAATGTACAACAATTATTTTTCAGCTTGGAACACGAGCTTCTATTTTCAGAGAAATAAATGTTAAATGAAAAATAAAATCCACACTCCAGAATGAAAGGAAACCTAAGAAAAATATCTCAAACTATTTTTTAGATCTTCTTCCCATTTCCCAGGACTACCCACAAAAATGAAGAATCTGGTGACAATTTTACTAAGGAGAAACAGTTTTTGCAGTTATCAGGAGTGTCTCATAATAATGATCTGTTAAGAGTGCCTTGGTCTTGATATGCGTTACAAAAAAGTACCTGTATGTTCTCCATTCTGGATCACTGTCAGGAAGATATGAAACACGTCCTGGACGAGACTGGTATGTAGCTTCTGGAGGTACAGCATGATCATTCAGTTTGACTCCCTGCAATCTTAATAAATGAACAGTTGCCTGAAAAGACACAGAGAAATAAATTGTCTACCCAGGTTATCATTGCAAAAACAGATTATTTCTTCCTATTTGTGCTGTTACCTCTTTAAAAATTAAAAAAAACCAAAATGTTTTTTCAAATACTGTACAGGCACGTACAAGTATATGAAATACAATGCTCAGTACTTCATTAGCTAATTTTACTAAATAATTACATGGAGAAAGACCCATTATTTATATATGTATAATTTATATAATTATGCTGGAACTTCATGGATCCAGAAATGTAATGTCAGATGTCAAAAATTTACAGTAGAAACTCTTGTAAAGAAGTGTTATCAGCACCTGCAGTAAAACTATAGCTACAGTTACTCTCACACATTATTTTGATAAGGTTGCTTCATGAAACCACTTCTTCCTTTACTTCCTATGGAGACAGAAAATAACTAAACTCAAAATTCCGGTGCTTCAAGATTTGTATATAAAATAAAACTAAACAAATATGAATGACGATTATGTAATTTATTTACCTCTGCATTAATAAATCTTATTTCTGCTAGTATTCTGAGTAAATCTGCTTCAAAAGAAAAGGATTTAGCAGGCAGCAATGATTTTCTTGATGAGCTGCCACCTTGACCATCCATCATCACAGTTGCATTAGCTTTATTCTTCTGTGCTAAAAATAAATAACCCCATTATTATTTCCATGCAAATCACTGTCTTCATTTTTAAATTTACAAATCCCTACATATTCTTAAATTCACAAGGAATAGTTAGCAAGAAAAGATTTTTAATTATTTCAAGTAATGAACTTTTACATTATTGCCATTTATTGCACTCAAAACCTGCTCTTAAGTAGTGCTGAGGCATTTGTCACCTGCGACTTTGCTGCATTTCAATTTATTTATAATCTTCAATATTTGCAGCAAATAACTTGCTCCAGTCATAGTATGCATACTGAAATTTCAGTGTGAATAGATGAATAGACTCCATGGCCTCTAGTTCAATATTACTGCATAAATGGAAGTGGAGCATAGAACTGGATTATGCAGAAGCTAAAGTCTTTTTGCATTGGAATCATGGACTGGGTTGACTTTCTGGTAATGCACACATTGGTAAAGAGGAATTTAGTTTAATAATGAAGAGAAAGGACTAAGATTGTTTTAATATAAACACAAAGTTTGTAATTCTACCAGTTTCTACTCATGATGCTTTTGGTGCATGGTTGCCTTCAGTTTCTGGTAAGAGTATTTATTTTTCCCTTATTTTGTTTGGAAAGAAGACAAAAGACTAAACATGGCTAGTCTGAAGATGCAAAACTTGTGAAAGAAAACCAGCAAATTGATGTGGTATTTTAAGTGGACTTTGGAAAAAATATGGAATAGGTTCGATTAACTTTGGCTAGTGAAAAGAAAAAACATTTCATCTATTCTTAAATATGAGTTTTACAAGTTCCCTGACAACTTTAAAAGCCAGTAAGCAGAGAGTGATTTGAAAGTGCTTTGCCCCAAGTTAAAAACTCTTAACGTGCGCTAGGTTTCCAGCAGACCCTCAAGGAACAAGGTACAATGTTGGATACCTCAGAGGAACCACCCACTAACAGGGGATTAAAGGGTAAAAAATGTTAACGTGTGAGCTTCATGCAAAGTGACTTTGACTTACAACCCATTTTTCTTCAGCTCCATCAGACATGAATGATATGGACCTAGATGACCATGAGGGAATTTGCCTGCGTTCTTAAGACAGGCAGATGTATTTCACACAAGGGCTTCTCTCCAGCACTGGTGAAACACTTCTGACAGCAGACTATGGCTTCTACAAAACCAGTAATGACTGATTTCCAGATTTGGAAGTTCAACATGCATGCCAACATGCACTGCCAGAAAAGAAACTCAGGGAACTTTGGGAATGGGAGGAAATAAAACAATACTGTCTGTCTCCTTTTAGTAACTTAAATAAACTATTAAAAAGTTCCTTGCAAGACTGAAAATGATTTGTCACTTACTTTGTTTATGCTTTGTTGCCTCCCTAAACAAAATATCATCATACAAGAGGCAAAATCTACATGCTGCACGACAGACATCCCACACCTCCTGTTTACATGCGACTTTCGCCAGATCTGCCCAAAGTATAATTCTACCAAAGAAAAAGCATAAATAAAATTAGTTAATGAGCAGGATTAGATTCCACAGTTCAGGACTGACAAAAATAATCTTGTCAATAATGATGGCCATCAGAAAAAAAAATACATCTAATCAAAATGAATAAAAGGAAGGCTTCTTGTCAGTGGCAAAGGTAACACTATTACCTTATCTATTAAAAATAATCTCTTCAGCATACCAAGAGACAGAATTCTTCTCTTGGATGGTAATTCTACTAAAATTTCAAAATACATGTGACAACCCTCATTTTCTATCTCATAAAGTAAACTAAATATTTCAAAACTAATGTTGTGAACTTAAACATAAGTTTTGAAAACTAGTTTTGATTTAGAATCTTTTAAAAAACAACTGCCTTTAAATTTCAGCACAGGAATTTTTAGTGCAGCAAAAAGGTAGACACATCATTTTAACTAAAGAATGACAAAATGATATATAAATAGAAAAAAAAAACTGTCATTTTTCTACAGATTATTCTTTCTGACTCTCAGAATGAACTACTTCGTTTTATTACCAAAAAAGTTGTAGTACATGATGTGCTTCTTAGGTCCAAGGACTTAAAAAGACACTTGCAAGTATCAATTCTTCATCAAGTACAAGCCTCAGTCCACCCACCCCTCTGTATGTTGGGCTCATTTCAATAGAACAGGTGAGTTTAAGCGTGCATGTGAGAGAGCAGATTAGAAATAGGGAAAGAATAAAATTCTGCACAGCATGGAAATATAACAGAGCTTTCTGAACACAAAATTACACACACACTTCAATATATTGTCAGAGGCTGAAATACTCAACCTCTTACAAGGTACCATCCACTAAAAACTCAGAGACAGAACCTTTCCTCTTAAAGACCTCTACAAAAGATGAAAGAGACACTTCTGGTCTGTAGCAATTACCTTTCTCTGCAATTTCCATTTTTTAAGTGTTTCAAATGTTCATCAACTTTCTTCACACTTTTAGTATGATGTTGGGCTTTTGCACAGAGGTAGCTTATTTGACTATTACTTTTACCTGAGAAAACTTGGTGAAGAAATAAAAATTAACAGTAGTTTTTTATATATTAGAAATTTTAAAATCCACAAGAATGGCAAGGAATTAGATACATAATTCCTTGCTGAAACACTCAAAATTCAGCCCTTTTCTCATTTCTTCAAGCTTTCCCCAAACCAACCAACCAACATAAAATCATGTATTCTACCAACATGTATTTTGGTTTTTTCCCGTATCTTGAAATACAGTTGAACCATTCAAAACTGATCTATGCTTGTTTAGTGTCCAAATATCTCAAATAGACCATTTTTCTGACAGGACATGTAGTGCTCTAGTTAGCTTCATTCAAGAGCAAGTGAACCATGTGTGTAAGGTACACACTCATTCTGAAAACAGAAAGTTTTTTCATGCAAATGAACAGAAAAAATAACCATATAAATCTGATGTTCTGTCCTATGTACATTTAATGTAATAAATTTGCATATGTATTTTCTTACTCCTTCAATGCACATGTATAAGCTTGTGGCAACTTAATTCATAGAAAAAGCAAAAACTCACTGCTTGGATGACAGCCTAAAAAACAGCTGAAATTTTTCAGAACAAAATAACATAAATATTATGTCAAAAGAAGCCTTGTAATAGCTTCAATGTTGTAATAATCTCACTCATTTTAAATATTCAGCCTAGAAGGCTAACGTGTGCTCAGATTTATTCTCAGAGGAATTAAAAAGTAACTGTACAGTTGTCAAGTTAAAATTTAACAGCAAGGAGATGTCCACGATTTTAATTCTCTTCATTTCACAAATACGAGAAATTTTATCACTTTAAATAATCTATGAAAATGTTTTCCAGCAGTATAGTTTTCACATTCTTAAAAGGACTGCACAGAGTTGAATGGTTGATCTGTAAATATGACTCTGGCTTCTAAGTGATTGGTTGATCAAGTTTGAAACGGGGACATGAAGGGTGAACTTTGTGACCTGGCTGAACAGCCAGCATGGTGTTCCACAGCACACACAGGCTGCTCTGGAAGCAGCAGGACTCTTTCTGTAGCATTCCTTCCTCCAGCATCATCTCTACTGCAGGAGTACACTGGTTTTACTCAAAGTTAGTAAAATTAGTCACATACACACACTTGATTTATTGCCAAGATAGTACAAAGCAGTTTAAGCAATCTGGAAAGTGTGTTCCCTGTCCACCCTTCCTCAACCAGAAGCTGCATAATCACAAACTGATTTTGTTTTTCTGTTTGGGGCATAAGGAATGTATCCATTTATGTTGCATGTTTTAAAAAGTAAATAATGAATTCATACCTAAATCTCTGTGCAAAACTAGAGCTCTCAAAGGCAAGATTTAAAAGAGAAAACCAATTACAATATAGAAAGAATACCTGGTGTAATTAACACTGGGTATTACTGTGTGAAATTTCTGAAAACACTACTTAAAAATGACCTTGGTTAAAAACATTCAGGAATTGTACTTAGTGAAAATAGAACTACTTACAGCACACTACAGCAGAACAGTAGGATTCAGAGGAATTTGGAGGGGAAATCAACACCTTTTCCAGTATCACCATACAACTTTTTTATCCCTAATGAAAATAATAGGAAGTCTGCCACAGATTTCAGCAGAACTATCACTTCATCTGTATTATAATATTTCCTATATGTTGCCACCAGATGCAATGTGCAGCCTTTAAGAGTGAGCAAAGCAAAGTTAGAAACTTTTAGTCACACGCACATACTTTACCTTTAGCTTCATTTTCACTGTCAAGGACTATTTGAAATGTGTCAGGAGCTAATGCAAGACCTGCATTTACCAGAAGTGATCTCTTTTTCCTCATATTATCCTTTTGTTTTCCCCTTTTAGCCTGCATAAAGAAAATAACTCATTGTCATAGGGCTCATTTTATATTCCAACTAGATCTTATTTACTAAACATAACAGAATATACATCATATAACTTGCAACTACCAAAAAAATACCCATTGACTTGTGTATCTTTAGGTATCTTAGACATCATTCTACAGCATGACTGTCATTGAAAGTGACTGTGGAACTTCTGTTGATATTCATGATTGCACCATAGATAATTTAATACCAAGTGTCGCTTCTGCTTCTCATGAATCTTTACAGTATATTCCTCAGTATATGACCTGACATTATGTTACACCTTCCCAAACAAAGAACAGAATTTATTCACAACCAACAGTAACATATCCAGTGTGCAGTGGCTAGGAATTGCTATAAAATAGGAAAAGATCCCGGTCTGCTAGGAACTAACTAAAGTCAGAGGAGGCATGGGTTTTTTGATGCAACATTTAAACTGCGTAAGCTTGCATGGAAAAGCATTTGAACCAGGAAAACAATCAGTTGCCAGTATGATTTTTGCTCAGGTGCTAAGGCAGCACAACAGAATTAGATGCAGTCACTCTTGACAGTGCCCATATTGTGACCATAGAGTATATTATTTAGTGGCATGAGAGCCACATGATATTGATTTATCTCATAGCCAGCAAGGATGTTTAGCAATTTGGACACTGTGCTTCTCATTAAATAAAACTGTTTCACGCAATGAAATCCTAATTATTGACAACTGCTATTCTTTTTTTGCTGATATTTCTGCTAATTAACAGCTCCCTGCCTTTCCCAAGAAATAAGCTTTGAAAGAATGGGGAAAAAAATCCTTTACTATGATCTTCAGACTGTGAAGCAGCACAACCACTTCAAGGCAACAAAGCAAAGACAGCTTGCTGAAAACAAACTGATGCTGGCTCTACTGATAAGCAGTTCTACTAAACAGCTGTCTCTCCTCTGCTGGAATTTAATAAGCAAGCCTGTTCCAGGTACAGACTTTGTTCTCCATGTTTACCTGCTCAATCAGCATCAGCGCCTGATCCTCCAGATGCTCAGGTGCCTCGTACAGCATAGCACTCAAACGAAGGCGGTTGAAACTCAGTCTCAGATGTTCCTGATACTGCCCACTGTTGTTCAGGTGCATAGCTTTTTGTAAATGTTCCAGAGCAGCCTCTAGTCTATCCCCATCTTCTTCAATACGAGCTATTTCCATATGAACTTGACAACGCAATAAAATCAACATGCTAAGGATCACAAATTAAAGGGTAAACTGTTAAAATAAGGCACACTAAAACTCTTAGACCTAAAACTCACTCGAAGGTGAAACTCAGTAATTAAAAGCTACTCCAGTATTAAAATTGATATTCTCTTTTTAACTGATTCGTTGCTTTAATTTTCACTATCATGCCTTTTTAACTGAAATTAATAAGAAAATTTAACTGCATATTAATTTCATTGACCCTGCAGGAGAATGCAACACATCTTGTGGACTAACTGGTCTTTATTTATCTGTAGAACTCTTTTTCAGTACTGCTTAGGCATGCAAATCAGGTGAAGAGGTTTTCAAAAGTAGCTAACTGACAGAGAAACTATAATGTGCTGAATAAGGACTTTTGGCAAAAGTTCACTCTCTGCTCCTAACACTTAAGTAGACACTAATACTCCAGAAACTTTAGCCCTGGTCATATTTGCTCAGCTCTTTTAAAGAGGGGGCCCACCTCAGGCAGACACATTCACTCTAAGAATGGTCTCTGCCCAGGTGCTCTTGACTTCACTCTATGAAGCCAGCATGTCTCCACCAAAACCTGCATGTTCTCCAGTCTCAGGTACGCCCAGCTCCCTATCCACAACCTGCTCCAGGAGGCTGCTCATGACAGGTCAGACCTCTACATACTACTGCTGATTATTTTCAGGAAGAATAACAAAAAATCAGATACATTTAAGCAATGTTATGAAAAAGAGAGAGAAGAAAGGTTTTCAAGCCTATCAAATATCATGCCATATAACTAATGTATGTCCACATCAGAGCCAGCCTGACTGAGCAAGTAGCACCCTTTTCCTGTGGACCAAAGTAGCCACAATTAATGTTGCTATAAAACCAAAAATTAAGACAGGCAAATTATAGACACAAATTACTTCATTCAGTCTCTAGAGACAGTACAACATCAGAATTGAAGCTGAGTCTGCTGGATTGTTAAGAATATACATGTGACAAAATCTCTAACCCTCATCTCTCCAAAATCTCCCTGCAGGCTTTTAGAGAAAAACTGCCATTACTAACATTTAGTACAAATTTCCAAGTTGCCTATGCTGATCTTGAATTCTCTATATGGAAACAGAAGAACAGTACAGCAATACAATATAGTGCTTTCATGCATGCATATATCCACTCTTTATACAACTGGAAAAAATTTTTAAAACACTGAAACTAGATTCCTCACCTTCCTCTGCAATACATGCAGCAGAAACCACCCACTGTCCTGCTCAAACGGCAGACTGAGTCAATTGCAACTCGCTCTACTGCAAAGGTTCTGATCTCTGTTCTCAACAGTCACATGACGCATAGGTCCAAACTTAACAAAGTACCAAATAGTAACATTTACTTGTAGACTCAAATTAACAAAAAATGTGAAAATATTTAGGTGCTTAAGGTTAAATACAGCATAATAGCAAATAAAAGAATGTACCCTAAAAAAAACATTTTCTTAATACAGGAGGTTTTTTAATTAAAAAGAAGTATTATCAAAGATACAAAAGTAGTATCTTGCAAGAGTCTTTTTGACATGTAATATAGAAGCCATGCTTTTTTTCAGAAGCAATTTTTAGAATTTTATTTTTGTAACCAACAAAAGCAATGTTAACACAAGAATCTAGACCACAGTCCAACACTTAGACTGCAGCTTTGGAATTTTCTCACATAATTTTGATTAATTAGAGTATTTTTAAATTCCTAAAGTATTTCAATATTTGTTACAGGTCATTATACTGTGTAAGATTGTGCCTGAAAGGAACCTATATTTAAATGATGAACAGGGAAATGCATGCAACATGCAGGCACGCATTTATTACAAGCTAGTGGAAAATTCTCATAAACACTTAATATCACAGAACTTGAGGTTTTAAATGAGTTTGATGCTTTGAGACCCTTCAAAATACTACACAGCATTGAAAATTACCTGTCAATCTCCTCAAGGACATCAGCAACTGAGATCAATGGCTTTCGCACGTGTTGATGCAAATTGTGTTGTAGTAGTGGCAAGCACAGGTTCCACTGGGTTGCACAAACAACCTGAATCACGCCGGGATCTCCCAGCTGAACGGCGCGTTTTAATGTTAATTCAAGATTTTTGATCAATTTCAGCTGAGCCTACATACATGAAGAATTAATTAGCACCACTGCATTAATAAATAGAATTTCTTACATGTTCCTCCAAATTTTAATCTTAGGAGTGTTTTCAGTAGAAAGCAGTCCCTCAGTCAGCAGACTTTGGCAAGTATTTCTTTCAGATGCTCCAGGCTGCTGTCACATATTTCTGGCAGACGTCTGCCAGCTACTCCCCATTCTTATGATAAACAAACATTGATAATTGTGAATACTTGTGAATTCAGAAAGTTTAGCCACTTTGAGGTTTTTTTCACATTCAGCTACAGATGCAGTACCAAAAAGGAAAAAAGAAATATCATGAACGGAATTTTCCATACTGTCAATTAAACTTGGTTCTTATTAAATCTAGAAGCCAATATTACCTACAGTAACAGACTTGTCATTTATTACATTATTTTTAGAGGTTATGCAAGTAAAAAAAAAAAATCAGGAAAAAAATCAAACAAAATCCCTCTCGAATTGCATACACTGTAGACTTAAAAATTAAAAATACCGCAATATCTTGTTTTACATTTTACTATTAGTAGTGCTTCATATTATGAAGAATTTATTAACAAGAGGGTGTTTTTTCAAAAGGTGAGTGGAATTTCTGAACTCCAAAATTGTTATAGTCCTAGATAGGAATAAGTCTTTGCACTACCAAGTTCCATTAAACATATTCCTACGTCCCACTGAAGGAACTTAAGGTGACTCTAACAACTGGTTTCAAGTGCTCATTGTAGGTATCTCTAACACCATTAATAATATTGATATTTAGGCTTCTAACTTTGATGGTCTGAATTACAACTGAGCCAACCAACTATTCAAGAGAAATTCAAGAAAATCCTTCCCAGTGTTATCAGGAACAATCCACATTTTTGACGTAAGAATTTGTATTACATTGACCACAACGTGCAATCACAGTTGAGATGGACTCAATGATCCCTAGTGGCCCTTTCCAACCCAAGATATTCCATGAAAAGAGGCCCCATAAAGGCAAAATATGAAAACATGCCTCAATGCTACCATCTTTGCTCTTGGAAAGCAATGTATTATGAACCTTTATGGTCAGACAGAAAACTTAAGGGAGCAAGACACAACTATGGTTTATTTTTCCCCATTTGCTTATTGGAAGTCCAATTTAAAGGGTATAAAGGTTAAAAGAATTCCCTATCAGTGTAATGTAATTAAGAGACACAGTCAATTGCAATATTCCACATTTAACAAATTCAAACTTTTACTTTTTTCTCCAAGTTAAAGAATGTACCTCAACAACTCCTTTGGTATAAGTCACAATTTCAGTGCCATCTTTCTTCATTTCATATTCATATTCCAGACATTCTATCTCAATAAGTTTCCCTTGCTCCTACAAAGTATTAATACACAAAATGTTGATTTTAATAATTAAAAAGAAATACCATAAAGGTTAAACCCATGCAATTACAGTAACACAGCACTGTACTTTCCTACTGAAAATCCCACTATACTAGTGAGTTAACTGCAATGATACAAAGGGAATGGAAATTGTTGTTTGAACTGCAGTCCCTTCATACTCAGTGGAAAGTGCAAAATAACTTTTAAGCTGCTCATTGCCAGAATTCGCAGTAAGAAAAACAGTGTACACCTGATTCCTCCTATATTTGATTTCAGTTCTAATAGAATCACAGAATCACAGAATGGTTTAGGTTGGAAGGGGCCTTAAAGCCCATCCAGTTCCAACACCCTGCTATGGGCAGGGACACCTTCCACTGCCCCAATATGCCCCAAACCCCATCGAAGCTGACCTTGAACACTTCCAGGCATGGAGCAGCCACAGCATTTCTGAGCAACCTGCCCCAGGGCCTCACCACTATCACGAGCAATACTATTTTCACAATATCTGATTTCAATCTGCCTTCTTCCATTTACTCATTAATGTTAATAAAAGGGCACATGCTTGGAATAAACAGGCACGAGTCAAGACAGAAAGGATTCAGCTTCACGGGCAGTGAAACTGTTAAGTGAAAAATGACCTTAGACTTTTAACAGCTTAGGAAAGAGCTGACTATTAAATCATATAAATTCTATGTATGGATCATAGAAACACCTAAGCTATGCTGTATTTGGGTTAAATTGGTCTAGTAAGGAAATTTAGACAGCCTCTCCATTCCTAATTTATTATGAGCTATTATCAAATCACTCAGCATGATCTTTGGTAACTGAACATCCATGACTGGAAAAGAGAAAAGAGATCATGAAAAACTTAATGACAAATACACACCGAGATGGAATTCATGTTATGATTGAGAAATTTGCCAGTACTTGGCAAAAGACAAGGAACTGAAACTTTGACATAAGATTTTTCTTACTCTACTATAACAAGAAATCATTGTCAAGTGATGCTGAACAATCAGATGGTCACTTAAAAACACATTAATTCCAATGGAGAGTGTTGAAATAAAAATCAAGTTTCTTTGTTGCTGCTACAAAACAGATATTCCCCACTACTGTCTACAGAAATACTTAGATTAAATCCTTGTGAATCTTTGATCTATGGATTTGTATATAATTTTAGACTTTCAGGAAATGTTCAGAATAATGGGCCTGAATCAGACACTTGGAATTCAAAAAAAACATTCTGTGAGGATAACTTAAATTTTATGAGTAACTCTAAGTGGGATCATTATAACAGAAATTGGAGTTTAACTTCTAATCATACTCTTGCATAGGTAACATTTTAAAAACATAGCAAAAATTTACAGATAAGATTTATTTGCCAAAATAAACTGCACTGCTAATTACCCTAGTCTACCCACAGCCTACTTTCTGACCTTGCATCTACTTCTCTAGTTAAGAAAGAGATCAAGTATCACAAAAATAATATGTCAATGAATATATACACAATACACAGAAGGACAGAATACCGTAAAATCATTACTACTATTTTTTAAATGTATACACAAAAGGGGTGTGGGAGTGTAGGTGTGTGTATAAAAAAAATCCAAACCCACATAATTAAAACTTACAGTAATTGGTGCGCTCTTCAAATCAAGTATACAACGAGCTGCAAGGTCAGTGCAGTTTACTTTCAGAGAAAAACGAGCTAATTCCAGAATCAAAGGAATCCTTCAAAAATACAAAAAAAAAATTCAGAGAATTTGGTATTGCTCTTCCATGGAATTAAAAAAACACTCTTTGAAAGTAACTGTGCAATGCATCTGAAAACCTTAAAGTCATATGAATATTAGAGGAATTATTATTATAATGTTAAGTATAACTATCATTATTATAATGATACTAGTAATGCTCACAGTTAACAAGGAAAAAAGAAAGAGTTCAAAGTTGGCTACATGAAAAATACAAAAGTTAATCTGTTTATGGAAAATAATTAGCATACTCCTTTGCAGTCTGCACAAACAGTCCCTGAAGAAGACAAGAAATACAGAATTAAATGCATGAAGCACAGACATGGTGAAGTTTCAGAAAATTTTGGAAATACAATTCAATGAACTGGCCCACACAGCCATTAAATCCATCGGTCTGCGACCCTGGAACTAAGAACACAGACACAGAGATGGAGACTATTTTGTAACTGTTTGGATGTCTGTAAATAACCAGGTGAGCATAGTGTACTGTCTCGAACAGAAGTGATGAGATACCTGAATATTCTCAAAGAGTGTTTACCTTAACAAGCAAAAATGTAATATTCCATATGTAACAGCTGTGATGTAACTATTGGAATAGTGATCAGTTTAGTATTTCAAACTTATGCTGAAGAGCTGGGAAGGGCCCCAGGAAATTTAAAAATTAACTACAGTCTGAAAAGTATGTATCAATTTTAAGACCTTCTAAAATCTCGTTTTATCAAAAAGAAATTACTATGGGAAGATTTAATCATATTATACAAACAGCTGCATGGAGAAAGATATTTAATCCTGGGTTCTGTCATAAAGCTTAATAAGATTTTGTCCTTTCTTAAGATGACCTATGTGTTAACACAACACAAACAACTAAGTAGGAGTTCAATCTCTGCAAGGTCATCAGGAATTTTGACAGACTTCAATGGAAGCAGGGTCAGCTTCATCATCAATTTCCAAGGGGCTATGACAAAGAAAACTCACTTCACATTGAGAACAGATGCTGGAGGTACATCATATTGTTTCAAAAGCACATATAAAGAATTCAGATTTGCGGTGCCATCACTTGGAAATACATTTGTGTCCCACTTCCTGCAACAAATGAGGAATTGGGTCATAATTTTTTGTGAGAAATGTTATTGCATTAAAAATTTGAAATAACTCTCCTAACTTCAGAATGGATGGCTCTTATTCCAAGGTATCAGTGGCCTACCTGGATATTGAAATATCAAGAAAAAAAAAATCTATAAAACCTAACTTCAGTATGTGAATTAATATTTCAGACAGAAAATTTTATTTAATTTTTTTCAGAAGAAAAAAACCAGGTGTTTAAGACTCCTTTTCCATAATGTCAGTATAGATTAATTCACTGCTAGTAAGTAAAGAATCAATATTTTTAAAATGGGGAAACATTGAGACACTGAAAAAAATTACATGAGATTTTGCTATGAAGTCTAATTTTCAAATTTTTCTTATACCTTTAAAATTTAAAGAATTTTAAAAGCATTATGATTTTACATGATTTGTACATTATATTTTAGGTGATTTCCCCACTTCAGCTTTACTTTCTTGTACACAGCTTGGGGATGGAACTGGAGTCCATTTGATATTAAAATGTCTTTCAGACACCAAAATTCTTTCTCCGGGCAATATCTGTACAACACACTAATCCCTACATTCCCAAAGAGCTTGCTCACTTTTTTGATGAGACTGTTTAGACAGACTTGGCTGTTACTACCGAAACCATCATGATTTTCCTTTTCAGGAATTAAACTCTGCAGTTGATTTTTTTCTACAAGAATATGGGATCCCTGAACCTGATCCTAGCTCTGTAACATGCAGCATCAAAGTACAAGAGAAAGGATACATTTTCATACTTACAACTTTAACACCTGCATTTTATAAATAACTGAAAGACAGATGGAATTTTGTGTCTCCTTCTCTACCTGGGAAATATCCATTAGTTTGTGATACACCTATAAAATAACAATTTAATTATTATTTGATTAAATTAGCAAAGGACCAACACTCAACAGGGCTCAAACAAAGCAGGTATGTTGACTGTTTTCATAGACTTTAAGGGCAATGTGGCTACTATGATAATCCACGTTGTTCTGCAAAGATCACCCAGTAGAGCTATACTGACCTTCCAAGAGTCAGGATCAGAACTATAAGCAGAAATATAAATGTGGAACTACCTTCTGAGTTAGAATCCTAATTAATGCATTTTTAACACCTTGTGGTAGAACTCATTCTGAAATCATCTCATCCAACTGAGACAAACAATTAAATTTTATCTGTACCTATAGATTATAGGCAGGGAAAAAAATATTATTAAGACTTTACAATAAACTGCAGTTACTTCAATTTAGCTGTAGAGTTACACATTAGTAGTGTGCAGATCATTTCCTTCGACTCTCACACTGACTGCCCACACCTACCAAAACTGATTATTTAAGCTGTACTGAACACTAAGTGTTGCAGGACTCCAGTAGGCTGCTACTAAAGCACTCAATAGCTTGGACCATACTTCTGTAGCCCAAGCACAGTTTTAGAACTACGTCATTCTTCTCTTTAAGGACATTGTCCAACAGCTCTGCTCTGCTCAATAATTCTTATCAAAATACAAAAGCAATTTCAAGCTTGCCCCAGGGTGATTCCTTCATTATTATCACACCTCTGCAGTGCTGCATATCGGTTCTCTTAATTCAAATGTTAGAGAAATTTGTAATGTAAACATACACTTTTGGAATGCAGTGATTGCAGAGCAGACAGAAAAAGACAACTGACAGTGTAGTAGAATAAAAGAAGATATGCCCGCACACAACTTCTGAGTTTTGCTTGCCTTTTTCTGCTTTTGCCACATTTGTCTTTGTCCTCTTATTCCCTAAATTAAGGGCATGCAAGAAATGTGAACTATTGTCATATCCTCCAACTTTCAGAATTATTTGAAGGGTTCAAGCTGAATCACTGAAGTATTTATCAGCACGAGAAATACTAAACAGATACTAAATATGCCCTCAGTGGCAGAAGTCAGGTTAAATTGCCCTTACTACACCCTCTCTTTCAATAGTAATTAGTCCCAAAGAGAATTTTTTGGGTTAGCCACAGTTATGCCCATTATATTATGATGTGTCAAAAGAACAAGGAGTAGTAAGGAGCTCTTTAGCTTATAGTATCAAAAATATACAATTAGTGAAAATCTCTGCATATCTACTGAATTGTTTGGTAGATCACAAAATTCAAATGAAGAAAATATAACAATTATAACTATGATCTTATGAAATGTAGAAAGAGCTCCTGTCTCAGTGGGAATTTAAAATATTTTTCATCATTACCATTAAAGAAAATATTTGAGAGTATTTATCTGGAACATTTTCCTTAATAAAGACTGCTGCAGTAGATGAAAACTCTTTTGCTTCTTTCAGTTTTGAAGCGTCGAGGAAGCACTCAAGTAAATTTCTGCAGATCAAATAAATGTATTAAATATTTATTAACACTTTCCAAAATAATCCTTAGTTACATTTTCTAACACTCTGTACTCAAGATACCACTTTAAATGCAGTACAAGCAATTAGTACTATAAAGCATTGACTCAATGCTAAAGAGACCCTCTAATTTCTACATTTTTGCTTCTTCCAGACATATACACATATTTAGTGAAGATCACAATAAGAATCTTGGAAAATTTGGAGTTTTTTTGTGAAAACTTTTCTCAACAAGATAGCTGGAATTAAAAAGATTCATTATTTAAAAGTGTATGAAAAAAACATTTCTGTGAGACGTATTGTAACATTATCCCTTAATTACTGGAAAGGCTAGTATTTCAAAGCCATTTAGCAAAAGAAAACTATTCACACTGGAAACAGCAACATATCTACTGGATTTTCTATACTTTATCTGATTTGACTGAAAAAGAGCCTGTGACTCCACAACATAAATTAACAACAACAGCAATAATCATAATTTTTAAAAATTTTATGAATAAGTACAACTTAAAAAAAAATACAACCATTAGTTTTATAACACAAACACTGTGTGCCTTTGTTTGTTTTCATCAATACCCCAGCAAAAATCTGATACCAGGAAATTGCGTGCATGGTATTACAGATAGTCCTTAGCACACCCCTTGGAATGTTTTGTTAATTCCCTCCAGTTTCAGTTTATAAAGAAAATGTTCCATAGCAATAAGCCACAGTCACAGACCACAGAAACAGAATATTTCAGTAAGAGAAAGGGAGAAAACTATGGTAGGAGTGCAAGAGGAGCTGGAATCAGTCTGTTTAATAGGGGTTCAAAACATCTCTGCCAAAAGGTTGTGGGACCTTGAAAAATTACATAGACACTCCTCCTTTTGCACATAAAAATGTTTTTTTCAGTACAATTATCTCAAGGTTTATGCTCCAGCTTTGCTCAGGAAATGTGAGAATGGCAATACATTGCTATTTATACACCATTTATTTCCAATTACTATCAATGACTCAAACACTACATCCAAAATTACTGTGAAACTTCAGATCCGATCTAGGGCACTGCTATCTCTGTCACTAAAACTTCAAGCTTAAAGTAAAGATAGAAATGAAGCATCTTTTTATGTTCAGTACATTTATGTCTCTTTAAAAAGATATTAATCAAGCTTTTCACAATAAATACATCTACAACATTACCAGTGAAATATACCTTATTAAAGGCTACGTCAGCAGGTAGTCCTGAAAGGACTACAGAATGCCCATATGAAAAAATACAATTAAACTTACATCATAAGTTCTGCTCGCCATTCATGGTCTTGCTCTTCAATTTGGTCTAATGCTGTCACAATCTGTGAAAGGCTGGGAATAAGGCAATAGCGGAATCCAGGCTTAAGAAATGGTCTCACAAGTTGCCAATAAAGAACTGAGGCATTATATACCAAAAAGAAATACCTGAAAAAACAAGAATGAAAAAAAATCCAGTATTTCATGAACTTGAATAAACATAAAATTACAGCTTGAGTATTGTAAGACACTTCTAAGAAGTTAAAAAGTGCAACTTTGACTTTTCATTGGAGGCAATCATGACTAAGAACTGAGAAGACAAATACAGTACAAGAAGAATATGGTAACTCCTGCAACTAAACTCTACTCAATAATTAACCAATTAAAAATAAGCTAACACATTGCTTTCATTCTACAGATCATAACTATAAAAGAGTAAGAAATGCTGAGATATCTAACAGCTTTAAACAGAACTTTACATTCTGTCAATGTAAGATTGCAGTATGCTTCTGTTGTTACAGCACTTAACAGAAGTGTTCTGTTCCAGCTCGTAACAGAATTACGAAATAGAAGGAAAAATCTAAAGGAAAAACCCAAACAACACAACTCCATGCTACCTAATGAAAATCAAGACAAACAATTGAAAAGACAGATCAGTAACATTTTCTGGGATTTAGAGTTAATCCTATCAGTAGAGCCTACCTTCTTTCATGGATTGCAAAATCTATTGCCTTCATAAAAAACAGCACAAACTTTTCAAACTCTTCCTAGAACACAACAAAGAAAAGCAAGTGCAATTTGAATATAGATTTTATAAATCAGTAGATTTCTTTCCTATTTCAATATGAACATATTTCATAAATTTTATTTTCAGACCAGTCTCAACTAAAATATACTGCCAAAATAAGTTGTTGATATAGAAACAGAATAACTAAAAGCTGGTTGATAGCCTATTTATAAGTTTTCCTGATTTTAAATTTTAAGACTGTATTTTCAACTTACTTTATTTCTGCCAAATATTAATTATCAGGACTGAAATGTTCCAAAACTAGAAAGCTGCATATTTTTTAAGCTTTCAGCAAAGAAAGTTCAGAAATATCCAAGAGCAAATCCAGCAGGAAAAAAAGTTATATTCATTTGTCCC
This sequence comes from Setophaga petechia, assembly GCA_024362935.1. NCBI lineage: Eukaryota > Metazoa > Chordata > Aves > Passeriformes > Parulidae > Setophaga > Setophaga petechia. The sequence goes on from JANCRA010000007.1 coordinate 36,985,994, forward strand.
ATTAAAAATCTCGAGGAATTATTTTCTTCAAAAAGGCTCCAACATGAGTTTGTCAACAAAAGAAATTGTGACAGGCACGCCCTTTTTATCATAAAGGAGCTGGGAACCAGTTCTTCAGAGGAGGAACGGGGCGTCCTGGCGGCAGCAAGGCGGAGAGCAGCAGCCAGCGGCGCTGCCAGCGCGGCGGAACAGCGGCCGGGGATGCCGCGGGAGGAGGGCGGCCCGCGGGCCGAGGCACGGGGGACGGGATCTGCCCTCTGCTCGGCACTGGGGACAAACACCGCTCCCAGCTCCGGGCTCCGCGGCGGCAGAGACACGGCTGCTGTGGAGAGCCCGAGACAGAGCTGCAAAAGTCAAGAAAGAACTGAAGTATCTCTCCTGTGGGGAAAGACAGAGAGCTGAGACTGTGGAGCAGGAATAAGGCAGCTCAGGGAAGATCTCATCAGTACGTACAAATTCCTGAAGGCACGGCGTAAAGAAGATGGGAGAGACAGTATTATAAAGGGATTTTTCTAAGTGTATGGGAAGGATGCAGTGCAAATAGGGAAGCCAAGGTGGAGCTGAATGAGCAGGAATGGGATGACACCAGAGGGGGGTCTCTACAGTATGCTAGAAAAGAGAAACTAAAATCTCCAAGAGAATTGGGACTGACTTACTGGGCTCTGGGCTGCCATAAAAAGGGTACTGAGCAATAAATGGGAACTGCCTAGATAAAAACAGAGATTAAATATGTACTAAAGCAGAGAAGTTGCATTTGGCCCTTAAGAACACAAGCATCTTAATTAAGAAGGACTCCTTAGGATGAAAATCAAAATTAGAACAAATTTATCTTTTTAAGTGAATGATGATTACTTAGTCACACAGCATGAGATGTGGTGCCGCTTGTACTTTTATAAATCATCTAGGAACACAGCAGTGAAAAACTTTACAACTGATGCAAAGTGGATCTTAAAAGACCATTACAACAAATGACACAAGGAACCAAGCCAGGACTGTACAATCTGGCACCATTTCTAACTTCAAAGAAATTAGCAAGATGCAAGAAGAAAACAGCAAATACTGATTGAGATTCACAAAACATAAAAGAATAGTTTGTTAATTTAGAAACATAACTGGACATTGGATGTTTCAAACATGCATGAAATTTTGAAGTGACCACTTACCAGTTATTCTGCATATGTGCTCACAGAAGAAAGACAATACAGAAAATGTAACAGGGAAAAGATTCTAGCTTGAAAGTTGATTCAAACACACTATTCAAAGAAACTACTAAAACTTTTCTTAGGTATATTTGTGAACACAACACAAACTATGAGCTACAAAGATGGTAAAGGCCTAGTGGGAAAGCCATACAAGGACTGGGTCAGGTCCCTTGGTTTGTTCAGCCTGGTGGAATCTGAGGGGAGACCTCACTGCACTCTGCAGCTTCCTCCTCAGAGCCAGTGCAGGGGCAGCACCGGCCCTGCTCCCTGTGACAGGATCCAAGGGAACCACCGGGGCTGTGTCAGGGAATGTTTAGGCTGCACATCAGGAAAACGTTCTTCTCCCAGAGGATGGCTGGGCACTGAACCGGTTCCCCAGAGCAGTGGTCATGGCCCCAAGGCTGACAGAGCTCAAGGAGCATTTGAACAATTCTCTCAGGCACAGGGTGGGATTTTTGGAGTAGTCCTGTGCAGAGCCAGGAGTTGAACTTCGATGATCCTTGTGGGTCCCCTCCAATTCGGAATACTGTACGATTCTAACATCTGTTAAAGCTATTTTGGGGGGTTAGATATCATTTACAGATGATATAAGCTGACTGATCACAGTACAAGTGAAATACTGAAGACAGAAAACAGATCCCACTCCATTTTAAAAGCAGCAGGAGATAAAAACTACTTTTCATATATAGGGAATTATGAAACACCTCAAAGCAATACACAGAAGCAGAAGTATCCTGCTGAGATGCTACCACCTCTCATTACAAAAAGCCACATCCAAGTACTACATGGACATGTTACTGATCAGTTATGGAAGTACACTGCCACAGAAATGAGCTGTACAACCTCTCTGAGGGCCTCTTCAGTCCTCTACTTCCCATAAACCTATGAAATGCTTCCCAAATAAAATCTGTGATTATTTTAACAGTTACAGCTAATTTGCTCTGAACGTATCATATTTAAGTAAAAAGTTAAGATGGTGACTTAAAACAATCAACCACCTGTACAAGTACTCTTTTTTTTTTGTCTTCTCCAAAACATTTGAAATATTAGTCTGATTTAGATGGTAAGTTTTGTTTACTTCCAAATTACTTGTTAATATATTTCCTTGGATTTTTGCACAGTCCTGATTGTCCTTGTTTATTTTAAATGACTGAAAGCAACATATAAAAACCTAGTAGTTAATACCTGTAAAACCAGGCTTAATATAGAGCAACCTTCATGATTTCTCACCAAATTATCCGTAGAGCGTGGAGCATGCAACTGGCCTTGGCACAAATATGCTCTGCCAAGAAACTGGTTCACAGGAAATCTTCCTTTAAAATACATCTGTAGACAATCACTGCTAATTTCCAGATATCCCAGCTAAAACCAAAACAAGGCATTTCAACATTTTAAAAATTGCAACAAATAATTAAGAATTGTTAGCTTTTTTAAATGCATGCCTAATCAAGGGTACCATCTAACTCCTTACCAGTATGTAAGTAATATTCCATAGAGATGCATACCAGTTGTGATATGCCTATTACCATTTATTAAAGGCATAGTTTTGTCATTCCAAGTGTATTTGATAAAAAAAGTTTCTTTATTTAACAAAACTACTCATTGAGTCATAGAATTGCTTACAGTATCCAAGAAGTGTTTCCTTTTTAAACACAATTGCTAACATCAAGACGAAATTCTTAAAAAAATTTTAAGGGTTTTTTTTAAAGGAGGCAGGATTTTTCAGCGCTACATCTCAATTTTCAGAGCACAGGCAGATTTTGACTGGATTGCAGCTTGGGGGGAGAAAAAAAGTTTTACTACAAACTCTGTCTGTTTAAAACCCAATCACTTATTATCATAAATTGAATAATAACAAATACTTCAAAATTTAAAATCTCAACCACATTTTATAGAAGTAATTTCAACTAGCAACAGACTTTCATCATTAGAATCAACCAGGGTTATGATTATTTTTATTAGGGTTCTTTTGCCTGGTACAGATGTTCCCAAATGTATTTTCTTCAGTTGTAACCAAATTGCTTGATGCTTAGTTTTCCATAACAATAAAAAAACAGGCGTGGCAAAAAATTTTCTATATATCACAGTACACCTTGCTAATTTGGGTACGATTACAAAATTCACAAATCACAGAGTTTTAATGGAAAATGAATGTTTAAACGATTGCTCTTCAAAACAAGAATGGTGTAGTACTTTCTTTGGGTAGTTCTGAGATGTTTAAAATAGAAACTGTAGCAGCTGTAAATGCAGTGCATCATATACATGTTTTTATTTATACAGATTAAAGATCTAAATTACAAACCTGAAGTGCTTGTTCAGCACATAAAACATATAAATCGGTGCTGATGTTATCTGATGAATCAAGCGCAGATTCTCTTTCACTAGCTGATTTGATTAACTTGTAAGCATTCTTCAAAGCCTGAACATCTGAAATTAAAAAAAAAACGAATAAACAAATCTTTGTTTCCAGGTGTACTGACATGATTGCATTCAAATGAGCTACACGATATCCAGTCTCTCCTCTGCAGAAATAAATGAAGAACGTTTAAGGAAAATAATGTTGTTCGAAGTTAGGCAACATCATAACAACTAACAACTCTCTTACTGTTTAGTCACCAAGGTTAGCACACCAGGAAGTGAATTTAGAAAACAGATTAGGATCAAGCTGTTTTCCTATTTGAACTCGGATGTTAATTTCACTTCTTTTTAAAGACGGCGGCGCGGTGGCGGCCGCCCGCTCACCTCCCGCGCTCTCGGCGGCGAGCAGCAGCTCCCTCACCGCCAGCTCCATCCCGCGGCTGGGCGAGGCTTCGCCGCGAGCGCCGCGGGGCAGCTCCGAGCCGCGAGCGCGAGGCTTTCCCGAAGGTCGCGAGCGCTCGCCCGGGCAGCCCAGGGATGCGGCTGCCGGAGGCGCCCGCCAGGCATCCGCAGGCCGCCCCTCGGCCGCCCGCGGTTCTCGCAGCACAGGCGCGGATCCCGGCAGCGCTCCCGCAGCACACACGCGTATCCCGGCAGCGCTCTCACAGCACACACGCGGATCCAGGCAGCTCTCCCACAGCACACGCGCGGATCCCGGCAGCGCTCCCACAGCACACACGCGTATCCCGGCAGCGCTCTCACAGCACACACGCGGATCCCGGCAGCGCTCCCGCAGCACAGGCGCGGATCCCGGCAGCGCTCCCACAGCACACGCGCGTATCCCGGCAGCGCTCCCGCAGCACACGCGCGTATCCCGGCAGCGCTCCCACAGCACACGCGCGTATCCCGGCAGCGCTCCCACAGCACACGCGCGTATCCCGGCAGCGCTCCCACAGCACACACGCGGATCCCGGCAGCGCTCCCGCAGCACAGGCGCGGATCCCGGCAGCGCTCTCACAGCACAGGCGCGGATCCCGGCAGCGCTCCCACAGCACACGCGCGTATCCCGGCAGCTCTCCCACAGCACACGCGCGTATCCCGGCAGCGCTCTCACAGCACACACGCGGATCCCGGCAGCGCTCCCACAGCACACGCGCGTATCCCGGCAGCGCTCCCGCAGCACAGGCGCGGATCCCGGCAGCGCTCCCGCAGCACACACGCGGATCCCGGCAGCGCTCCCACAGCACAGGCGCGTATCCCGGCAGCGCTCTCACAGCACAGGCGCGTATCCCGGCAGCGCTCCCGCAGCACAGGCGCGGATCCCGGCAGCGCTCCCGCAGCACACGCGGACCCGCCCTCACTCCCTCCCTCCCTCTCGGCCCCGCTCGGGGGGCCGGGCCAGCCGGCAGGGACCGCCCCCGCGGCCGCGCGCGCGGGCCGTTCGCAAACCGCCGCGGCAACGGGCGGCGCGGGCGCGGCTCAAGGGCTGCGCAGGCAACGACTGATGCCTTCCTGCCCATAAACCTATGCTGTCAGCAGGAATCCGTGTTGAGAGCTTCTAACGTGAAACCTCTGGAAATACTGCATACACCACCTAAAGCAGAACAAAATGCCCAAGAATGTTGGGATCACATCTGCCAGTGCAGGAAGAAGTCATAGGTGAGAAAAAGAAAAAGAAAAAAGAAAAGAAAAAGAAAAAGAAAAGAAAAGAAAAAAAGAAAAGAAAAAAAGAAAAGAAAAGAAAAGAAAAGAAAAGAAAAGAAAAGAGAAAGAAAAGAAAAAAAGTAAAGGAAAAGAAAAGAAAAGAAAAGAAAAGAAAAGAAAAGAAAAGAAAAGAAAAGAAAAGAAAAGAAAAGAAAAGAAAAGAAAAAGAAAAGAAAAAAAGTAAAGGAAAAGAAAAAAAGAAAAGCTGTCTGACTGCACTGACATCAACACATACCAACTGAAGTGTCTTTAGCCTCACCACTGCCCCTCGCCTACTGAGTCATACCAGATTCTGTGAGAGAAATCACTGTGGTCATGAAGACAATTTAAAGGCTTATGTACATAAATTCAGTTTTAAACCTAAACTCTTTACACTTCGAACTAGACTGCAACTCTGTACCAATAGGCTGTTCCAGTGCAAGGGCCTGTGAAGAATTCAGGAGTAGACTCAATCCCTACGTGTACTACATAACCCTTCCCTGGCCACAGTACCCATTTAAATCAAGTAACTGTCTTGCTTCTATGAATATCGATGAACAGAAATAAAACTAATCTGAAATTAGATGGGCAAGAAAAAAACCCCAAAGCAAACCTCTGTTGATTTCTGAAGCAGAAAGCAATATATTGGTCTTGTGTAATTATGTTAGATAATAACAGCAACGTCTTACTGGGGCTTACTGTGATATTTATATATATATATATATATATATATATATATATATATATATATACACACACACACGATGTTTGTACCCAAACTTTGTAACTCTTACTTGGCTACACCCCAGACACTTCTGAATGTCTGTTGGCAGAATCCCAGACTCAGGTAAGACTAGTGTCTCCTCATATGCAAATGAGTATGTGAAAGCTCAACTGACTTCTGTAATGTAGATATTAGCCAAAATGGCACCACCACAATTTAAACATCTAAAATTTTTCTATTACTTATTCATCCTCATTAAATACCTAGGTGATATGACCAGTTTAAACCATGAAGAGCAAAGAAAATTAAGTCTCTCTGCAGAAAATAGGAAGAACCTTGAAGGTTCAAAATATATCCAAAAAACGTGACTAAAATCAGACGAGGTCAAATGTAGTTCCCAAAAATGGGTATCTTTTATTTAATAGTAAAAGAGGCAAGGAGAAAGAAAGAAAGAAAATAAAGAAAGAAATAGAAAAAGTGTGCATGGGGGTTGGGGGAACCGGGGGAGACTGACAAGAGTTAGGTGGAAGCGTATCACCCATCCGTGGGTCCCAGCGACTTCTCGTTGCTCCCTTCGATCTGGGCTTCCTGGCGGTGAGAGTGCCCTGTCCCCGCCGCGCCGCGCCGCACCGAGGGGAAGGGAATCCCCCGGATCAACACGGCTTGGGGCCGGGGGGACCGCCTGCGTGCCTCCTGGGCGGAGGGCCGGGTTGGCGCTGTCCTTGCAAGACTCTGCATTTGTTGCATCGTGCTTGTGGTAAATAGGTATGATTCGTGCTGATAAAATTGAAACAGTAATCAATATTGGTACAGTAATTAATATTTGGGAATAATAAAAATAGTTAAAAGTTGCAATCCAAAGAAGGGAGGGAGAGGAGGGGCTCCACCCCCCCCCCCCCCCGGCAGATGTTCACAAGGACAGGAGGAAAGAAGCCGAAGATACAGTTGCTAAAAATGAGTAGAAAGGAAGCAAAACCTGGTTGGGTCCCAGAAAATGCTAATTATAAGGGATTTATTGCCTTGATATATAGATATAGTGATATGTTAGTTTTGGCTTACATTGTATTGGGTTGGTGCGCATGTGTAACCCAAAGGTGAATTAAAGGACACAGAGGAAGACTACGAAATCTTCATCAGACGACCCCCAAAAGGCTTGTGCGACCACCAAACCGAGTGGTGGCGCATGCGTGGCAAAGGTGGTGATGAGGGCGGAGGTAGCGGTATGATGAATCGGAAATGGGAGGAGATGGCATGGGTAGGTGGCATAAAAGGGGGGAATTCTCACTTGGCAAGCTTGTACGTGAGGTGGTAACGGTCCCAGAACCCTGCACTCCGTACCCCGCGGTTATCTTTTGCTTATGCGCTATTATTTGAACCAAATTATCCCTTATTTATATATTTTCTAAACTATTTAATTAAAATTGCTGCTATTTCAAATATTGTTTGTTTGTTTTTATCAAGGGATAATTGGGCAAACGTAACAGTGCTGCTGCGCTTTGGTGCAGGCTCTGGGGACCCTTTTGGAGGGGCTGTGATGGCCGTGAAACCCCTCTGCTGTCCTTGGTTGCGGTTTTTTCCCCGGGGGAAGGGTCCCTCAGCTGCGCTCCTCTGCGCAGCGCCGGGCGGGCGGTCACCGCGCCTCTGACCCGGGGATTTCCCAGCGCACAGAGGCGCGCAGAGCCTTTTTCCTCTCCCACCCTTCGGTGCGAGGGTCTGCGCGAAGCCGGGCAGCTGATGGCCCTGCGGCTGTGATCTCCGCCGGAAGGTGTTAAGCTTGTGCTTTGTGAATGTCCCCAGCCCCGAGTTGTTGCTTCATCTTATCTTCATCAGAGAGCAGTGTAAAGCCTCAGTCAGAGCGTGGGGGTCTTCTCTGCAGCTTTTGTAGTACAGTTCTGCTACAATAGAAAAAAGTCTTTAATGAAAATGTTTAAGTCATAAACTATAATATTTCAGTCTCTGACACTATGCTAGGAGTCTGGATGTATTATCTCCAATTTCAATGGAAAATTACTGGCTGCTATATAATGAAAAGCGGTCGCATGGTTTGTGACTATCAAAATCAACTAATTATGTCATGGTGAAATGACCAGGAAAACATAGGAAGGAAATAAACAAGATCAAGTTAAAATTAATCATATGAATTATTTTTTAAGTTAACTGAAGGGAATTAAATTGAGGAACTGGCTAAAGAAACAAATAATAACTGTATATTTGGGTGATGGTCATATATCACCTCACAAAGCTTTCTGACTTTTCTAAAATCATAACCCAATATAAAATAACTGGTATTCAAACCTGAAACTTAAGAAATATGTATTTGTCCTCCCATTTGCTATGGAACAACAGTTATGGTCTCCTGATACTTTATAGAACAGAGACCGGTGGCAAATTGCTGGTAGATTCTGGTAAAGGGTCTGTGACCTTTACTGCCAGTAGAGCCACATGTCTGTACAAATGAGAGATTAAAGTAGTCATATTAACCCACATAGTAAAAACTTTAAAAATAGAGCATCTCCTGTAAATGGTCAAAAGAAAGTGCAGCAGGGAGATTACTTTACATTCCACTTGCCTTCTATAGGATTTCTTTTATTTTCCTTGAATAGATGAGGTACTAGATAACATGCCTGATTCCAGTCCTCCTAAAGGCAAGGTGAGTCTAGAGAGGATGAGAAATAGTACAGACCAAATACTCTCTAATGAGAATTATATAGATGTCAAAGGAACAATTGGTTTGCTCCATCTGCTTTTTTATTATAATTACTTCCAGATTCTTTTGCACTCTGATTTGCAGGTTCAAACATCTCATTTCATGTGTTATATGCTTGTCCTTCTCAAAGGTCTTTGATGCAGTGGGCTACTTTAACATGTAAGAAAATACAAAAAATTTCTTACATTAAAACGTTTACAATTTTTTACAGTTTTCCATAACATTTTCTCACCTGTTGCTCCTTTCTTTCTGTTCTGTCCTGAGGCAGCTTAAGGCCGACTTCATTATCTGTACTGTGAGTGCTGTTCCTTCTCATTACATACCGTGAATTCCTGTGTGACCCTGAGAAAACTAGGCATATAGATTCTGTTTATTCCCAAGCTGCCTACTAATGTAGAGCCATGAATGCACATAAAGGGTAATGAAGGGGAGAAACAAAAGGTTGCAAAGAGATTTAGACAAACTGGAAGTATTACATATAGACACTATGCATCTTATTCTCTTTGTTCAGAAATTGATCATGATCACATAACTTGTATTATTATTTTCCATTATCAATCTGAATAAAAGTTTAAATCAATCTCGTTTTATTTAAGTTTAATCGCTTGTTCCTAGAAAGCACTTATAGTAAAATCACTGAAGCAGTTAATCTACTGAGGAGTGGGTGTATTTCATATAGAATGAAAGAGAGTAAATGAGAAGTAAGTATCCAATGGCGCAATGCCTCTGTTGTCTGTGCTGTCCTTACTTATCAAAATGGTAAGGTATCTGTTCTCCATCTTTGCTTCTGATGAAAATTTAGTACACCCTGGATGTAGGAATCAAACTAGATCAGAACAAAGGCCTAGCCAATGAGCTTTCCTTTGACAGACATGAGCAGTAGAAGGCTAAGGAAGAGTTTCAAGCATGGTATTGCAATGTTTCCTGAGGAAGGAATCCCTGAAGTATCCAACAGCTTAAAACCAGCAAACTTGAGCAGGCCCTGTTACAGTACCTGCATTTTTGATGACTTTTGGCATGCTTCCTTTAATGAATTTGGCTTATTTGACTCCTTGAACACATACTTGACTTTTTAATCTCCACTATATTGTGCCAGTCAGATTCAGATGTTAGGTAGATATTGCCTGAAAAAGAACCTCATAAAAAGTACCTCGAAAAATATTTTTATTTAAAAGATACAACTGTAAAAGCCAAACTCTCCCAGGACTTATCTGTGTGGAATTTTAACTAAGCTCTGGCATTTGTCTGGGAAAAATTTTCATGATGTCAAAATTAAGAATCTTCTCCCATCTGGTCCACTGTGCAGAAATGCTTGTGATACAAAGTCTACAATTAGTGAAACACTGTTTTTTTACCTAGGCAGCTCTGCAGACCAATTTATGCACTCTAACTTAACGTAAAGCAGTAATTGCTTAGTGACCCACTCAATTTATAACTTAATATAAATTATAGAAATGATCGCAGAATAGGGCAGCTCACGTTGAATATTAGACACAACTGCTCTTAACGCAGTCATTATGACATAATATGAATTCATTAATGGTAGACAATTGCTAGCAGCTGTCAGCATGGAGCAGCTGCAGTTACCTGACATGAACTCTTTTAAACACGCCCTTTTAGAGGGGCGTTGCCCCGCCCCGCCGGCCCGGCCCCGCCCCTTTGTGCCGCGCAGGCGCTGTGGCTCCGCGGGGTGCGCCGCGCTGGGCGGCCATGGCCGGGTCCCGCGGGGCGCTGCTGCCGCTCCTGCTGCTGGCATCGCTGCCCGCCCTCAGCCCCGCGGGCGCGGCCCAGCGCTCCGGCCGCGGCAGGTGGGTAGGGCACGGGCTTCTGCCGCTGCCGCAGCGGGCCGAGGCGGGCCCGGAGACAGGGCTCGGGCCGCGCTCCCGGCGGGAGCTGTGGCTTGGCCGCCTGTGCTTCGCGGTGGTATTGCTGCTCCACCGGGCCCAGGGTCATCTTAGCGCTGGGCCGGGGACTGGGAAAGGCTTCCCGGGGCCGACAGCACGGTGGCCGAGATGAAGCCAGGCTTGGTTACTCCGTAATGAGACAGTCAGCGGTGGGAGCTGGGAAGTCTGGGTTTAAGTAAAAGGTGCTTTGGAGTGCTATGAGGAGACGGTCAAACAAGTACAGACCGCAAGATGCTGTCAGTGAGGAAGATGGTTTCAGCTATTAGGGAGTAAAATCTGTCTTTGCAAATTGGCCTTGTGATGAGGACCTAGAGGAGCTGTAATATATGGGCACTGATTTTCTTTTTAATCACTTTTTTTCCCAGGAAATGTTAGAGTGATTTTTAATTACACTAACCGAGTGTCCACAAAGTTACTACAATGACAAGAGAGGCTTTTTGTAACTGATTATCAATGCAGATTGTAAAACAGCTCATCTAAACTGATGAAAAGTTTATTTTCATCAGATAAAACTGTGTTGCGTTCTTGGTATTATGTAATGTAAAAGATGAAATAATACAAGTATGGTCCATTTTATAGTTTGCTGGGTGGGCTTGGGGGGCTTGTCTTTACAGGTCTGTGAGTCAAGTGTGTGTGGAAAAGTCACTAATTTTCAGAAGTAATACCCCTTATTCTACAGACATCGTTTCTGATCCTGGTGGACAAGATCCACTGTTCTGTGTGCAGCTGGATGACTGTAAGCAATCTTTCTTTTCACATATTTTGCCTCTGCTTAGGGGATATTTTTTTGAGCTACACGTTTTAATTGTTGCTAATTATTTTGACTGCAGTTACAGTTTCGGAGAGACCATAGTGAATCAGGGTCTTGATCACCAAAGACAAAGATCATTGCACTATTATTCAGGGTAGGGTTTCTGGCTGAGCACAAATAAGTCTTTATCAATTACTTATGTATCTGAGATACCTTACCTAGTTGGCTACACAAAGAGCAGCAGATAAGGGTTGACGTTTAAAGTATCCCACTACTATAATTTTCAGAAAGTGTTTTTCTTATTGTGTCTTGGATTCTTTATTATATATGCTTATTTTCATCCTTTCTTCTCTGCTAGTGGTGATTTTTTTCACTGGTAATCATATATCCTCTAGGATATGCCATTAATATTTTTTTCTCTTTTTGCTTACCACATTGTACTTCATTTGAGTGATTCAGTGTTCAGTTCCTGGCATTCAGTGCAATTGCTGTGGTCTCACATTTGAACACTTACCATTTTCTCTTTTCAGTTGTGTGGGAATTGTGACCCACAGTTCCATCTGCTTCTGACCTAAATCTTTGAGTATTTTAGGTTGGGAGGGGCTCAGGAGATTAACAGGTACAACAGCTGGTTAAACAAGGTTAGCTTTTTATTATCTTGTCCTGCTTTCAGCTCTTTACAGATTTTGTCTGAGTGTTTTGCATACAAGGAAGAGCAAAGAAATTATAAGAGGATACCAATAGAAAGTCTGGGGGTTTTTTTAGGATGCCTATTGTCTATTCATACTTATCTTGAGTTCTACCAATTACCAGTTTTACTTAACTATTTTGAGTCCATTTAATATTGCTTTTAGTGAACTCACAAATGGGTGATTAATTTTGTAATTCAGATTTCATGTGTGTCTAATATGGGCATCTCATGGAAATCACAGCACATATGAATATAGCTATTACGGAGTCTCATGCTTTTTGGAAAGTTGCTTTGTGTATTAATACTTGTTTCCTATGAACTGTATTGATGATATCATTCTGTTTTGTAGATCATATTAGCCTATTATAAGTATAATTAGCCTATTGTAAGTATAATCCATTATACTATAGAATAATTAATAGGATGCACCAAGTAGCTTACAATTACTAAAGTTATTTATTTTTAAAATATTGGCACAATATTTACTCTTATCTTCTCTAGTAACTTAATATTGGTGGATTTATTTTTTTTCTCTTTTCAAACTCTAGCAAAGCTGAACTATTTTCAACAGCCACAGGATATCAAAGAATCTGATTTTGCAGAGTTCTCAGAGAAGTATGGCAGGCACTCTTTCGTAGCACCATCACAAGTTCAGCCATCATTCTCTGCTTTTTACCGCGTGAGTTGAAAGAAAATAGCAATCAATTTGCACATATGCTTTTACTAAACCTGTCTGTAATGACATCTAATGAGAACAGATGGAAAGATTCTTATTTTGTACCTAGAAGCCATATTATCATAGGATCATAGCATATCCTGAGTTGGATGGGACCCACAAGGATCATCAAGTCCAGCTGCTGGCCCTGCACAGGACGCCCCAGCAATCCCACCCTGTGCCTGAGAGTGTTCTCCAAATGCTTCTTGGGCTCTGTCAGCCTTGGGACTGTGACCATTACCTGAGGAGCCTGTTCAGGGCCCAGCCACCCCCTGGGGAAGAACCTTTTCCTGATATCCAGCCCAAACCTCCCCTGACACACTTCCAGCAGTTTCTTTGAGTCCTATCCCTTGTCACAGAGAGCAGAGATCAGTGTCTGCCCCTTGGGAGGAAGCTGCAGTAAGATCTCCCCTCAGTCTCCTTCAGGCTCAACAAGCCAAGTGACTTTGGCGATTCCTTGTATGGTTTGCCCTGGAGACCCTTCACCATATTTGTAGCCCTCTTTTGAATGCTCTCCAACAGTTTATGGCTTATGTTGTGGCACCCAAAAGTGCCCTCAGGGCTCAAGGTGAGGCCATACCGTGGTGCAGAGCAGAGTGGTAGCAGCTGATGAGACTGAGCCAGATGCACCCAGGACACAGATGGCCCTCCTGGCTACCAGAGCACATTGTTGAACTGTTTGTCTCTCAGTACTTTCCATACCTTAGTGTATAAGGTATTTCTGGTTGGTTGCCTTGTATTTAAGAGGTTGGACAACCTTTTAGACAAAACCAGGTGTGTACAAAGAAGTACAGATATGTCTCTTGCCCTTGGCATTAGTATTCTGCTGTAACTTTGTGATTTCTCCAAATTCTCTTTTCAGGCTGGTGATCCAATCCTCATCTACTTTGATTCGTCATCTGTATTGAGCATGCTTAGACAGCCAATAAAAGTGGGAGCCAGTGGACTTTGTGTTGATGGGAATCCTGCTGGTTAGTAAAGGGGGAAGAATAAAGATAGGTTGGTTTGCTTCTGTTTTATCTGTTGTCATTCCTTAACTCACCCAGGCTTCCTGGACAGTAAAAGCACAAGCTGTACTCGGATTTTTGCCAACTTGAGCAAGAGCTGCATGACTGACCCTGCCCTAGATGCTGCTTCCTACTACCATGACTTCACTGTGCTAAAGGTGCATTTCAAATTTCTTGCTTTTGTTCAAAATCTTAGTTGTTTGACTTTGCATTGCCTTCCACTGTGACTTCAGATAACTGTAAAACTGAAGGTCATTTGGTATGTCATTCCTGATCTCCCAATTGCTGAGGCCTTCTTGCTGGGAAACTGTGGTAGCCCCTCTCTGGCCACAGAGAGCAGCAGGCACAACTTTGCCAGGCATTGTCCCAGGGAAGACTGTGAGAAGATCAGAGAAAAGAATGATAAACAATTCTTATCTTCACTTGTTGCACATGTTGTTGTGAACATGTAGAATGCGTTATGGAGTTTTGTTAACCAAAGGGTGATTTCTTAATTGGCCAATGGTGATAGTGGTTAGATTCAGGGACCAATTAAGAAAAACTGTATTGGACCATCAGTAAGGACGATGAGTTTCTTAATAAGTATAGTATAATGAAGTGATTGATCAGCCTTCTAGAATCATAGAGTCAATGCTAATTATCACCACATCGGGGATGCTGTGCTAAAACAGGAAACCTGTAAAAAATGTCATGACTGGTGGTAATCCTTCAATTCAAAGTACTTTCCAATAAACTTCTATTATTAGCAAATTCTTAATGTATTTAACAGGTACTTCATTGATACTTCATAGTTCTAATGGCCTATCTAAAATTCTCTCGCATTTTAAACAGATTGTTTATCAAAGTATATCTTGTCTATTCATCAGCTTGACCAACCAAGCAGTACATGTTCTCAGTAAAGAATTAGGGTGGTTTTTTTTTACATTAAGTGGTATCTCTAAAATCATACTGATGCCCCCTTATTAATATTAGCTTTATTTATGTCCATATCAATTTCTCTACTATTTATCCTGACAATAAATTCAAAGTAACCAGTTTACTGTTCTGGGTTCATCCCACTCGTTTTACTGAAAGCTTATATGAAAATGTCTCCTCTCAGCTTGTAGAGTTTTTCTGGTTTTCCAAGAGGAAACAACATTGTAAATAGGAGTACTTATTAAGGCCGATGACTCAGTATACCCTTCTACTGGAAATCTAAATCTACTTAACTAGCAGACAGTAGTCTATTGATCAGATTTAATTAATGTTTTCAGGACTTTCTTTGTCGCTGTTGCCAAAGTACAGTTTTTCCTTAACTGGACGCTGAAGTACTTGATTGCAGAAGATGGAGTTTCAGGAATGGATCAGAGATGTGGCACTTAAAAGTACCTGTATTCTACAGGACATTAACTAGGCCAAGCTGAAATTTATCTTTTGGTATTTTAAAATGCCTTCTGTGAACTATGTCTGTGATTTATAAATTGCAAAATGATGACGTTTTCACATCTGGAATAAACAAAGTAATTTTGTCAATAACTATTCAGGTTCTTTTGTAATGATTTTATGGCTTTAGTCACAAACACAGCAATTTACTTCACTTTTTATTGGAATTGTAAAATGGTTTTTTTCTTTTCCCCAGGTCCCAATTAATGACATTGTTATGCCATCCATGAAGGTCAGTCTCATTTCTGGTTCTGAAGGGAAAATGGGAATGTGCTGTGTCTAAGACAAGATTTTTCTTGACAAAAGTAAGACATTACAGAAAAAAAGGACATAATAAGGGCATATTTTTGAATGAATGGGCATAGCTAGGACTAAAGTCATAGAGGTAGCTTACTTTCCTGGAAAAAGATTGGGGATCTAGAGCAGTGTGATGTGCCCCCCAGATCACAGCAAGGAGGTAAATCTGGCTTGGATGGAAAATCAGTGAAAAAGGGTAAAAAGTGCACTCTCCTTTTAAACAGTTACTGATTGTTAATATGCTTACTGCCTGCAGGTAAATGTCACTGCAGTCTCACCACCTGGAGCTCCCCACATGAAAGACAATACATGCATCAATGTTGTTTCTGAGGTATGTGAATCTTCTTTCCTTTTCAAGCAGCTTACCACAAGCTTAAAGCCATTGCCCTCTTACTTACTCTGTCTCCTATTATTCTCTAAATTGGACTTTCAGGTGATCTATGAGATAGAATATAGTGGCACAAGTGGGATTCAGAGTGTTTCTGTCCAGTTCAAAGTCAGCAACATCTCTGTGAACTCCAGATCCTCTCTGCAGCAGCACTTCACCATACACTTCTGGGTTAGTAACCCCATCCTCCCTGGAATTTTACCAAGTTTGTAGTCTAGCTTGTGATTAATTTTGGTACAGAAGATACCTGGAGAGGTTAGAGCAGTTTCACTGTGATATAGTAGTAACAGAGTCCTGGGGTACAGATGATTGAGGAGGGGAGGCATTTCTGGTCTCAAATAAGGCATGCTAGTAGAAAAGTCCAAGCTCAGCACAAGAATGCAGTCTTTCATTGCAAAAATGTCAAGGAGCTGATTATTTTTATACGATGATTTTTGCGTTTGGGTTGGTGGTTGGTTTTAGGTGTTTTGTGTTTGTTTGGGGGTTTTTGGTGGTTTTTTGAGGGTGGAATTTTGGTTGTTTTTGTTTGGTTGATTTGGTTTTGGGCTTTTTGGCACTGGTTTTTTTTTCGGGTTTTTTGTTTGTTTGTTTTGGGGGTATTGTTTTGGTTTTTTGTTTGTTTTGTTGCAGGATTTGGGTTTGGTATTTTTGGAGGGGGTTATTTTTTGTTTTTATTTGTTTGTTTGTTGAGGTAGAAGGGAAGATGATAAGTCAGCAGCATGGCCTTGTGAAGGAAAGGGTTGAAGTTAAGGCTGTATGTGATGTGTTTAGTGTTTGTGAAAGAAGTTACTAAATTTATTCCAGATACTTAACGCTTTTGCCTGTGTAGCAGGAAAGAAAGTTACTTTGAAGGGGGTAGAAATCTGGGAAATGCTAATGTGTGTTAAGTTCACATAAATCATGTCCCATGATTTATGTAATTCAATGTAAAATTGAATAAGTGATGACCTCAGGGGTTGGTAAGTGTGCAATGCAACTTTGTTGAAGTTATGCCCAGACTGCCATACAACCATTTAGAAGTAGAATGGTCCACTAAGAATCAGGGCCAAGGTGGGGTTTGTTCTGCAGTTCTTCTGTGGAATTGCCCTGACTGATCTGTTCACTTCCTCAGAGGCAAATGTTCAGCAATAGCAATTCATTGTATTGAGAGCTTTCCTGGTATTATCCGCATTTCAGGATACTGACATTTAGTTTTTTACCTCCTGGACTGCAAATGAAATTGGCCAGGTAAGAAAGAGTCCTTGGAAACAAATAGTTTAAGTAGTGTATTATGATCTGTCATTCAAAAAACAGCTTACATTTTTGAGAATGCAAATTTGATCTTTGGAGATGAGTGGATGTCATTGATGCTAATTTTTTCCTCTTTTTCCTCTATTTCTTCTCTTTGTTGCTTTGTAGACCAGGACTCTTTCTCATGCGTTGCCTAGAAGTGGAAACCCTGGCTATATCACTGGAGCACCACTGTTGATTGCAAACAGTGGTGCCAAGCAACATGTATCCTTTTTCTGCTATGAGTTTTTGTTTATCACTGGGGGTTTTTTTATTTCTGTTCCTGCCCTGTCTGAACTTTTATAGTGCCCTAATAGGGAAAAGGAGGAATATGGGGTGAGTGGATTGTTAAATGAGATGAGTGTTGTATGTTGTCTGTTTAAACTTTTGTTTGGCTTCTTGATATGCAATCTGTCAGATGAGCATATTAAGGAGTGAAAGTGATGGAAGTTGTTCACAATTCCTCAGGCACACAGTACAGTTTGGAAGGAATATGAGAACAGGCTGCAAAATCAGGTAACAACACACTCTGCAGTCATCCTTTCCAACAGTTGGAAGTTGTGGACTCAGAATGTTTTTCTGTAGTCTCTCATGTACTTCTGTGGAGCCTAGGTCCTTCCGTGAGGTCACCAATGTGTCTCTACAGATCTTTCACAAACTCCTAAGAGAACATATGAATATAGTAAAGATGGTGGACTGCTGGAATAATCTGAACATTGTGAAGGTCTTCTGCGACATTTTGAGGCTCTAGTCTGGGAATATGTCTTGGGCAAGAGTGGAGTTGAGGAGTGGATCTTAAAAAGAGGTTGTTTTGATGATTTAGATTGTTCCTTTGACACGGCAAGTGTAGGACCACTGATGCGATAAGATGGCTGAAGAGCTGTCAGTTTTCCTTGTCATTATCCCTGCCATATTTTTCTCCTTTCTTGTTGCTGAAAGGATTGAAACTGCATCTGTTTAATACCAATACTTGTTGACTCATTATAAGAGCAGAAGAAATACTTGTTGCATAGAAAGGATATTGACAGTGGTTTGATTTTTTTTTTTTTTTTTTTTGTCCTGGAAATCACTTTCTTAAAGGTGTTCTTTTCTCATTTCCAGCCTATCCCCAATATTGGAAGACAGTAACTGTAGTTACATACAGCAGAAGTTATACAAGGCTTTTCAGGGGATGAACAGAGCAGAAGACTTTGCTGTAACTGGCAGTGCTCATTCAACCCAGGCAGAAGAGTGGATGACCATTCTGATTGAGAACTGCAGTGTGGAGGTAATATCAATGCAGACAGACCAACTGTAAATATTTTTATTTTCATATCTTTGTATTGCCTCGGGAGGTGGGGGTATCTGGACTTTTTTTGTATAATGAACCTATGACTCTCGGGGTCTTAATATGTGAAAGCAGTTATTATGGTTCATGTTCATATTATTAGAGTACTTAGCAAAAAAAACCTCAAACCCAACAAATCCTGACAGATTTCCTATCTCATGAATCCTCTTCCTGCTATTTAAATGGGCAAAAAGAGTTAAATATTGAATCCAGTGTTATATAATTTTCTGACAGCCTTTTGGAACTGATAGTAACTGGCTACTTCCTATTAATTATTATTATAATCCTTTCTGCTTTTCCAGAATAGGGAATATTTTTGTAGGGATATTTATATCCTATTATATTTTCTAATAAGGTTAAGGCTTGTGAGCCAATTGCATTGTAATAATTGTTAATCTGTGGGGGGATGGCTAAGTGGAATATGAAATCCAAGAGGTAAAGCTGAGACAAATTCTGATTGGAACTGAGATGACAATGAGATGTATGTAGTTCCAAAATGGGTGGTTGACATGACCAGAAGTTATAGAGATAGTACTGAAGTGATTGACTCAGGTTCTGTGACCTGTATTATCCGAAATATTAGACTTTGGCTATAATGGTCCTTTATCACTTTAAAATACTATATTAAATTGATTAGCGTGTATTTTATTTTCAGGCTGTGAATTGCACTTCCTGTTGTATGGTTCCTGTGACCCTGGAGATACAGATATTGTGGACTAAAGTGGGGCTCCTGTCCAACCCACAAGCTCAAGTAGTGGGTACACGGCACTTTTACCAGTGTCAGCCCCTCAAGGTATGGAATTAATTACACAGAGGTAATTAAGGGGGTTTACAGGTTCTTTAGGAACCAAGGAATCAAATGGTCTTGAAACTGAGTGGTAGCAGTGGTAGCCTTTGCAGTGGTAGCCTTCTATCGAGGAAGGTTGTTTTGTGGTCTTTTCAGTACTGTCCTCACTCGGTTGTATAACTGGAAAAGGTACCTTCTTTCCAACCCTGAGCTACTTTCTGCCACTTTAGGACTTTATACTAACCATAACTGAAAGTTTAAAGATTAAGTTGTACTTACAAGCATCCGGTAACTCCATGGATATTATATTATATTAATATTATATATTAATATTTAGTTGTCTCTTAAAGCCTTAATATGGGATTTGAGTTTAGTAATATTTCAGCGACTTCACAGAATGCTGATAATCTGTGCAGAAGATTTCTGTTCCTCTGGAGCTTCTGAAATCACCAACAGGTAGCTGAGGAAGTGACTAATGCTGATGGCAGCATATTTGGAGAATTGGGGAGGAAGGGTGTAAGCCAGAAAGAGGGTATTCAAGGCCAGGTTGGATGGAGTTCTGAACTACCTGATCTAGTTGAAGGCATCCTTGCTCATCACAGAAGGCTTGAACTATGTGAGCTTTAAAGGTCCCTTCCAGCCCAGACCATTCTGTGATTTTGTGAGTCAGCAGGAATGTGTCAGCTAACATGACCACACAGGACAATGAGAAGTCTTTTCCAAGCATGTGTCAGTGGATCCCATTGTGTTTTTTTTTTTTTTTGATATCACATGGTCTTTTGGGCAGCAGAAATATTTCAAGGCTTACACTTCTCTGTAAGGGCTTAGGGGAAGCAGCTGGCACCCACCCAGGCCTCTTCATGACTGTGAGGAAGGTATTTGATGTGTTAACACTCTTTGAACGTCTGACTCAGTCTAAATGAGATTTTACACACTTGTTCGAATGCATCTAATGGTACCCTTTTGTTCTCCCTTCTTGCAAAATACATGAAGAGAAGAGGATAGAGGATAGGAAGATGTTAACCATGTAAAACTCATATTGCCCTGAGGCAAAGTGATACTCCCGCCCCATGAAAATATTTTTAAATCACCTGTTACATGATTTCATTAATAAATACATTATTAATAAAATTAATAAAAAAATCTTCTGTCTGAGGAAGATTTGCATTCCTAGTTAAAGTGTAGGGTGCAAATCCCTCAGGATTAGTTCATCAAGAAGAATTATTTGCTTGAGCAACTGATGCTAATTACT
The DNA here is from genome assembly GCA_024362935.1 of Setophaga petechia. Taxonomy (NCBI): domain Eukaryota; kingdom Metazoa; phylum Chordata; class Aves; order Passeriformes; family Parulidae; genus Setophaga; species Setophaga petechia. The sequence goes on from JANCRA010000007.1 coordinate 37,006,478, forward strand.
TTAGACCCTTAAGGTATATTGCGAAGCTAATTATAAGAAGGCAAGTTTCTGACAGCCAAAAAACCCCATGTCATTAAAATCAGTACTGACTTCATCAGTGACATCACAAATCCACAAATTAGGATTGTTAGTAAAGACATTTTAGGAAAGGACCAACTTGCTCTATAGCCAGCAGTTATGAAGTGTGACTATTTGTAAGCATACTAGGCTGCGCATTACTTTCAAATGATGCCACTTCCCAGCTTTAGCCTACAGATTCTCTATCTGAGAACTATCCTTTAGTTCCTTTAATATTCTTTAGAGAAACCTTTTTTTATTTATAAGCACTGTGTCACTGGAAAGTTCTCTAAGTGACTGACCAGAAAACAGAGAACCCAGGGAAGACATCCCGATTTCCACACCCATACACAATATCTGATCACAGTTATATTTAGACTTGATGAAAATACAGGACGTTTTAAAATGATGTGGAGTTCTACAAGAGCATGCTGGAAGTTGCCAATGGTTGCCTTCTCCCAGCTGTTCAGGAGGGATTGTGTATGGAGTTTTTTTCCCTACACTAATCTCTCTGCTTTTAAGGCAGTTTTTCAAGGTCTAGACACTTAAATCAATCATCTTGAGGCTTCTTATTGACTAGGGTAAATTGGCCTATTTTTGAGTGTGTTTACTCATTGATAGGAGAACTTGTATCAGAATTGTTTGGGAAATTCTGTTTGTAACTGCTCAGCAGTGGTGAATTGTGATCAAGGACTGATCTGGCATGGAGGGCAAGAAGGAGGTAAACTGGCTGGAAGGAGGAACATTGGGACACTGCAAGTGGGCGAAGTTTGCAGGTGATGACAGAAGAAATAGCCTCAGCATTTTCTTGTAGCCATTCTGGAATGGGAACTGCTCAGGGGCCACCTTTGGGCAGTAGAGCAGGCCTGGGGAATGGAGCCACGGCAGGCTGAAGTGCTGCATGCTGATGCTCTCAGGACTGGTGCTGCAGATGCAGAGGTGCACAAGGAATCTGCTCATGATGCCTCTTTGCACACTCCTGTAGAACCAAGACTGTACTCAATGCATTGTTCATTTTGTTTGTTTGGGTTTTTTTAAATTTAGGCACAGACGTAGTTTTTAATTCACCTTGAGGATGCCACAAAAATTCCCCGATAGGAGTCGCAGTATTTTTTTCTTAAGAATCATGAACTGTATCTTGCAAATTTTTTGAGTGCTTCCTACAGAATTTTGCTCTGAAGGCAATCTTTGAAATTCTTCTCAGGGAAGTGATTGAGGTGGTAATTTCACAGGTTGGCATAAACCAATGCAAGCACGGAAGGTGTGCTGCCCGTAAATGCCCTCTCGATGTTAGCATGCAGAGCTGGGAAGTGGGGCAGAGGGTGAGGTTGCTCTTTTGGCAGCAGCATGGTCTTAAATCAGCCCAAGGTAGCCATGAAACTGCATGCAGTTCAAAGAGCTAGTGTATTAGTTTTCTTGCTGCATTCTGTTAAAACAGAAAAGAACTGAGGCCTTAGAGGTTCAGTCCCCTGTGTGATCTTCGCTGATCTGTCTCCTTCCTGAAACAACATCCTAAAATGTGAGCAATAAATTTATATTGCATTGGGTCCCTGCTTTAGTTTACTCACATTTATTGCTACGATTTGCATCTTGTGGCAGTTCTTTGTGGTAGCAAGCACTTGTCCAAGGAGCCAGCTGATCTTTTATAAAAAATAAGACTAGCTTGCATCTGTTCTTATTACTAACTATTTGATATGTCTTTCCTCTGAGTAGAAGGCTTACTGTAGCAGAGCTTAAGTCACTGCTGCCATTTTGGAGATCTCTAGCATACGATACACAGTAGCTACTGATCTTTACTACACCCTCAATTTACCTGCTAAGTATCAGTTTGGGAAAGAGGTCTTACTCCTAGGACACTGAACTCTTACCCTCTCGAAGACATCATGCTTGCCAGTCATCTACAGTGAGTCCCCATTAGAAAACTGGGGACGGGTATGCCTTTTGTATGGAGACTGTTAAACTCTTTTTGCTTCCCTTCTTGCTGCAGTTTCTAAACAAGAGCCTGGTGCCTGTGACAACTATTGTTACCTTCACTGACATGACGGAATGGCCAGAACCTCCTCGAGGCCAGCCCCAAATGCACTGGAAACTCCCATTTGACATCTTTTTTCCATTCAAGGTAGCCCTGAATGTAGAAAGAACTTACAGAGGTGATCTGGCTGGGTATTTATTGTTGATTCTAATAATGTCTAGTATTTTCTGCTTTTGAAATAGATGGAGCCTGTATTTAAAGTGTGGTGAGTGAATTGATATATTCAGGATATGACCCAGATTATGGACTTTTGTCATCAGGTTTTTATACTATTTCTGTGATATCTGTGTGCCTTCTGTTCTTGGATTAAGCCATGTGGGCTGCTTGTCTTCTCATGTTCCTGTTCTTTGTATGTGAACCATCTGTGAACATCATTGCAGTGACACACTTGAGAAATGTAGAGATCCAGAGACATTGCTTTAATGAGGGACTAGGAAGAGAATGTTAAAACTATTATTCCATGTTCCCAGAAACCACGAATGCTTTCTAAACCATTTACAGGGAGTATCGAGAGAGAAGCAAAGTTCAATCAAAGCATTTTGGAGCTGCTTTCAGTTGGAGAAGCATCTGATTTTTCTATGTGAAACTAATCGAACATTTAAAATACAGGAGGCTCTCCCAGGTGGCCTGAATTCTATTTTATGAGTAAGCATGTGTGCCAGTCACCCCTAACCTGTCCTGGTTAGATGACGACAACTGCACCTCTGTGAGATTTTTTGAATCTTGCTTTTTTTGTGTCTTTTCAAATACAGATATTCAATTGAAATTTTCAGAGTTTAATCACTTTTTACATTAGCAACACTGTTGCACAGAAAAAAGTAATTGTGAATGCTCTGAAATACAGTTGAATTTTAGTGGTTTGTCAAAACATCTTCCTAATCTTTTTTTTCTCCCTGGAAGAAATGGGCCTGAATAGACTTTTTCCTAGATAACAAACATTCTCTTGTTTCAGATAGGAACTGAACTGAAAATGATAACTACTGAAATTCTAGTAGCACATCAGAGAGACTTGTGAATAGTTCTGAAGGCAAAACATTGAATATTTTAGGAAAATTTGTAGATGTATTGAGGCTGAAGCTTGCTGGAATACTTTACCTCTGGCTCACTCTCTGGGACTAGGAAATAAATTTATTGTTTTTGAAGTTAAAGGTGGTCTGATTATCTAGACTGCCCTCTACCATCACACAGGAAATCTGCTTAATTGTTCCAGGAAGCTGTTGGAGGAAAGTATATTTTTTATAAAAAGATTTTATTATTTGTCTTCTTCAGATGACGAAAAAATCTGCCCCACCTGATGCCAAGTGCTCCAATGGAATCAATAAACGCCAAAAATTTCAGAGCCTAGTTTTAATAAAATATATTTGTTACTTTTGTAGCTATACTGCACATAGCAACTCTGTTGCTTTTCCTCATTGCAAACTTTAAAAATAATGCAAAAATAAACTGAAAAACTAGTAATTAGTCAGGATATCAAAGGAGATAACACAAGTAAAACAAAACTACAACCCATCTAAAAGCTTCTGGGTTAATGCCACGTATTTATCTTTGTCCTTATTTGCATGATTTATTAGCTGGGAACGAATTCTGTGCAAGTGTCTTCAGTGTCTGTTGATTTCTATTCTGGAGCAGCCCAACCAAGCTAGTGTGAACATTCAGAACCGTGTGCATTCCAGTATTACACAGGACTGTACCATTACACAGAAACAACCTTTGATTTTTAGGTAGATGTGGCTTCTTAGATGTGCCTGTAATACCTTTGAAAAGTTTTTCTCAGAACACATTTGTAGTGTGTCCCATGTCCTTTCATGTCCCTAATTTGTGGAATCCAGGAAATTAATTTAGAGGTGACAGCAACTGAATTACAAAGGGTTAGCTGGAGAAACTTCCCAAATGTCATCTGGGAACACATGCTGAATGTGTTGGGATAGGGCTTGAATGAAAAGGATCTGGCATCCTTGTTTTCTGCAATATTGAGGTAATTCACTTAGGTATAACCACAGAGATACTGTTTGCTCTATGGGCTGCAGATTTGTGAAATGCTGTAAGAATGCATCACCTTTTATACTGTAATTATCTGCCATAATTATCTGACCTCCAACGTCCTATTTTTTAGCTCGTTTGTCTCCTTTCACATTTTGTCATAGCAAGAAATAAGAGCTGGAAAGAGCCTTGTCCGTATTCTGGTCCAGCCTGAATTAAGGCATATTCAAATTCTAGCCACATGTCAGCAGCGCTTGTGGGTTTAGAATCTGCAGTTTCCTATGGCAGTGCTTTTTCGTGTCTACTTTATCATGTTGTGGTTTTCCCCCCAGCCTGATCTGAAATAGCCTGTGTTGCAATTCAGGCAACGTTATGACATTACCACACACAAGGCAGACTCATATGTCGGATGTACAGGAACGGAGTGTTTGTACTCCATGTCAAAGGGCTGAGACAAAACTTTTTCTGCTGCCAGCATCCTAGCTAGAGCCATCTTTCCAACATCTCCCTTTTTTGAGGCAGTAGGTCTGTTTTTACTCTGTCCGAGTGGAGACGATCTTTACTAGGTATTTTTTGAAGTCCTTTCCAAACATATCCCTCGTTTCTTTAGAAGACGTTATTTTAAATTTCAAAGCAGGAGCAAGTTTCGAAGCCGGGGGCGGGGCGGGGCCGGAAGCGACGGGAGGCAGCGGGGAGCCGGGCCGGGCCGTGCAGAGCCAGGCGGGTGAGCGGGGCCGGGCCGTGCCGAGCCGGGCTGGGCAGCGCCGAGCCGAGCCGGCCACAGCGGCCTCGGTCGTGCCCGGAGCGGACAAGCGGGCTGGGCGCGGGGCTGCGGCTCGGCTGGAGCCGGCCCGCCGGGCGGAGGCGGCGCGGGGTGCCGCGGCCGAGGGGCGGTCCCGTGCTGGGGGGCGGCCGCCGTCCGTCGGTGCTGCCCGTTCCCCTTCCGCGTGGAGAACCGGGAGCGGCTGCTGTGTCGCCCGTGACAGAAGGCTGAGGGCTCTGGGGGAAAGAAGGGAGCTCAGCCTTCGAACTGCCGGGCTGCACCGCGCGCCGCCGATCTCTCGGACCCCGCGGGCTCTCCGGAGCTGCTCAGATTCGGGGCGCGTTTTCTCGGCGGTCTCAGAGCGTTACTGCTGCGGGGAGCTGCCGGCAGTGCGGAATTGCAGGTTGGTCCCCAGCGAGCACCCGACGAACTGGTAAGAGCTGCACGGGCCTCATCCGTCCGGAGAGCTGTGATAGCAGAGCTGTTGCTCCTCTAGAGGTTTCTTTTTCCTTGCTGGTCTCTTGTGCCTACTTACAAGATTTCTCCATGCCCAAAGAAAGTATTTAAACCCTCCTGACGCTTGCATGACAGCTAACAGTCACTCCCTAGGTTTTGACCCAACTTTGTGATAAGCCTGTGTTCTTCACATACTGTTTCTTCACAGTAGACAGAACAGGATCAGATTAGAGGTTTTTTAAAGTAACCTGATAGCTCTCTGGAAAGAGTAATCAAACTATAGATAATGGAGACTTAAGCAAAGTTTAAATGGTTTACCAGAATTATTTGACAACTGTGTCCGTATTATGAAGTCAAGAGTTTTAATTTTTTAAATGAAAAATAACTCAAATATTTCCATATGCTTATAAAAATTTTCCACCTGCTTATGCCGATGCTGTACCCTAAAATTGATGGATACTTCGAGTGTTTACCTTCTTTCTCTTCCCAGATTTGCTCTTGAGGATACTGAGGAGAAATTTGCCAAGGGTTAAAATAAACTGTTCTCTTTTTCTGCTCTGTAGTAAACTATTTATGTTTAGTCACTTTGGAAACAATATCGCCTGTTCCATATTTGTGTCAGTGAATATTTTTTTGTTGTGCAAACTGCTTTGCTAGTTTATTTTTTTGCTGTATTTCCTTGCTGTTCTAAGCTACTGTTTTGTCATGATTGTCATAAAAATTGTGTTCAATAGCAAAGTAAGCATATTTGAAGCTTACTTTGAAAGCTTCAGTAATTGTTCAGCTGTTCTTATTGCACGTTGTTTTACTAGGAATACAAAAGCAATGGTATTTTTATGGTTTTCTGCAGCATCTGGGGAAGAAAACATCTGAGAGCCACTGTGCATGATACTCTGAAAAGTCAGTTCAAGATGTAATGGAAAAGAAAAAGTAAATAGAATAGTAGAAGTTATCACTTAAGGAATGAAATGCAGAATAAAAGACTGTATTATGCCAGTATATTCACCCTTCGGTTGGACTCTCCCTTGGCTAGCATGTCGCGCTGCGTTTGGACTAATCAAGGAGGTGGAGGAAGAGCAGTGGAGATCATTGCATATATATGAAATAGCCTTGATATAAGGAAAGCAAGAGCATCCTGTGCAGATGTCTTAATGGCAGTGTAGTCTAAGTGCTGTGCTTCTCTCCTTCTGGTGCTAGTATTCACTTGTATAGATGGGTGGGTCAGTTAGTCTCTGACCAGAGTATTACCATGATCAAGCTGTCTTGCTTGGGGACAGGAATTGCAGCTTTGATCAGAAGGGGTGGCAAAAGTGGTTGTTGAGGGACAACTCAAGCATGACAGCAGATGGAGGAATGAGGAGGTAGTTGCACTGCGAGTCTGTAAAATCATCAGTCGTATGAAGGTGAATAACCCCAGTCTCCACAAAGCTGGAAACTAGGAGAGTATTCTACTAGTTTTGATTGCTTTCTTGTCCTAGACATGTACTTTATCTGGGCATCTGATAGACTGCTGTTCTACCTATGAGTTTGTTTTGTTTTATTTGTTTACTTATGCGATGTCTGGCAATTGTACAACCTTCATTTGATGGATGTAGGGAAACTGGAACAGAATGGGATGCTAGTTGTATCATCTTTATCTTAACAGCTGGTGTAACAGCTGGTGCAACCTGATGTTTTGCTGCTCAGTGCTCAAAACAGGTGGTAGAAGAAAGTAGCAAGATTTAATTGAGGCAAGAGTAAAGAGATGTTAGGAAGAACGAAATGCTTGAAAGTTGCTAATTAATCCTATCTTGAGGTTTATTAGTGGTTAAATCATGTTTGATTAAATTAACCTATCCTTATGTTCCTCACTTAGAAAGTTTGATTAAAGCAGATACTCTGTGATTTTTTTTCTTTTTTGTCTTTTTAATTAACAGGGGAATAAAATATTTGCATAGAGATGTACTTGTGTTTCTTGCAATTATGTCTGGGATGCAGGCAGGTGGACTGAAGCATGTGTGCCTACACATATGGTTATTACCATTACAATAGTTCCATGCTTTTTCTTGAAGATGGAGCTCTCTTTAGGATTACTGAAGGTTCACTACCTTTAACTGTCTGAAACTGCAGTTTTACATTGCTCACTTCTTAGTATGCTTGTGAAGTACATACACTAAGGTAAGTAACTGCTGACCATGTAGGAAATCTAGGATTCCCTGCCACTAACAAGGGTCCTTCAATAAAAACTACTGGTTTCATGTGGCAAATGAAAGTACTGATTTATTTTGTATGCATTTTCTCTTACCAATTCAATATCTATTTGAGTATCTGAAAAAGAAAAGCAGCTGTTCAGTATCTGCGATGATTATGGGGAACCTGTTGCTTTTTATTTGGAAGCACATTTTATAGAAGTTGCACATGCTAAAAATTGGCCAGGTGAGCTTAAAATGAGAGCATTTCCATTTCTTGTTAGCTTTTTGAAATGAATCACAGAATATTCTGTGTTGGAAAGGACCTACAAGGATCAGCAAAGTCCACCTCCTGAAAGGCTTGACTTAATATAGAAAAAAGGCTTGTCTTTATACAAGAAAAATTAAGTCAACTGTTGTGATATACCTTTAGTTACCATTCTAATTTTTTTTGTGAGTGACCAACATTCTGGTGTTGTCATTCGTTTTACTCTGCAATTGCTAATAATTGGAGTGGGGAGGAGGGGAGAGCAGGGCTTACATGCATTATGATGATTAAACCAAATTCCACTTCTGGAAGAGTAAAGATCTCCAAATAGTCTTCTAACAAAGACCTTATGATGACCTTATTTTTGGGGTATGTTTTTTTTGTTTGTTTGGGGTTTTTGCGGGGAGAAGGATGGGGAGGATCTTACGGTTTTGGTATTTTTTCTTCTTTTTAGCAGGAGCTGGGGGAGTTGTTTAATTTCCCTTGTTTAGAGAGAGTGATATATTAATGTCAGATAATTGTGAGTTGGATTTTCTGTTAATTCTTGAGACACTGAAGTTTTTCCAAATGTCTTGAACTCCACTTCCCACCACCTGCATATTCTACATTCTTTGTGAAATTTTCTCTGCAATTTTGAGACCTTCATTTAAGATTGTTACTTGATGGTAGGTGATGTTTACAATTTAAGAAAACAAAACAAAACAAAAAATAAAAGCCCCCCAAACAAATAAACAAAAATAGCCCACAGAACAACTCCCTTGCAACAATATGGGAATTGATACTGTTGGAATTTATTTGAATTCTAATAGGAATATAACAGTGGTAATATAAGATAGGTGAGGACAGGAAACAGTATAACTAGTGTCTGAGTTAAACTGGGGCAGTACTGTGGATTCGGTGGTGTCTTTGATGATGAAAAGCTGTAGATTTGTGCTTTCTACCAATTGCAGTGATGAGTGCTTGAAGATGACACTGAGTTGGGCAGGAGTTTGTCTGCTGTTGTGCAGGAAGGCTCTCCAGAAGGATCTGGCCAGGCTGGATTGATGGGCCCAGACCAGCGCTATGAGGCTCAACAAGGTGAAGTGCTGGTCCTGCCCATGGGTGACAACAGGCCCATGGAGTGCTCCAGGCTGGGGGAAGAATGGCAGGAAGGGACAGGGTGTGCTGGTCAACTGGCTGAATTTGAGCCCACGTGACAAAGAACACCAATGGCATCTGGCTTGTGTCAGCCATGGTGTGGCCACGTGCCCAGGGCAGTGACCATTGCCCTTCACTGGGCACTGGTGAGGCCTGCAGCTTTAATCCTGAAGTCAGTTTTGGGGCTCTCCACTGTAAGAAGGACAGTGAGGGACTAGAGTGTGTCCAGAGAAGGGAATGGAGCCAGGGAATGGTGTGGAGCACAAGTCTCATGAGGAGAAGCTGAGGTAGCTGAGGGGGGCCAGCCTGCAGAAAAAGAAGGCTCAGGGGGAAACCTTGCTCTGTGCCATCCTCCCTGACAGGAGGATGCAGCAGGGTGGGAGTCTGGCTCGGTTTCCCTGGAACCAGTGACAGGATGAGAGGAAATGGCCTCAAGAAGTGCCAAGGGAGGTTTGGTTGGATATAAGGGAAAAATGTCTTCAAAGAAAGGGTGGTCAGGCACTGCTGACCATTGCTCACAGCAGTGATAGACTCACCATCCCTGGAGGGATATAAAGCACCAGGCAGTGCCCATGGCAGCTGACAGCATTTTTCCTGGCTGCGTAGATGTGATGCTTCGGGTTGGATTAGGGCCACCACGGTTGCAGATTGGTTGCATCCAAGGCCACTGCAGTCAGGGATGCATCCAAAAGAGGGCTGCAAAGATGGTAACAGGTCTCCAGGGAAAGCCATGCGAGGAGCTGTTGAGGGCTCTTAGCTTGTTCAGTCTGGAGGAGTCTGAGGGGAGACACCATCACACTCTGCAGCTTCCTCCCAAGGGGCAGTGGAGGGACAAGACAATGACCTCTGCTCTCTCTGACCAGTGACAGGACCTAAGGAAGCCACTGGAGCTGTGTCAAAGGACATTTAGGCTGGACATCAGGAAAAGGTTCATCCCCTGGAGGGTGGTCAGGCTGTGGTCATGGGCCCAAGGCTGACAGAGCTCAAGAAGCATTTGGACAACTCTCAGGCGTGTGATGTGATGGTTGGAGCTGTCCTATGCAGGGCCAGGAGCCGAACTTTGATGATCTCTGTGGGTCCTTTAGTGCTCAGGATATTCTATGGTTCTAAATTACCCCAATTCCCTTAATTTAGAAGTGGCTTCAAATGGGATATGGGAAGTAAGTGGAGAGCAAAGCCAGCACTCTTGCACTTGTGAAGAGGTTTGGGCTGCAGTGGAGAAAAGAAAGGATGTAAACGGTGTAAGGAGCTAAAGCCAGTCTCAGAAGATTGGCTGCAGATTCCTTTCATCTGCTGTGCACCAGACGGCAAACATGTGAGAGCAAGGAGAATCCAGGTGAAGGGAGGCCGCTGTGGGAGATGGCTCAGCAGCTCGTGCTTTGGGTAGGGCTGTCTGAACTAGTCTGGGGCTAGACTAAACAGTTGTTAATGCTGTAACTTACAAAGGCCAGGATTTTGTGCTGCAACGTGGAGTGGAATTACATCATCTACCGCTAGCGCCGGGGGGAAGGAGCGCGGGCGGGTACGGCGAGGCGGCGGCCGGCGACGTGACGTGGCTGCTGCCGCCGCCGCGGCCGTGGATTGGCTGCGGCCGAGGCCGCGCCGGGCGGGGATTGGCCGCGGGAGCGCGCCCGTGTGTGGCCGGGCTGCCTGCGCGTGCTGCTCCGTGGGCGCGCGGGGTCCGAGAGCCCCGGGGAGAGCCCCGCGGCCACCGCTCCGCAGGGAGGCGCCGAGGGCCCGGCCCTGCCGCTGCCGCCGCTGCCGTACAGCCCCTCCTGTGCTGCACGTCTCATTCATAGGCTGGATCTGGCAGAACGGACTAACGCCAGGCTCCTGCAGGTACTGCCCTGTGAAGCGCTCGGAAGGGTTCCGAGGCCACGACAAGGTGCTGCTCTGCCGCGCCAGGCGCTGCTGCTGTGGCCGCACTGTACTCCTGGGATGCATTCCTGAGAGAAAGGGATCGCATGGTGCTTGCTGCTCTGAATTGCCGCTTCTCTGCGCCAATACCATCTGCAGAACTCCGGTGAACCTATATGCAAGCTGCTCTAAAGATCATTTATTTGAAATTTTCATTTATTTTAGTCAGTTCTTCTGAACTGGCTTCTCTCTGGGAATGTTTCTGGGGTTAAAGTTTACAGGAAGAGCTGCAGATTGGGTTTTTTTCTCCCTTGCAGTTGGTAAGGTAATGAAGCGGTTTAAATAATAAAAAGCCTCTAAATGTTACCGAGGACTTAAAATTTGTGTTGTTGGAAAGACTTACTATATAGAAATTGTGTGCATTTCCTTTGAACTTGTTTTATCGCTGTTTCTGTGCTTAAGTGTTTTGCAGAATAGTTCTATCGATCAGAGTTTGACTTCCAGATTTTTTCACTTGCGGAATGTTTTAATGCTCAGATATTTGCCTTTATATCTAAAACTGTGAAAACAGTTTATTTAATTTAATCAATTCACTAAAAGTAATTGTGGACATGCTATGGCTCTGCAGCCAACAGACTGAACAAGCGGTGTTACAGACTCTGGTTTTCAAGACACAAATTTTAGAATTTGAGATCGCTGGTTGCTTTGGAGGGTAACTAAGTCTCTTTACACTGATCTGGAACAGCATCTAAATGTACTATGCTACTTAACAGCTGTTTTTATCATAATAAGTACATGAAAACTAGATCATGGTATTGCTTTCTGTGAGCAATAATACAATGATAACTTTCATTATTTAAAAAGATAATAGGAAATTGATATTTTTAAAGGTCATATTTGGAGACTACTCTGGTAGCGGAAAAAAAATTTTAAGCTGTTGCTAGGAGGAATACCTGAATAATGCATTATGCTTTTTTTTTTTTTATTGCTTCCTCCAAGTAAGGCAGGGAAGTTTTATTTTTTAAAAAATTGTTTTTAATTCTACACCTTTTTTTATTTCTTTGTCACTGAATCTCGGAACCCTTCCAGCTATGGAAGTAGTGGAAATGTGAGTGGAATGGAAAATGAGGTTTAAAATTAACTTTAAATCCTTGACTGAGTGAGAGGACAGAAGGAGTTTGATTAGCCTGAAAGAAAGCCTGTTGTTACATACCATAAACGGTGCTCTGTCTGTGGTTTCAGGCACCATCCATTTCCATTTCACATACTGATATTTGCTGCTGTTTTAAACTCTCTGTTTTCTTCCCTTCTCTCACAATCCAGTTTCAAAAACATGCTGTATTTTATAATCTTTTTCCTTCAAAAGATCCACACTGACACTTCTCCCTCTTCATTGTCTGCCTGGTTTTAGCAAAGTTGTCTCCGGCAAAGGGGAGCGGGAGACAGTCTTCCAGAAGGACAAGGTTGCTCTTAGTTGCAAGCAGCCTGTAGTGAGAATGTGAAGTGGTTCTCCAGCAGATCAGTAGGAGCAGCAAAGCAGATGGCACAGTTTGATCTGGCCAGTGTGGGTCTGTGTTCTGTGACAGCCAAGCGCCAGGAGGTTATTACTGTAGCAGGAGTTGAAGGTCTGACAGGCGAGGTAAGAGGAGGTGTCTGGAGGTGAAAGTTCAGGTAGTGTGCCTGTTTCTGTCCTTTAAGGGCCATAGTCTGTAGAGGACCGGGCAGTTCCACTCAGGGTGTTTGTTGTGGAAAGGGGTCTGGATAAAGAACCTGGTGTTTGCCAGCTCATGGCAGGAGCTGCTGGGTCTGGAGCATCTCTGGGACCCAGTTAAGACCCCCTTGAGAAGACGATGTCTAACAGAAGAGGTCAAGGTGAGCAAGGTGGAAGGTTGAAACATAAAGAGTGGGAATTGTGCAGCCCCAGAGGCAGGTGCATGAGGTGCCTGGTAAGAGTTCAAAGGGGGAACCTTTGTCTAGGTACTATTGGTGCCCTGCTTTAAGCTTACCCTGTTATGAGAAGAGAACTTTGTGACAGCGTTGCATGATCTGCTCAGAATCTTTTGTCTGACTCGTCCTGGGAATACAGAACTGTGAAGGGCATTGCAGATTAATATTATTAAAGTGCCATGCAATGGAAGCTTTACTAGACAAAACAGGAGGAGCATTATGTGCTGGTGACTGCCTTGTCTAATGTAGATATGTATATTTTGGTAAGGATTATAATGAGGGATAATAGTACCCTGATGCAGGGTAATGAGGCCTCTTCAGGTGTACTCTTTTCAATGCTTCATCTGTACCATAGTTTGTGCAGGTTTTTTGCTTTATTTCAGTGTTGCTGGAAAATGGATTGAAGCAAGGAAAGGAAGGAAAATTTTGTAAAAGGGGAAAATTTTGTTAAATACTGTCTGTCTGGGAGAACTGGGTTCTTCTTAATCTCATTTGTTTCCATGGTGAAACTGGATGCATTACTTGAACTAGATCTGTCATAGGAGATGGGTAATTGTATATCCCTTGTTTGCTGTGTACTTACTCTAGTGAATTTTAGAGTTAGAAGAATCCTGAGTGTTCAAAGGTTCAGTCAAGGGAAACTAATGCCAAGTGCTTGGAAATTTGTGTCTTTACTTGTAATCATGGATAAGTAATTTGATAGTGCTTAGGTAAAAGTGAATGAACATATTTCCTGTATTGAATAGGGCTGAGGTTCATGAGAAGTATAGTAAGATGCTCTGTTGTGAGGTGTGCAGAGAAGTCTGAATGACACAACCTCTCTACTTTAATCTTTTTCTTCCAGGCTTCTCCATGAAAAAAATACTACTTTTATCCATTGTAGGTACATTCACTAATAGTGTTTTCCCTTCTCAGGGAGCCATGTTTTATTCTTTACCTTTAATAAAGATCTGGCAGCAAGTAAGGAAGAGGGGCCTTCAGTTCTTCTATATCATAGTCTGTGTGCAAATTCTGCAAAATGGGGAGTTGGCATGAGCAAATTGTATTAAGATGGTACAGGAAAAGAGGAGTTGGACTGAGGGAGTGGGCGAGGAGAGAAATATAGATGAAAAGTCATTGTTATTTAACCATCCTCCCTTCGTTTTAACTTGCAGATATCCTTGATTTGCAGAAGGCATCTCAAAATGTTGTGTCGAGCTGCTCTGAGCCCTCTTGTCCGTTCCCCTGGATGGTGCTTTGTCTCACTGCCACATGTCACCGCAGCCATTTCTCGTTCATGTATGTATGAGAGAAAGCACACATTTCTAAAATGTTGGTCAGTATGTGTCTGGGCATGCCTCTGCTCTTTCCTATGTTGGAAAGAAAACCACCTCATTAACATCATTGAAAACTTACAACCTCTGAAGTGAGCTGTCGTTGAAGCTCTACTTTCTCAATGTTGCTTTCTCTTTTAACTCAGTAATATTCAGCTGGATGTCTGTGTATTTTTCATTCTGACGTACATTTCAAGGAAAAAAAAAAGTTGTGAAAGTACTGCGGCTGTAAAAGTTCCTTATTTCAACCTCATACATTCCTGGAAAACAAGATCTGATTGTGTCTGCTCCTGCATTTTCAGATGTCTTGAGTAAAGCAAAGGACAAAACTCAAATTTACTTGGATTAAATTCAAGTGGAAAGTGCATGCAAGTTTTATATAGTTTAAATACATAGGTGTCCTGTTAATAGTTCTTGCCTGAAAACCTAACTTAAGAGAACCATTCAGTGTCTACTTAATTAATGGTCTGAAATATGAAAGGTAAGGATAGATAAACTCTATTAGATCAAGAGAGTAGCTGTTTACCATTGCATGCAAGAATTATTTCCCACTGGTCTGTCTGTTAATAGTTTTATTTTATTAATAACTATATGAATTAGTTGTGAAAATCTTGAAAATTCTGGACTTTTTATTTATGAGCTACAGCTCTGTTGACTTCTGTATTTGTATAATTTCTAAGTATTCCTCATTTTCTGAAGTCAGTAATTTTCACAGTGCTACCTATGAGAAGCTTGTTCCCAAGTATTGGTAGTATCCAGCAGTGGAGCGACTCCTGTCACTTCATCAGTTGTGGTCTAAAGCTGGAGTCATCTTTTATGACAGGAATTTGTTTTTTGTTCTCCACTGTTTTCTGTTTGCTCTCCACATGTTTTTCCTGTTCTGTTCAGCTTGTGTGTTTTGAAATTCTGCTTCTTTACTCCTGAGAAGCAAGCCTTGTGCAGGCTGCACAGTGAAGGATCTGCAGTTCCAAATACTGAAATATGTTTCATATGTGTCCCTTTCTTTATTAAGGAAGTGAAACTGTGTACAGGTATGGATATAGAAACTGGAATCCCTTTAAGCCTACTTGTCCGAAACCTGGACTGGATAGCTATGTCAGTTCCTTCCTAATTGCCTGTGGAGCAAATTAATGGACTTGCATCTCCATAAATGTATTACATGTGTAATGTGGGAGCCAATTTCACATCTCGGTCCAGTATAAAATGACTAAAAGAGGTAGATCTGTGTGGCCATAGAGCAAGAGTAATGATTAGGATTTTAGTGGGGATGAATTGAATTCTCTGCTTGTTCTAGAACTGTGGTCTTTTCCCTTATTTTTCTTTGAAAAAGTAAAGGGTTTCTTTTCAGATACTGGTTAGCTCTCAACAGCTACCTTCTTGGAAACTTCTTAACCCTGAAGCCAAGAGAACTGGAAATAAACTCCTTTCTGATTATACTGTGTAGGTTAGGCAAATACTAAATAGTAGTACTAAATAGTAAGGTGTAGTGTTCACTGACTTGTAAAGATGCCTCTGCATCTTCAGATGATGCATTAACTAGGATTGGCTAGAGCAGAATAGTTAGTTATTAGACACTTAGAGTGGTCTATGCTTCAGGACTGCCCAAAGCTAAAGCACACTATGGGCATTGTCCAAATGCCTCCTGAACATTGACAGGCTTGGAGCACTAACACATCTTCAAGAGGCCTGTTCAAGGGCTTGAACAACACCATGTCACCATGTGACTTGGAGTTCGTATATCTGTCATGCCCCATCATTTTCCCTAGTTGAGCAATGTGCATAAATACCTGGCTTAGAGATGTTGTAAAAGTTATGTTTCTTTTCTAAAAATCAGGCTTTCTGTGCTACTTCAGACAGGAAAGCTCTCTGAAACTGTTATCTAATGAGACAAGGCAAAGTAGATTGTTTTTAAAACTAGTCCTTGGGATGTGAGCTATATAGGCTCTTTTACAGTGTCTTTCAGTTTGGTCTTCTAGATTCCCAGAGTCACAGCTCTCTGTTGCATGGGATATTGCCTTCTATACCTTAGGGATGGTTAATGCTGCTCTGATACTCCTGTTTCTCACTTTGTTTTAGTGAATTGAAAGCTAGCTTCTCATTCTCAGTTACTGGAAAGTGTATTGTGAAAGGTCAGAAGTCTCAGTGAAACACTTAAAGCTGGTTTGTTTGTTGTTTCTTTTTTTTCTCTGTCCACAGACCTCCCTTGCCAAAGATTAAGGAATGAATCCATCCGTTGTTGGAGCAACATTCCATTTATCACTGTGCCACTCAGCCGTGCACATGGAAAATCATTTGCACACCGCAGTGAGCTGAAGCATGCCAAACGGATTGTAGTAAAGCTGGGTAGTGCTGTTGTTACTCGAGGGGATGAGTGTGGCTTGGCCCTTGGGAGACTGGCTTCCATTGTAGAGCAGGTAATTCTGTGACTGAACATTTGTGTTTACTTCAGGTACTCAGTGATTGTTGGATGCTACAGAAAATTGTAGTAAACCATCATAAAATATTGATACTCTTTAAAACAGTGTGTTAGCCTTTCTCTTTTCAACCCCCTATGCTGCAGTACTATAAACCACGTAACTCAGTAAATTGTTTTTTGAAGGTGTGGTGGGTTGATCCTGACTATCAGCTAAGCATCCACACAGGTTCTTGTTTGCTCCCCTCACCTGTTCCCACCACCAGTGGGATTGGGAAGAAAACAGAAATAGCAAAAGTAAGAAAACTCATGGGTTGAAATAAAGATAGTTTAATAAGTCAAGGAGAGAGGAAAAGAAATCTGTGATGGCAGTTGCTACCTCACACAAGCAGGCTAATGCCCTGCTGGTTCTTGAGTCGTGGCCACCTTGGAAGATAACCAGCTGCATCTTGCTATTCTGGAACTCTATTTCTGTGTGTGACATTATATGATGTGAAAAGTCCCTTTGGCCAGTTTAAGGTCAGCTGTGTCAAATGTGTCCTCTCTGAACTTTGTGTCCAGCTGCTACCTTACCTGCTGGCATGGAACATAGTGGAACAAGGAAAGCCTTGATGACTGTGCTAGTGCTGCTCCTCATGGGGGAAAGATGAGGCTTTGATGCTGTGCAAGCACTATTTAGCAATAGGCAAAACATTGGAATGTTACCAAAACTGTTTTAGAACTGAACTGAAATCTGAAACACAGTGTCATATAGACCGCTGTAAAGAATGTTAACTCCATCTTGGCCAAACCCAGTATAGAGGGAGGAATTTGCACAGTGATAATTTTGTGCAATAAGTGAGACATGGGGTGTTAGTTATCTGTAGTGGGAAGGTGGCGCTGAAGGATGTGAACTCTGCAAAATGAGTCAACCCTTCTTGATCATCTGAGCATTAGCAGAGTTCCTCCAAAGAAAAGCCTGAAACCTCATTACTTGTAGGGAAAACTGATGGGATCAACTCATGTATTTCTTCTCCAAAATGAAAGGATTATGTTGGTGAGCACTGGACATGTCCTTTCTGGGAAGTAAAGTTAAGCTAATACATTAAATTCACGTAAGACATTTATCTTTGGAGCTTTGAAAGTAATCTGGCCAGATACATGTAAGGAAGAAGTAATCAAAAACTTTACTATTGGGAGTTGGCCTTTTCGCTTCTAGAATTTGAAGTTATGTATAATGGTAGCTTTGGGAATGGATGGATTCAAGTATTTTTCTGTCACAAAAGCTGGTATTGTGAAAAGAAGGTTTATAAGAAGTTATAGATTGGATGCTGTCCTTGGCATAGCTTCCAAGTGGCCGGGAAAGTGTGCAGAAGCATCATGAAGGGCGATTGCCTTGCTTTGCATATCCATAGAGAAATCAAAATCCTTGTCAGCAGGAGTTGGTGAGCACAAGGTTATAGTAGCCAGGACTCTTTCGCTCTCACTGATCATATGCCAGGCACTGTTTCTTATTTCCTGTACTTACAGGTCTCAATGCTGCAAAATCAGGGCCGAGAGATGATGATTGTCACCAGTGGGGCTGTAGCTTTTGGAAAGCAGCGGTTGCGTCATGAGATATTGCTTTCTCAGAGTGTGAGACAAGCACTTCATTCAGGCCAGAGTCAGCTAAAAGATATGGTGAGAGGCTGGTGGCACTCCTGCTTTTCCTTGAGTGTTGGGTACTACCTGTTCAAGGCATTGCCTGACAGCTGCTCTTTGTCTTTGTAGGCTATTCCGGTCTTGGAGGCCCGAGCCTGTGCAGCAGCTGGACAGAGTGGATTAATGGCTCTGTATGAGGCCATGTTTACACAGTACAGCATCTGTGCAGCTCAAGTAAGGCACTCCTTTTTTCCTAGATTGACTTGATACTTTTGGAGCTTATTATTGTCACATAAATGGTAGCTTATACAAGAATGGCTTGCTAAATATTTTGGAAACTGAGTTATCTATTACTAAGATAAAATGAATATGCTTTTGTTTTTGGAGTTCAGGTGTGTCCTGCTCTTTTGTAGGCAGGGAGGATCTGTTACGATCTCTTCACAAAACGTGAAGTTGATGGTCCAAAGGGAGGGTTTAAAAACTGCAAGTAGCTAAATTGCAACACCTTCTGTAAAGCTGACAGAAGTACATATCCACACTTCAGA
Organism: Setophaga petechia; assembly: GCA_024362935.1. Classification (NCBI taxonomy): domain Eukaryota; kingdom Metazoa; phylum Chordata; class Aves; order Passeriformes; family Parulidae; genus Setophaga; species Setophaga petechia. The sequence goes on from JANCRA010000007.1 coordinate 37,025,034, forward strand.
ACTTGCTGTCCATCTCCTCTTGGAACCTTTCCAACTTGTGGATGATGTATCCCTGGCCTGAGTCTTATGCTGAAGGCTGCAAGTTGAATTACTCTTGTATCAGTTGAATTACTCTTAAACAGGCTTTGCTTTTCTTAGGTACTCTGAAAATGCAGAATTGCTTTAACTGTAAGGCCTTATTTGTTTAGACAGTTTTAACAAATTTAGGAGCCTAGTATGAAGTTTTCTTGGAGGAACTCCTTACTGTAATATGGTAGAGCCAATATGTTCAAATTGTTTATAACATAGCTAAAAATCATGATAGGTCATGCTGGATTGTAATCTTGTTCAAATCTGTAGATAACCATCTTTCCTTTGATATAAAATAATTGATTGCCCATGCCAAAAAACTTAGCATACACATTGATTCCAGGTGCTATTGTACATTTGAGTGGTGAAGTTGTTTGCTTAGTTCTCAAATGTCCAACGACAGAGTCAAAACAAAAAAAAAAATCTCTCCAGAGCAGACATTGAGGGTGTTTTTTGTCTTAAAACAAAAAACAACTGAAAGAAAGGGGTGCTATCTACATGCAGGAGGCAAGATTATTTCAGAAGAGCTAGTGAGTTCTAGTGGGTGGAAGAAAAGTTTTGATAGAAAGCACCGTTCTGCTCGCTACAAGTAGGAACATTAAAGTGGGAGGAAAAACTGGAAAAGGCAGCATCTTGACCAATCCATTGAATTGTCCAGGGCCTGAGTATTTATTGTGAGCATCTATGTTCAATCTTGTTTTCCAAGTTCATTCTTGGAACGTGTGACCTACCAGCTTGAGATAGGCTATTACAGGCTTCAGTGGAATAAATCTGCTCATATTGTGGAAAGAATATTTCTCACTTGTATTCCAAATCTTTTAAATATGGCTTTTGTTTCTGTAGTGACCCAAAAGGCATGACTGCTCTGTTATGACATATAAATACATAAGTTTATATGATGTTCTTACAGGAAATATGGTAGGCTAAATAGTTTCTTTCTTCCTCTTAGATTTTAGTCACCAATCTGGATTTCCATGATGAGCAGAAGCGTCGCAACTTAAATGGAACATTACATGAGCTTTTAAGGATGAATATTGTCCCTATAATTAACACTAACGATGCAGTTGTTCCACCTCCAGAGCCAAACAGTGATCTGCAGGGGGTAAATGTGGGTAAAGTATTGCAATGGAGGGGGGTCCTGCTTGCAGATGGTGCAGCATGATGTGTACTTGACTAATGCCATAACAGGGGACCTCTGAAGTCTGCAGCAGAGAAACAAAGATACAGCATTAGTATGTGGACAGAGAGTACTGGAAGACTTTCTGTATTTGGCATGATGCAGTGTTGGGGGGTGAAACCAGGGCAAATATTGTCTGCTTTACCAAAAGCAAGCATGCCTCTGCAGCACCCCTTCTTAAAACAGCGTCAGTTAGTGCCTCTTGCTCTGTCACTGGGCACTAAGGTGGAGAAATGGAAGTACTGATGACACTGCTTGTCATTTGGATACCACTTTGCTGAAGCATATGTACTTTCACACAAAGATCACCTTTGAAGTTTCCAGTGGGTGTGAAAAAAGTAGCACAGAAGGACTTGTTAGTGCTGAGGTAAATTGCTTTTTTATGTTGGCACCAAATATTTCTTAGTTCCTCACACTGTTCACTGCTTCTGATATGCATTTGTATTGCAGGTAATTAGTGTGAAGGATAATGACAGTCTGGCAGCACGACTGGCTGTGGAAATGAAAACTGATCTCTTGATTGTACTTTCAGATGTGGAAGGTTTGTGAGTAATTTCTTTCATTTCTGATTTTAGCAAAACACGTCAGATTGTCAAACCAACCTCTTTTCCAGTTTTACTTATCTCTTCAGTTCATCTGTTTTTCAAGGACAATTGCAATGTACTACAATAACTCCTTAAGGCCTATACCCAGTGTTGATACTGTGGCATCAACACTGGGTAAAGGCCTTAAGGAGTTACTGTAGTACATTGCAAACCAAACGCTGTCTGACACACTCTTGAATCTGAGTGGATGAGAATGCATGTGAACCTGAGACCTGTTCCAGATCCCAGAATACCACATGTACTATGGTACTTCTGATAGCTTCTCAGAGTTGTATGACAGTCAGGAATAGTATGCAGGATAAAAGCTATGTATCTTGAATCAGGAGTATATACCAAATACTATTCTACAATAGTTTGTTTCTCCTGGCAGCAGGTTCTGTCAGTGAATTATTAGTGTCTAGCAACTCTTGGTCATTGTTTCCCAGGTACCTGGGTCTTGCTAGCTTTTTCTGTCTCCCTTACTTTTGACTTACACTGCTCTAGTCTTCTGAGCTGTGTTGTTGTGACATAAGCCTGTCACCTATGGATGTTGAACTTCCTGTTCTAGAGAGAGGAGGGTAGTGGGTACAGTTTCAGATCAATGCAGTCCAGATCACCTTAAGTCACATATTCTTTTCATCTTCTCCAGATGGGTTTCTTTCAGTAGATCCTGGCCTTCAGCACATGCTTGTGGCTCTGAGGAGGAAAGAGCTGTCTTTCCATAAGCACTGTGTCTTTTAGCAGATGCAGCTGGGTTTCATTTTAGTCTAGCTGGTTAATTCTGTTCTAGCTGGTTAATCCTAGTCAAAATTACTGTCTTAGAACAACTCAGAAATAGTCAAAAGGGTTTGTAAAAAAACCCAAAACCAGCCCACCTCTCCTCCAAGCTTATTTATTCAATTTGACGGCTTGTTTATGGAGAGATGTCCTCTAATTCCCAAGCTATCAAGGATGGGCACTGATAGACTGTGTTTGTGCTCTCTAGTTTGTTGTGGCAGTATTTGTGCACATAGCATTTCTGGGAAGTGTAGTGGTAGAGCTGAAGTTTAATATGTTGGGTAAATCAAAGTGTCATTCAACTCTAAGCGTAGTGACATTAAATTACATGATTTTAAAAAATGCTAATAAGAGCATGTCTCTGTAGTGTTGTGTTCCTTCTTAGTAGAATTGAATAGTTACCCTTTTTATATGTTTCTGAATTGCCTGTTTTCTCACTGTGCAATCCACCTTTCAAGAATATTGTCTGAGTGTTTGGTGAGGAGGACTATTCTTTGCCAGTTCGGTTGAGGGTTTGTAAGTTCAGTTGAGGTGTATGTAAGGCCTGATTTTGAACATCTGAAAACTGCAAACTGTCTCCAACCTCAACCAAATGTCATTACCTCCCAGCTTGCTTGCTGCTATTCAGCATGTGGGCTTTTGGCTTCTTATTTTTAGGTCTTCAATAAACCTGTACCTTTTGGGTCTGCCAGTTTAGAATTTTGTGCTTTCAGTCCCATGACAAGAAGGATTCAGTGGGAGTTTTCAATCCTATAAAGCGGTACACAGCTTCTTAGCCTCATGTTGGTTGCTTTTGTTGGTTTCTCTTTTTTTCATTTTTTCATGGGTGAGCTTGCAACATGAAGGTATATAACTGATTTTTATATTTATTTCAGGACTCTTTGACAGCCCTCCAGGGTCTGATGACGCAAAGCTTATTGACATATTCTACCCAGGAGATCAGCAGTCTGTAACATTTGGAACCAAATCCCGAGTGGGAATGGGTGGCATGGAAGCCAAGGTAGAAATATGGAACATTTGCTTCAAAATTGGGAAGGAGAGGGAGGCTACATGAGATGGTTTGGTTGTGCTTTGTGGTGCTGGATGGATCTTGTGCTTCAGATGGATCTTGGCAGGTTGCAGGAATGGGCAGGCAGGAACCTTAGGAGTTCAATAAAAGGAAATGCTGAGTCTTATTCCTAGGGACCCTGGTATGAGCTGGAGAACTGACTGCCTTGAATGCATGTTCAGTGAAAAGGGCATAGGGATCCTGGTAGACACCAAATGGAATGTACACCAGCAATATGACCTTTGGGCAAAGCAGGCCAACCAGGGTTGTATGGAAAGGAACATAGCCAGCAGGTCGAGGAAAATTATTACTTTCATCTACTTAGCACTAGTGAAAGCACATCTGTAGAGTTGTGTGTGGTTCTAGATACTCCAGTACAGGAAGGACATGGCATGCTACAGCGAAACCAGCAGAGAGACATGAATATGATTGAAGAATTGGAGCACTGTCACACTAAGAGAGGCTGAGAGCTAGGATTGTTTACACTGGAAAAGAGAAGGTTTGGGTATGAGTAGCTGAGGGAAGGGTTTACAGAAGGCAGAACGAGATTCTTCTTGGTGATATCCAGGGAACAGACAAGAGGCCACGGGCTCAGAATGAAATACAAGTGAATAAACTGAAATGTGAGAATTTTACAATGAGGTTGCTGGAGCACTGGAGCAGGTTGCCAAGAGAACTTGTGGATTCTCTATTTGGAGATGTTCAAAACCTGGCTGGATGATGCTTGTTCTACTTGACCCTGCTGTGAGCAGGCAGTTGGACTATATGATTTCCAGGGATCCTTTCCAGCTTTAGCTATTCCTTGAGTACCCTGAGATGGTATGTGGATTCCTTTTGCTTTTCTTTTAGGTCGATGTGAATTGAAAAAATCTACTCAAATAGATTTTAAAAGGTGACATTTGGATCTGTATTTTTGTGGTTTAAATTAGAGTCCGTCTCAGTTCTTTCTTATGTGATAATTCAAAGACTTTGGGAATCCCTGTCTCTTAAATTTGATATGGTACCTCTCTCTCCTTTCTGAGTTTGTTCAATGTACTGTTTGCTTCTGAAGGATATGTTGGTGGAGACCAAACTACTTCAGTTTTTGAGCGCAAGATTAGTAGAGGTGGGAGGGCTAACGGGTTTTAGTCCTGTGTACGGTCAGGTGGTCTCAATATTCATTGCTGTGAGTAGATAAACATGGGTGTGTTGTTTGGCTTCAGCATATGTCTCTCATGAGGCTGAGATATGCACTGCTGTGGTATTAATTGCTGCAAGTTTCCCTGGGACTTTTCTGGAAAGTTGTCTCTAAAACCAAAGCAGATCTTGACTAAGCAGGAAAAGACCAAAGTAAAATTCTTCACCAGTTTTGTTGTTGATTATTCCCTTTTCTGAACACTCAGGTAAGGCACACTCTTAGGTATCAGAGCATGGGCTGGAAGGTGGCAAAAAGAGGAGGCATTTGTACCTATGGAATGTGCAAAGCTTATTTAGGAATGACCTTCCTTTATCTGGCTTCTAGGATAATTTAAACAGTTCCCGGTATTGAAGGTAAAGCTGCCAAGGTTAGTCAGTACTTTATTGTAAAAGTAATAATCTGTAAGAGTTACTTGGTGTCTTTTGAGTCACATAGAGACAAATCTTGATGCAGGTGTTGTAACAAAAATTTGCTACAGTTGAGAATGTAGGAGACATTTTTGGAAAACTGTAGCATAAATAATGGAAAACAGATAGTGGCTCAAAGAACAAATCTTGTTTTTCAGTGTGAAATTTGAGCAATAACAAAGCAGCTGATGATTTTTTGGAAGCTGAGTTTGATGGGATAGGCCTGTCTGACATTTGTGTCTCATGGTGACTGTGGACTGTAATACCAAATTGTAGAACCATATTAGGAAAGCGTAGAAGTGGGTAAGCAGAGAAGCTTTTGCAATTAAATAAATGACGCATAATTAAATATAAGTAGTGGATAATATTGCCCATATTGGCAAATACTTGACTGGGAAAATAAATGAAGGAAATCACTGGCAGTACCTCTTCAGCAGATAGCATCTGGGATTTGAGAGAAATAATATTCTGCTCAAAAATGTGCAAAGAGGCTAATCTTAGGACCAGTCAGTACACAGAGATTTCAAGGGACCCTTACTAATAAGCTAATTGTTATGTAAACTTAACATACTGTAGAAGGATTAAGCAAATATCAGTATTCCAGCACTGAAGTTCAGTGATTCCCAAAGTGTGTTGGATGCTCTTTGAAAGCATAAGCCATCAATCTGGCCATCAGAGTGGACCAAGAATTCTTGTTGAGAGTGGTGATTGAAATAACCAGCGGATCTCTTGCAACTGGCTCTGTCCTTTCCTGTAGGTGAAAGCAGCTCTGTGGGCCCTGCAAGGAGGCACTTCAGTAGTGATTGCAAATGGAACTCACCCAAAGATCTCAGGTCATGTCATCACAGATATTGTAGAAGGGAAAAAAGTAGGAACTTTTTTTTCAGAGGTAAAACCTGCAGGTGAGTACAGAGTTAATGTGTACCTTGAGAGTTGTGGAGATTTCCTGAAAAATTAGAGTTAAAATTTGTCTAGAGCTTTGCAATAACTGGAAAACCACTCTCTGTTTGCAAAATGGATTTTGAAAGGTATTTTCTGAAGTAGGGGTAGAAACTGCTGAATTGTCTGCTCTTCTTCCCTCCAGCTGATAAACTGGTACATCAAACTTGCATTTGAAGAATGCAGTGAGTAGAGTAGAAGTTTTGCCTTTTGTAGTCTTAAGAGTTATTGTCAAGTATCCATGATTTCGCTGTGAGAATATGGATATAGAATGTGGTACTGAACTAAGGTAGTGTTTAGGTTTATTTTTTATCATTAATTTCTTTTATGACTCAGTCTTCTAGTATGGTAGTAGGAATGTTTTCCTGTCACTGCATTGCTAGAACTGTGTAATAATTGCTGGATAAAATCCGACCAAAGATCCCTCACCTTAGCAGAATAGGTACTGGGGTGGTACTTTTGACTTTCACTTTAAGCCAAGTGAATTTCTTTGTGTATAGTAATCCTTAATGGATTTCTTGTATAAATATGTCAGATCATCCTTTGAATGCACTTGGTGTCCTTATGCTCAAGTACCTTTTTGGTTAGCCACACTATAATAAGCTGGTATCAGCAGTAAAGCTTCTAATCTTGTGGTCCCATTCTGAGTCACAAATATTGTAAGAAGCAAAAGCCTGTCCCTGTGGACTGCTGTGGTCTTTATTCCAGTCATCTCTTTGTCTTCGATCTTCCAAAACACACACTTTGGAAATTCAGGTAACTTTAAAAAATCAAGTATATCTGCTTACATACATAATCATAATTTTTCTCCAAGAATACTAAAAATTGGCATATTTTGTAAAGTATGATATCACTTCAAGAAGCTGGCTTAAGATGTCATAAATTAGTCTAATTATTCTCATGTCCACACGTTCTTTTCTTACACTTCCCGCTATACCTCTCTATAATTTCTACTCTGGCAGTTTCCATGGGACTCTTCTTAAATGGAAGTTGGATTCAAGATACCTGGATGACAGGCTATTTCAGGAGAGTTAAAAATGGCAGATTTTTCACAAGCTACTTGAGAATTCTTTGTAGAAATGCAACCTGAAGAGGGTGACTTGAAACAGAAACACAATCTGTTTTCCGCACCTTGCTTCTAAAATGCATACATGGAAAGGCAGGGAAAGCAATTTTTCTGCAAGCTGTTACTAGGGCTTTTGCTTCCATTATTGTTTGTGTGTTCCCATGCATACATTCCTCAGCTGGATACTTAAACTTTTCAAAGTTTGCCTCTTTTCTTTCAGTAGCCTGCTATGCCCTAGTGACTGAGCTATCCTGTTGTTCTTTTGGCCTTTATTGAGCCTTTTTGATACGTGCCGCACACTTGCTGTTACACAGAGACAGAATCTTTGTGATAATTCTTTATGTAGGGACCATAACTATTTTTGTGTCAGGTACAGACTTCTCTGTATTAGGATACAACATTTTTCTTAAATTTGTCTATTAAAAATTGTTTCATGCTCTAAGTAAAGAATTAGAAGACAAATGGGCTAGTGTTGACTTCTGCCTGTGCTGTTACTTTGTCTGCATACCATATTTTTGGGGTTTTTTGCAGGCCCTACTGTAGAACAGCAGGCTGAAATGGCTCGAGCTGGTGGCAGGACCTTGGCGGCTCTACAGCCTGAGCAGGTGACAGAACAATATGGCCAAATTGTTAATAATGTGCATGTGTGGCAAGTTTTACAACATAGGCTTATAACATAAATGAACCTCTTGGGACAAGAATCTATTATTTCTGTGCCAGATCCATTGTTTGTATCGTAGCCTGGTTAAAGATGATAAAAGCAAAAAGATTATGTTCCTTGGGGTTGTGAAGTAGTATGAGCTTTCATGTGGGGTTTTTAAAAATTTTGATAGCATCAAGTAATACACAGAAGTGAATTGTGATTCAAGCTGCTGAAGAATTGGCTGGAATAACTTGCTCCATTCACACCTGAGTTTAGAATACAACATGTATACAAAAGTGGAGCTGTAGACAATTATTACTCTGCAGCTAGGGGAGTATGATGTGGTACAAGGTAGTCTTAAAGGAAGAACATGTGAGTTTGGTGAAGAAGACTGGGAAAGGAAAGAAAGATAATAAAAAGCAAAGTAAAGGCTGAAGCAGTGTTTGGTCTTCTTTTTCAGTGTGATGCGGTCTGGAGAAATCAGCTGCCCAAGTATTGGGAAGATAGTGAGAGGTTGTGGTCAGTGTAAATGGACTATAGGAACTAGGTGTCAAACACCATGGGCTTTGAGTAAGGAGTCAGTTTAGAAAATGTTTTCTCTTTCAGAGAGCAGAGATTATTTATCGTCTTGCTGACTTACTAACAGACCAGAGGGAAGAAATTCTCTTGGCAAACAAGAAGGACTTAGAGGAGGCTGAAAATAAAGGTACTGCTTCAAACCTTCCATAGTAATACTGTCATCTTGGACCTCTCTGGGCCTCAAGACAAATGAGCAGAACTAGAATCTTCTGTCACCTGGGATTGTGCAGTGTGGCTGACACAGATTATTGAACCCGGGACTTTCGGAGCTTGTCAGTGTAAACAGCTGCAGCCTCCTTCATTCATAAAACAGATGCCTTCATCAGAGAAGATACCGAGGCAGTGCAAAACACCAAGTGGTGTATTGTAAAAAAATTTTTTAAAAAATGGAACAAATATTACTGTTACTGTCATGAACAAAGTGAGTATCTTCTGGGCTGGTTAATGTAATGCTTGGTTCCTGAAGGGAAGGCTGTCATCTCTACACTTAAATTGATGCTTGCAAAGCATCAGTTGTCCCCTTCTGATTGAGGAAGGTTCTCTTTAGGTGACTCAGATGAAACCCCCTCTTCTGTGTTAGACTGATAGATTCATTGAGAAGCTGGGATTGAGATGTGTACTTAGTGGCATAACAAGTATATGAAAAGGACACATCATGAATTGTAATACTATGTGAAAGGCACCACTGACCAGAGTATTTGAGGGGACATTGCTGGGTTAACTTACTGTTTGAATGTGTTCAGACTAGAAAACTCCAGTTGTTCTTGCCCAGTCTGCACAGAAATGCTGTCCGTGTGTCTGTGCTTTAATGTTTCTGTTTGTAAAACAGAAGGATGCAATTACTGCCTAGGCCTTCCAGAAATACTGCAAGGGTAGAAATTTGTAGGAAATTCAGTCATGCATTCAGTACATGAAATAGGACAAACCTCATCTTTCTGGGTGTTGGTAGTTTGTGTGGTTGCTTCATGTACCGAGCACTTAAATCTCATTAATTTAAAATGTGGTGTGTGAAATAGTCATCATATTTGAGGGGTTTTATTGTGACTACTAGACTTGTTGCTATGCATTTTTAATGTCAGGTAGATTACTTGCTAGGGTATGGGAAATATCTTAATTTTCCTTAGGCTCAGCACTCATTTAAGTAATTTCTGTTTGAGCCTAGGAAGAGCAATCTGTCTTCAGCACAACTTTTTCTTTCTTTTAGGGAGATTAGCCCTCCCTTTGTTGAAACGCCTGAGTCTGTCTACTTCAAAGCTAAACAGCTTGGCCATTGGTCTGCGTCAGATTGCAGCATCCTCGCAGGACAGCGTCGGCCGCGTAATTCGACGAACTCGAATAGCAAAAGACCTGGATTTGGAACAGGTTACCGTGCCAATTGGTGTCCTTCTCGTGATCTTTGAATCTCGTCCTGACTGTCTTCCACAGGTTTGTAAGTCAGGTAGATTACACTGTTGAGTATTTCTTTTGGCAAGCAAACAAGAGACTACAAAACGTATTGTTTCAAAGGACTCTTGCTTGGATTCTTCTACAATTGATTTTTTTGGCACCACTGTTTTTTATGCAGAGGTGTTTTCTGGACTTGCTTCTGCAGTGTTCAGTTAATCATTTGTCTTATGCCAGGAATAAGGCAGTCATGTTAAGGGCAAATGCTTTCCTCTGCAGCACTGTGTGGAAGTGTTGCTATAGGTAAATCCTGTTAAAAAATGCATGAAAATATGGGTGCTTAACTAATGTTGCAGAGGCAACCTTGGTCTTACTTTCTAACTCCTGACTACTTTACTGAGCAACTGAAGTAGATTTTAAAATGAAAACAAACAAACAAAAAAAACCTGATTAGCAACATCTCTTCCCACAATTAACATTAGGTATCTAGGAAGCTTGATTGAGGAGTTTTCTAATGAGCAGGTGTTTGAGTAGAAAATGATGGGTACAGCCACTTTGAGGATGTGAGGCTCAATGAGTGGACAGCTTTGTACTTCATGCCAGATTTTTGTGAGTAGTCCCCGCTTACAGTGAAAAGGAGTATGCGGTAAGAAAAGTTCCTATGAAACAAAAAGGCACTAGTCTTCCTTGACTACCAGCACTGTTTGTTACAGATAACCAGTATGTTACCTTGTTGAATTTGTGTCTGTCTTCCTGGCCTTCAGCCCAGGTCTCTTGCCTTGCATAGCTGATGCCTTCCTCTTTCTCTTTGTTGTATCTTAAAACTTGCACTAGACTGACTCCTGCTGGCTTCCCTGCCCTGCCCTCCCTTCCCCTGCTTTGTTTTACAGACTTGGGATAGCTTGTCTTGGTAGTTGCTTTGCTTCTTGCTAACCTCCTGTCCTCATATTCACATTAGGCTTCCTGATGCAACTTCAGAGGATAATCTTTGATAACTCTGCATTTGAATTGCATGATTTCTGTCCCATCCTGTATCTGCTAGTAGTAGGGTCTCTGATTGAGAGGAACAGTTCTCTCCTCTTAGTCTACTACTGCATCTCATGCTTGTTTGGGTTAAGATTTAATAAGCTTCAAGTGAGCATATACAAACAGCATGTTTGCCTCTAATAGTTAGAGGGTGAAATTGCAAGCATCCTTCAGAGACTGTATTGCATAGATTCCACCAAATCTGAAGTGTAGTCATGTTCTACTAGTCTTTGAGACTGAACCATTTTGAAACCCCTTACCTTGTGTTCTACTTTTAATCACATAAATTTTTGATTTTTGTGTCTTAATTCTTGGTATTTTTTTTCTTTTCATTTTTTCAAACCAAGTCAAAACCTTTCTTTTAATCGCATGGCACTTTACTTAAATAAGCTTATTTGTTTAGTTTCCTCTTGTGATAGTGATCTGGAGGGGCAGATAGAAGGTACTTTTGAAATACAATCAGATGGCTTTTTAATGTCTAATTATATAAGTTAAAAAAATGCATGATATTTATGTAAGGCAGACTTCCCAGATGGTTACACTTCAGTGTGTTTTTCTAATGTGTTTCTTGTTTTCGATACTCTTTTCAAATGAGGTAGATTATCAAGCATTTTGATTATTATTACCTATTTGATACTAGAGGGGGAAAGATGTATCTGGCTGCTTATTTTATGAATCAGGATCTAAAGTGTGCCACAAAGCTAACTTCTAATTAGATGTGAGCCTGGCTAATTTTGACATCAGCATCTCAACAATATACAATTGATACTCTAATGAGTGTATGTTTGGTGAATATATATACAGGTGATGATAATGATACATATTATCTTTCCCAGAAGACAGTAATACAGCAAAATAACTTAAAATACAGAGTTTGTTTATTCTAAAGAGAATAAACTCACCTCTGGAGAGGAGGTGATTTTGTTTTCCAAATGAGTGCATGCTTTTAAACTTTTTTTAAGTAGGTGGACAAATCGTGAGACCATAGTGAATGAAGTTGGAATGAGGAATACAAAATAGAAGACAAAAGTAAAATAAGTTTTGAAAAAGAGCTTTATTGTATGGGATGTGCTCTGAGGTAGAAAGGAGCAAAATTCTCTCGCATTGCTGGACTTAAATGGGTGAAATCTAGCACCTTGAGCAGAAGGGCAGCAATACCTGTCGGTTTCTTCTGGTGATAAACATGGAAGCAGAGATGATTCTGGGCCTATTGTCTCAATTTTTTTTATATTTTTGCTTAGAGCAAGTGTTGTCTGTCTATGACTCCTGTTTTAGACAGCATGATAAAAATGTTTTTCCTATTCATAGGAAGAGCTTATTTACCACTCTGCTGGAATGGTTAGAGACAGGAGTTCTTGCAGCTAAAGTTATTCTCCTTGGGGTAATTGCCCACACAGCCATGCAATTCATATGAAGCCCAAGTTTCTTCTGACTTGTTCACTGTAGTCTCTCCATCGCCTTAGTACCCTGAAAACTCAAGTTTGTTCTTGAAATTAGCATATTTAATTTCTGGAGTTAAATGTGCTGCTACTTGTAATGGTTTTTCAGAGCCATGAAAGGAAAACTAGATTAATATTGAGTAAATCAACTGAACAAAAAATCTTGGTTTTATTTTGTGGGTGTTATTCTGACGAAAGAACCAGAATACATTTAAAGTTGTTGGGTTTTTTTTCCAATAATAAACTCCTTTGACAGGTGTCCGCTTTGGCCATAGCCAGTGGAAATGGCTTACTACTTAAAGGAGGGAAAGAGGCAGCACATAGCAATCAAATCCTTCATCATCTGACACAAGAAGCACTCTCTATTCACGGAGTCAGAGATGCAGTGCAACTGGTAAGTGCCTAGAGTTAAATCAACTATTTCTTTGCTATGGTTTGTATAAAATGTGTGGGCAAAACCTGAGAGGTAAAACTGTAAGCTCTTTGTATTGCAACTACCACAGGTGAACACAAGAGAGGAAGTAGAAGATCTCTGCCGTTTGGATAAGCTGATAGATCTCATCATTCCACGTGGCTCATCACAGCTAGTCAGAAATATCCAGAAAGCGGCTAAGGGAATCCCAGTGATGGGTCACAGTGAAGGGATCTGTCATGTGTATGTTGACACGGATGCCAGTGTTGAGAAGGTCACAAGAATAAGTAAGCTGTGGGAGGGTGACTTGAATCTCATGGGTGTAATTGAACTTTGGAGTATGCAATGTAGTTATGGTAATTTATAATTTATATATTATCCAAAAATCTTTGTTGTAAATGCTGTGTAACTAATTATGTACTCTTAAACCTCAGTCAGAGACTCAAAGTGTGAATATCCTGCTGCCTGTAATGCTCTGGAAACTCTCTTAATTCATCGAGACTTGCTGAGAACCCCGTTGTTTGATCAGATCATAGACATGTTGAGAGTAGAACAGGTTAGTCACTCATATTTGTGTTTTGTTTTGTGTGTTTTGTCGGTTTGTTTTCTAAAACTTTAGAAGCATTTGGTCTGGCTGGTGTAGCCCTGTTTCCATGGCGCAACATTTTAGTTGCCCACGTGTGTCTTTGTACATGTCAATGAACTTTGGTTCTCCAGACAGCATCAAGTGGTTCTGTAGAAATGATCTGAAAGCAGCTTATTCAGTACAGCTACAGGCAATTACTGGGATACCTTTGTTATATACTTCCTTGTATATAGCAAAAATAATCTTCTGCCATAAAAGCATATACTCAACCTTTCTCTACCTTTTCAGATTCAGTCAGATGCAAAGCTTTGTCTTCCTGAATCTATTAATTTAGCTTCTTACCCAAGTGAATTCCCTTCTGTTTTCATCATTTCTGAATTTACGTCATATGTGTGTTTTTTAAAATTTTCCTTTCGGATGCCCTTTGTTTCCACCCATTTTCCCTCCTGGTATGTCAAAGGATATCAAAAGACCAGCATACTAATTAGTTGTCTAGACACAAGCAATGTTTTTTCAGTAACAATAGCAGAGATGCATCAGGAAGAAGTATCCATGAAGTAGTATGAATTGCACATAAATCAAGGGTTTTCACACAGCACTGTGTATTTGACAAATAGAGTGCACAGGCAGTGATTAATGGAGGATAAAGAAGTCATGTTTTGATGCTGTTAAAAGGGTTATAGTAAAAGAAGCTGGTAAGTAGTCAAGGAGCAAGTTCTCAATGTTTGGGGCTCTTTAATGTCTACTTTAGTTGTTTCTTGGGAAGGGTAGAGTGCAAGGTAGATGTTTGTATTTTGGATGGGAAGAATATGTGTACCAGTACATTTCCACCACCAACCCCAACCGATCTCCTTATACAGTGGGGAAGATATTACCTCTGTCTAATCTAACCTGACAACAAGAAATATGCAAATACTGTGCAGGATTATGCAATTAAAGTAATTCATGGTTGCACAAGAAAATACTAGTTTGCAGATAATGTCTTAAAAGCCTTCACGTTTAGTAGACTTATGCCTTATTTCCCATTTATGCTTCTCTTGTCATAATTTCCTATTTGAATGGAAATTCATCTGCATGGAATTTCTGTGCTGTATCTGTTCTAAATTATCTCTCATTGTTTAGGTGTTTTGGCAGAGGTTGATAATGTGTTAAAATTTTCTTTATAACAAATGAAAAATACCTGTGTGAGGTTTTTTGGTTTTGGACCCAGTAACTCCTTTGTGTCTTAGATGTGCTTCAGAGATGGCTGGTATCAATTTATAAAGTAAAATGATAAAAGTCATTCAAGATCTTAAGACTTCTGTAGGTGCAAACTTGGAAGCATTCCTTCTGTTATTCTCTGCATTGCAGTTGCTGTCTTAAAACAAAGGCTGGCATCAGTATTTTAGTTGTTTTCCTAGCAGTGCTGTACTGGCCTTTTCTGCCTGGTGACTGAGTGATGCAATTGCTTTAAGTAATTTCAAATGAGTCCTGAAATAGAGTTTGTCATGGTAGGTAGCCAACCTAGCATGTAATTTGTTGTACCTCGTAGCTAATTCACCTATGTGCCAAGTTTCCCAAAGTGTAGGTGTATTTTTCTTACACTGCATGCATGTTGTGGATTAACTCCACTCAGTGACTAAGCACCATCCAGCTGCCTGCTTGCTCTCCCCTGCTCCAAGTGGGACAGGAGGAGAAAATTAGAACAAAACCAAGGAAGCTTGTAGGTTGAAAGATAGCTTAATAAGTGGAGGAAAGAGGAAGAAGAAAGGGGACAAAGAGGAGGAAATAGCTCAACAAAAAAGTAAACCCTGAAACAAAACTAAAAACCCACCAGCAGCACCCACAAGGCAAAGCTAATTACTTGCTGTCTACCACAAAAAAAACAATGCCCATCCAGTCTCTTGGGCAATGCCTACCTTCTTCAAAAACTGCCTCCCCTCAGTTTGTATTGCAGTACATGACATCATACAGCATGGAACACCCCTTTGGTCAGTTCTGGTCAGCTCTTGGCTGTGTCCCCTCCCAAATTCCTGCACACTCCCAGTCTTCGCACCAGGAGCACAGAGTTGGAACGGGGGGAAGAGAGAACCTTGATATTGTGGAAGCTCTGTTCAGCAACAGCCAAAACAGTGGTGTGTTTTTAACACTGGTTTAGTCAGAAGTCCAAAACATAGCAGCACAGGGACTGCTATCCATCCCATATTGAGTACAAGAAGCTACACTTTCACCTGAAAGGCTCTGGTATGGTCAGTAGTCACAAACAAAATGTTCCTGGTGTTGCAGGTGAAGATTCATGCTGGCCCAAAGTTTGCATCTTACTTGACATTCAGTCCTTCAGAAGTGAAATCTCTGCGCATAGAATATGGGGACCTGGAGTGCTGCATTGAGGTGGTGGACAGCGTTCAGGAGGCTGTTGAGCATATCCACAAGTATGGAAGTTCCCATACGGATGTTATTATCACAGAGAATGGTTAGTGACCTGGCTCCTTCTTTAAGCTGCTGTTTTGGTTTGACTGCTAATTCCTGGTGTTAGTGCAACTAACTACATACATTGTAGTAGTTCGTCTCTTGGGTCTGCGCCAGTTCAAAACCTTACTAGAGCTGTGCCAAAACAAAGGTTGACTCTCCAACCAAACCAAGATCATGTTGATCTGTGGCTGGCCAGTGTGAGTCAAGTAGTAGTCAATTCTGTTTCTATACTTCTTGCTGAGCTTAAATGCTTGTCACTAAAAGGCATGCATTCGATACCATAACTACTGCCACAGGACCTGGTGAACTAGTGATTTATATTGGAAATAGAGTTACTCTTGAATGTCTATCTTGTTGCTAAGGGCTACTGACCTCCAAGTTACTTACGTGTGGCATTTCTGCTTAGTAGTTCTCAAATAGTACTTGCAATAGCAGTTGAGTTTAGGATTTGAAAGTATTTGGAACAATTCCATGTTTGAGACTAATGGAGAGCTGACTGTAGCTTAACTGTCTCAAAATGCTGTTTGGGTCAGCTGTTCTTTCTCCTTGGTCATGCAACTAAATCTCTCTTTGACTAAACTGAATGCAGTTAGAATTAGACATCTTTTTGCTTGCTTCTAATCTTTGTGAGCTTATTCTAAGATTTGCAGTTGTGTCTAATTGTTAACTGTACTGGGAGGAAGGTAAAAATGAGCATGGCTTAGCCCAGGCTGTTTAAGTACTGTCTGATAAGGTCGCACGTTAAAGTTGTATTGTTACGTATGTTCACTGTTTTATGCAGTGGTTATTGGCATACCTGGTCATTCTGTATGTAATGGATTTCATTTTTATCTGCCTCTTTCCCAGAGAAAACTGCAGAGTTCTTCCTCCAGCATGTGGACAGTGCTTGTGTTTTCTGGAATGCCAGTACCCGATTCTCTGATGGTTATAGGTTTGGACTTGGTAAGACAGAAGATATTGCAGGGTTGTGACTGCAGAATTTTGTGGTGTGTGAACAGTGTGGCAGTATGAATCTTGAAAGATAGGATTAGTCTCTTATCTTCCTGTCTAATAAAAGGTTTTCAGGAAAGGTACTGTACAAAAAGTTGAAGCCTAGAAATTTCATCCACACAAAGATATTTTGGATCCTTTGAAGCTCTATTCAATTGCAATAAAGTTGCTGCATGCGTATAGTGATAGAACAATGCAATACAGGATGTGAAACTGCTGAACAACTTTCCTTTTGTTTCTCCTTCTAATGATGCTGTAAAGAATGCAATACTTCAGTCCTGCTGGGCAGATTAAGGTGCTGTCCAGTGTGTGAGTCCTGCTGTGTTAAGGAATTAAGGGTAGGACCTAAACTGAGTATCAACTGATTAAATAAACAGGTGCGGCTACTGTGAATTGCAGAAGATAAAGGAAACACTCCTTGATGAGGTAGAAAATCAGAAGTCTGCACTACACGCTATTACTGTGTTAGCTGGAACAGTGTTCCATGTGACAGAAAAATTCCAGTTAAGGTCTTCCAATATCTCATCAATGTGATAAAAAAAGATCATAATCTTTACTAGTTTAGCTTTTTATCTTGTTTGAAGCATTATGCCCTTAGATCAGTCTAAGAGCAATGTAGGAGATACCTCTCTCTCTCTCTTGTATCTTTCTTTCTGAAAGTAACTATAGTAGCCAGAAGTATAAGCATTACAATTTATAATGTAATGGTTAATCTCCTCAAGCTTCTCTATTGGGGAAATGGAACTGGTATTCAGAGAGGAGCAGAGAGAAAATGGCAGGTCCCTGAAAGGCAGGCAGATTTTTCTACTTCGAGGTACAAAAACATTTAGTATGAAGTGGACATCATCAAAGGATTAACTACCTTTATTTTGGGTGTTTCCTACAGGTGCTGAAGTGGGAATTAGTACTTCGCGTATCCATGCACGTGGACCAGTGGGAATTGAAGGACTCTTGACAACGAAGTGGCTGCTGAGGGGGAACAATCATGTTGTTTCTGACTTTTCAGAGCATGGGAGCATGAAGTATCTTCATGAAAGCCTCCCTCTCCCTCAGAGAAATGCCAACTGAAAACACTGGGGAGAAAATCAAGGATATAATTATTTCCTGAAGTTGTTCAGGCTTCAGGATAATATCTGAAGGTGAAGGAGTTTATTTTTCATCGTCAGAAACATTGTCCTTGGTCCTTTTGCTGTGCAATGCCATCAATGGGAATTATCCCATCAATGAGAATTCTCCCCCTCCCACCCCTTTCAGTTTCCTTAGACAGTATCTGCAAACTGACCTCACTTCTCCCAAAGACAGATTTTTTCAAATCATATAGGTAACATAAGGATTTCAGTATCGACTTCATTCCTTTTTTATCACAGTGCTCTCTGTAGCAAATATGTTTGGTGGTGGAGCTTAATTTTTTTTTCTAAGTTTTGTTTTATTCAAGTATCTGTTCTGGAGAACAGACTCAGTAGTTTTGGTTTTGAGGGTTTTTTTCTTCAGTCTTAGGATCATGGCGTCTCTTGAGGGCCAGAAAGCTTTATGCTTAATTTCTTTGTATTTGATCAGTCTTGAGATAGGGGGACAGATGTTCCAAATGTATAGTAAACTTTTGACCAAGAAACCTTTTATATCTAATTCTTTGTATTGTTTTGTTATCTATCTATTGTAGATAAAAAACATCATAGTCTGCTACATTAATTTTGTTACTTATTTGTATCAAAGGTTTATTTTTCTTCGGTTTCTATAAAACTGAACTCCAACAGCATTTTGATCATGGCTTGACCAGAATGAAGCTCTCCACTTGCATGAACACTTCCTATGGTGCACTGCAGCCCTGCCACATGGCTGGCAGCCAGAGCTCCCCGATGGCTGCAGGACATCCCGCTCTCAGTTGGGGGGTCCCAGTGTGCTCCTGCCCCATCAGGGCGCTGTTTCCTTTCCTGCCAGCTGCTCTCCGCTGCTGTCCTGGTGTGGGTGGTGGACGCACCGTGCTTGGGATCTGGTGCTGCTGCACCCCTTCCTCCAGTCACAGGGGCATCATGATAGGGCACAGGGTGCATCTCCCCTCTGAGCAGATGCCACAGGCGGCTGGACATGGGTGAGGCGAGTGAGATGCCTCGGTAGGCTCTTGTGGATGGCTCTTGTTCGCTGAAGGTGGCACGGCAGGAGAGCTCAGATTGGCATCAGAGGGTTGCCATGCAGAGGCTGTGATGGGGGTTTTGCCTGGTCGTGAGGGCCATGGTGCTGTCATGACCAATGTCAGTGTGTGCAGTCAGCCCCAGGTGCACAGATACCCAGCAGTGGGTGGGCCCCAGAGCAGGGCAGTGGTACTGAGGCTCCCCTGCCTGGGCTTGCTGGCAAGTAGCAAGGAAAATGGCTTAAGAACCCCATTCCTCCAAAGTGAGGGTGAGGGAAGGATGCTGAGGCGGAGGGATGTCTCTGTGGAGAGGGGGCAAAGTTGGGAATTGCAGGGAGGAGTTTAAAGTCATTGTAGGGGACAGAGCTGTTCAGGAGCAATTCCCTTGGAGCAAGTCAAGGGAGCAGGTTAGTTCTCAGCAGGATGTGAGAACTGTGTCGAGGAAAGCAGTTCCGGCATGCGTCTGTGTTGTATAAACTCTGTTAGTCTGTCTTCTGCATTGTACACTGTACCTTCCTCGGGTCTTGATGTCTCCACAGCTCTTAGTGATCACTAGGCACCTTGGCAGCTTTCCTGCAAGTCACAAGTGCATTGCCATATCAGCTTAGTGCCTGTCAAGCCTTTCTTGTCTTGCAATTCCAGCTTAAGGTGTGGATCTGTCTGTTGTCTATCATATTGTGGATGTTTCTGAGCAGTCATCCCTCACAGTGGTGGGCCAGGTAGTGCCTTCAGTTCCATTTCTATGAAGGTTTTTTTGACAAGAGTTGTCTCCAGGGATTGCATCCCCATGTCCATAACAGTCTTTTGTTAAATCTCGGCTGCTTGCTCATCCATCATTCTGCTTTTGATGGCTCTCATCCACATCTCTGCTGATGGCTGCAGCAGTCACCACTTTCCGGGGCTGCTGTAGAGCACCTGCAGTGTCAGGGCATTGTTGGACCTCTCTGCTGGTGGCTGCCATATTCCCTATGGAAGTCACTGTTGCTTGTGCACTTAGCACATCTCACACTCACAGTGCTTGCGGTGTTGGGGGTCTGTGTCACGGTTGGAGCTGCCCTGCCCAAGGGTGTAGCAATCTAAATACAGGGTAGCACAGCCTCAGGGTGGTGTAATAATATGTTGATCTATGTAGATACTTTGGTTTGCTATGTAGACCATACGGTTCATCTCTGGGCTGTAGACAGCAGGCACAGTTATCTTTGTCTTTTGAGGGTGCCAGGCTCTAGCCTTCAGTGAACAGTAGTTGGTATGGTAGTGGAGTGGCTGGATCTTGAAGGTGCCTTGCCTTTTACAGGTGGGGCTCAATATCTGGGTTCTTGGGTTCTTTTAGCTGTGTTAGCAGAGAGTACGCTAGAACTGGACAAAGTCAATATTTGATAGACCTTTACTTGTCATGGATTAAAAAAAAAAGAGAATTTGAGTGCTCAAGCATTTCTAATGAATTTTTAATACCTACAGGCTTTTAGTTAAGGTAAAACTCTACTCCTTTTAACTGTCCACTTGCCTGATGAATTCTTTGGTCAAATCCTGGAATTTTATCTTTCAAGGTTTGGGAAAAAAGTTTAAATTAAAAGCCTTACAAAAAAGGCCTGTGTTGAGTGTGAGGGCATGAGAGCACTGATCAGGTTTTATTTAACTGTGAAGGTTAACCAACAATTTTAAAGTAATTTTTTAAAATTTCATTATGGTTTTCTTTGCAAGTGCAGTTGTTTTCATCCAGGAAAACACAGTTTAGTAGCTAGAAAATTGCTACTTTTCCATGTTCTGTAGACAAAATGGAATTGTCTTCAAAGTTTCTCGTCTCTTACAGACTGAGATAGCCTTGGAATTGATATGTGGGTGATATTGCACTGCAGTATTAAACATTTCACTTCAGATTGAAACCCTGTTAATATTATTGGAGTTTTCTGATGAAAATTTGATCAATGTAATTTCCTAAGTCAACTGTGATTTCTAAAGATCTTATACAATTATAGGTCAAAAAAGGTGTGAGTGTATTGAGTGTTTCATAATGCGGGTGTATTTAGCGCCAGAGACAAAATTGTGCCGAATCAAAATGTGAATTGAAGCATTTTAGTCGTGTAGTTACATTATGGTAATATACAAAGCAGTGTTAGTGTTCTAAAACATTCCTACAAGCAGGTGTTTTAAGACAACTACAGAGGTAAACTAGTTTTGTGGTTATTTTGGGGATCTTTTTGTACCCAAACTCCTAAACAGGAAGAAAACATTGCTGAAGCGCATGCTAAAGAAGTCTGAATGGTGAAGAATTAATGCCGGGTAAAATCTGTTGAGACGCAGTACTCTTGCTTTAAAAGAGCAGAGCAAGCACTTCTCTTGCGTGGCTGCGGCTCTTGCATATTTATAATGAAACCCGTTGCGGGGCCAGCAGCTCTGTGCACTGCTGTATCGTTTACAGCTGCAGTAAAGCTCGGCAGCTTCTACCAGCAGAGCCCGTCTGTGGGTGCAGCAGGTGGGCCCGGGTGCCGCCGTTGCCGGGGGCGGTGCTGAGGGCTCGCACCATGGCGGGCGCGGGCGGGCGGGCCTCCGCCTCGGCCAGCTCGGAGTCTTACACGGGCCGCGGCTCTTCCACGCCATGTGCGGGCCCGCGGACCGAGCACACACCCCACTACACCCTGGGGCTTCTGCAGACGCCACACAGCTCGGAGAGCACCGGAGGCGCCTCCAGCGTTGGGACACGGCCGGGCGGCTCCAGCGGGGAAGGCCTCGCAGCCCGCCGGGCTGCCGGGAACAGCGCCGTGAAGCCGTCGGTGTCCGAAAGGGCAGGTACGCTCTCTGCCTGGGCCTTTATCTGTTTCTTTCTGCTGTCTTTGCTCGGGTCGGGTTCGAAAAAGCTGTTAAAAGCGGTCTTTACTGAGATGGGGCAGCTGCAGCTAAGCTTCGTAGCGTCGTTTTGTCATTTAGCTGGACAGAACAATAGAAATAGGTCCTTGAAGTAGCTGAGCTCTCTGGTGGGAACAATAAACGTGTTTGAATTGCTGCACAGGGTTTGCTTTTCAGGAGAGAACCGAAACATGGGTTTGTGTTTGATTTGTTGGTTGTTTAGGAGTTTTGTTGCTTTTTGGTTTTGTTTTTATTTTTACGCCTGGCTTTGAAATAGTTTTAAGAGCCTGTCGGTCTCGGTGTGCGGTAGGAATGTTGTGTTCCTACAATGCAATACTGCTACTTGCCATTGTTTATAAAAATCTGCTATCAAAGTCTGTATCTTGGCAGGCAGCAAAAAGAAGTTAAAATTGTGGTATTTTCAGACGAAAAGAAACTATGAAAAGAGTTGGAAATTATTTTAACACTTGTTGCAATGAATTCTGATGTACGTGTATCTCCATTGTGTATAAATTGGAAATTAGGTAAAATGTGTTTGGGTATTATATATGACTACTGAGGAGTCCTTAAAAAAAAAAAAAAAACCCAAACAGGATGATCTAAATGTTGGGTTTGAGAAATAGCTGTATATCACTTGGTTCATTTGGTCTTTTCAATTACTGTTTTTCCCCATTATGCCAGATTCAGTGCCTTCTACAGGAAGCCTCTTCTGCCAAAATTCTGACTAAACTTATCTGAGTGAATGCTATTTAAAAAAAAATACGCTGATATGGCCACTCTTAAAGTCCCCAACGAAAGATCTGAGCTAATATTTTTATCACTTGTCACAGTTTTTAAGATTAAAAAAATCTCCCAACCAAGCAAACACAAAGAAAAGCCCACCTCACCTGAAGAAACTCCAGAATCCCAGTACAGTAGATTTTTTTCTACCATCCAGCCTCGATAAAGACTAATGCAGTTAATTGATCATCGAAAACCATTACTTATGTATTTTGTCTCGTGTGTCAGTTTTTAATGTAATATAAGAAACAGAAACATTTGTGTTTGCATGTTTTATAATACATGGAGTTTTTTAAGTGGATCTGCTGCTTATATTTTCATTCATTTTTTAAATCTTAGAAAGCAGTTATCTAAACTAGATTAAGGATGTCTTCAGTCATCTCAAGAGAATTAAAACCAAGTAAATTACTTAAATAATTTATTGAAAATTTAAAGTCTTCTAAGAAAAGATATTTTGCAGGACTTGAAAAATGTAGGTAGATCTTAAATGCATGTGTGAAAGAAACTGCTGTTAACAAATACATCCCAGATTACCGTATAATTTCGGAGAGTTGATCCCCATAAATGCGTAGGGTTATCATTCCCAAGTGGTTCTTTCTTTTCTTTTCTTGTCCTGTTTTTCGAAAGGAATGCTCAGCTTTTAAAAAAGGATTTCAGAAACACGTGTGCAGTTTTAGATTATGATTTTTCAAATGATGGGCAAATGTGAGATAAAGTTGATTTAAAGCATTCTTTCGTAAATTTAGAATTCATTAGCATATGAAATGATACTTAATGACGTGACTTCTGCTGTATTATTTCTGTTCAACAATGTAAATAATTTTTTTATTAGCACTGCAGGTAATCTCATTGTAAAAGATAATCATTTTAATGCAAGCTTGTTTTCAAAGCAATCTGATTTATTTCATTTTATACTCTGGAGAGCTTTCATAGAATGACATTTTGTTTGGATATCTCTATTTCTGCTAATAAAAATTGAAGTGTTGTAAGCCGCTTTTTTGTATGTTGCTTTCTGAATAAAAATTTGTTGTGGCTGTTTTCATAATTTACTTATTTCTCTCCCCTCAGAATCATATTTTGGGGACAAGAGTTCTTGTGTAGAAAATGCTAACACATTGAATCTCACGAGTTCTTCTTCTGTGCGTGGCCTGAATAGCACATGTGTAGGAAAAACACCTCTGTCTTCTGGTAGATCTGGTTGCAGAAGCCATACCCCACTTATGGGATATTCGGGTAAGATTAACACCTCTTAGAGGAAACCATCGAACTTATATTTCTGATGTTATTTTATTAAACAGTTTAATTTTTAATGCGATTATATTAAGATACTAAAACAAACTCAAAACACAATGTATTTTGTACCACAGAGGATACTGCCAAGGAACTGTACATGAACAAGAATACACTACTTTGTGTACTAAGAAGATGTTTTGGTATTGCATCCTCTTACTTCTTAGTTTGTATTCATGTATGTATTATCAGTGTAGTTAGAATTCAGACTTGTTTCAAATTGTCCAAAATCAAATTTGTGGACATGTAGAGTGGTCACTAAAGAGCCCAAATTCATGCACATCTCTAATCAGGGTTCATTTTTAGCCTTGTAATGCATTAGACATCATAAATAACATAATTATCAAGTTTCTTGATGCAAGTTTTATGTATTTTATGTTCATGTGTTCAGAGGTGTAGAACACTAGTTCTCCTGAACACTTAGTAGCTGATGGTACATCTTGCAGTGCTTCATATGAGCAAAATGGTGTTACAGGGTAATGATGCCTTGTGCCATGTTATAGGTGTCATATGTGCTCTCATAATGCAAAAGTAATGGGCTTTAAAGTTACTTCTTTCACACTCTGACTAATCATTATCAGTTCAGTCTTTAATGTTCTTAAAGACTGAACTGATAATGATTCCTTCCTGCATCTGTATATTTGTTTATGCTTGCTCTGTCGTTTGTGATGCTTGTTGATCAATCTTTCATTAATCTGTATTGAATGTAACTGAATATATATGACTTTTTTACAGTTACATCCTCATCTGCAGTTTCTGCTCATACTGTTGCATCAGTTATTGTAGCTGTAGTAGAAGGAAGAGGCCTTGCCAGAGGTGAAGTAGGAATGGCCAGTATAGATTTAAAAAATCCTGAGATGATATTATCACAATTTGCAGACAATACAACTTATGCCAAGGTATTTTAGAGTCTAATTATTGCAATTTACTTTCTTGAAAAAAGCTTATGACTAATGGAAAATTAAATTTCTAGTTTGTGAAAGAGATTTCTCAGAGGTGGAAGTAACAAGTAGAAAATGTGCAGTGTTGAAAAGACTGCTCTTTTCCTTATTGTGCCTCAGATATTAAAGAGGCAAGAATGTTTTTCAAAAGAAAAATAGCCTTTCTGCAAAATACACTGTGGGACTGAGATACCTCGTTTTGAAGAGCATTGGGCAATACATGGCAGTAGAACTTGCAAGTATTCGTCACCAGGCAAAACAACTCTGAGAAGTGCATAAATGTGTGTGTGTGTTTGATAGAGTAGTTATAGTTCTGGCATTGGTTACATACTCCGTTTCAGATTGAAAGGAAATGCACTCAATTTACAGCCAGCACTGCATATTCTACATTAATTTGGTGAGTAATCTGGTTTATGCAGCAATGGCATTAGTGAAACATCTTATTTCATGGGTTATTTTGCAGTTATGCATGCTAGAAAATAATGTGGCTTATAGCATCTTTACAATATTCAAAGAAACAAAAGCTCTATTAGGACAGTAAGTAGCTCTGACTCAGAATATAAACAACCATCAAATCTGTTTACTAAAACAGGTGTTGTATAATGTTGTACAATGTATATTGTACAAAATACAACATTGCTGTGCATTACAGTTGTATAATGTACAATGTTGTATAATGGGTTTCTTTATTTTTAAGCATTAGTGCTTATGAAACCTCTTCTGGTCTTAACATACATAGCTACATATTGAGCATCCTTTATAGCTGCCTCTCAGGCCGTGGTCAGATTGTTCATTGTTTTTCTGCCTTACCAATACAAAAGCTGGCATTTTCTTTGTACATATATGTTCCTAATTTTCCATTAAGATTACTGAGTTCTCCGTTCTGTGCTCAGACCTGATACTGCATTCACCATCCAGTCAAAGAAAGAGAGATGCTAGTGTACAACTGCTTTTCCCCTAGTGCAGGAAATGGCCTAACAGCCCAATTTCTTGCCTTAATCTCTCACACCTTTAACGATGTGTGAAAAAATCCATGGTCAAAAATTTATGTCCACGGAGGAGACAGAGGAGTTCTGTACCTTTTATTCTTGAACAAAGGGAGAGGCCAAGGGACATTTCCTGATGGGGTCTCTCAGGTTGTTGGAGGACCGCAGCCTGCTTTTTTTTCTGACCTTCCTGGCTGCAGAATCTTTGCCTGTTCTCTACTGGCTGAGGTACTTGGGAGGTACAGACTTCCTGATCTGCCTGCTAAATGTGCCCCTTAGTATGCTCTCCCCTTTATAACATGTGATACATGACCTTTAAAATTAGCTTTAAGTGCACCCTGGCTGGGGAAGTTAATATTCATAACCCTATTAAGTCTTTGTTCTTCTCAAAGTTCAGGAGTCGAGCATGACCTTGGCTAAGCAGCAATCCATGTCAATTAGTAACATTTTTTGAAATTAATGGTTTGTCCTGTTACTTCCTTATCTACAAGTCCGGCCCTATCTGCAGGCAGATTCACACAATCTGTTTGTAAAGACACATTAATCGTATTCCTGTCAACAATTCTGTGTTATCTGCTGATCAGCTGTTTACTTACACTCAGAATCCATGCTTTGCCTAGTGATTGGAATCCAGCCTACTGGATTTTCTCTTTTTTGGGAATACTTCTGTTTTTGAATGTTCTGCAGATAATTTCAGGGAAGTTTTCTTATATTCTTTTAAGTTCTTCAAGATTTGCTGAATTGTGATGCTACTGGAAAAAAATTTCCTAGTGGTTAGCAGCTATGAAGGGCAGTGACAGCCTTCTGACCCCAAATGCCCTTAGATAATTTTTTTGGTGTATTTTTTGTACTTGTTTACCTTTTTACTGGGACATCATCTGTCCCTTCTTGCGCATCTTAACTTGTAAGCAGTTAAAATATAGTCTGTTTTTTCATGTTTCTCCCTTGAGAATTTGTGAATGCTGATATAAATGAACATAAACGCATAATGTTGTTTGTCCTTTCTAATACAGTAGAAGAGCATATAATCTACTAATAACCCTTACAGGGGGTGTGCGTAACATAAAGCTGGTAAAATATGCACATTTTTAGCTATGTTAACATTGAGATAAATCTTACTAGAGGAGATGAAAACAAAATAAAAATTTAGTCTCAGTCAAAAGATTAGTAGTATTCAGACATATTTTATTTCTTCATCATCCAGAGCACCATTGACCTTCCATCTGCAAACCCAGAAAGCTGCCATCTGTTGAAATAAGTCCTTTTCCCCCATCATAGCCATGGAACATAGTTTGGGATACTCATTTCTTGCTTCAACAGCAAGCATAATTCTGTGTTCAAATAACAGTGGATAAGCTCTAAATTTTGTTTGTTTGTTTTTAATTTAGTTTCATGTATGTTTAGATACATATTAATTTGACTCAGTTTGACTCAGTACATGCTACTGTAGAAGTTAGCAGATAATTTGGAACTTGAACTGATTCTAAAATACAAGGGTTCTGTATTTTGTTATTGCTGGTCATTATTTAAAATAACTTGAGATTATATATTTTTTATTGAATTATTTTCAATTTTTTGTCCAGGTTATTACTAAACTCAAGATTTTAACACCACTAGAAATAATAATGTCGAACACTGCCTGTGATGCAGGGAATACAACAAAATTGTTCAGTCTGATAACAGAGCATTTCAAGGTAGTATCTAGAATTTCATTCAATGTTTTTGAGTTCTTGTTGATCACTTTTATATGATGGTTGATTTAAGAGTTTGACGCAACTTTCAAAATCTTAAGATTTTGTTTTCTATGATTTTCAGGTCTGATTTTAGAATGGTAGTGAATAAACTAAATGCAGCTCCCCTGCTGCTACTTCTAATACTGACCAGAACAGAGATAGGTATATTGCTGATGAAAGCTGAAAGTTGTGAATTTGTGGCATTGGGTAATACTGAACCTAGGAAAGATTCAGAAATTCAAAAATCAAGCATTCTCCCTCGTTCTCTCAACCTGATAAATCAATAGGGCTGATGTGTCATAGAATCAGAAAAAGAGCACTGTCAGGGTAAAAGACAATAAAATAAACTAGTATAAGTAATTTATGCATATGAAAGCCTCAGAACCTTTAAAAAAACTATTAATTACTACCTGAATTGCTTCATTGCTGCAGAGCTGATGGCTTCTTCGTCAGTGTTCTTCTACTTCCTGACCTCTGTCCTCTTTCTCTCACATAAATCACTTGTGCATCACACACCTCCAGTTACATTGACCTGCTTGTGCTGGTAAGCTAGAATGAATACTTCTATGAAGACAGATTGCAGAATAAATTGATAAATTTCTTGGAAACATGTATCACTAGAAAAATACAGAAGTGTCTCTGATGTAACTTTTAAAACTGCTTGCTTTCATCCCCATCTTCACAGAATGTGACCTTTACAACTGTCCAGAGAAAATACTTCAATGAAACAAAGGGTTTGGAGTACATAGAACAATTGTGTGCATCTGAATTTAGCACCATTTTCATGGAAGTCCAATCAAAGTATGTTTAAATAAGGAAGAGCATACTGTGTCCAGATAAGTTTTTACAGAATCATTTTATGACTCATTGCATATATCTGTGTCATGTTGCAAAAGTTAGAAAACTTTTTTAACAGATCTTTTTATTTTGCCCTCCAGTGTTTTTGATACATGTAGAAATGTAAATAGAAAGCCTGTTACATAGCCTTTTACAGCTTTCCACTTCACCTTTTTCATTCTTTTCTTAAAGATATCTTTCAAGAGCTGGCTGTGACTGCCTTTCTTTCTGACCTCAGCAAGCATTTTCTATGTATCAACAATTTTAAGTGCTGATACTTGGTGAACAGCGTCTTCAAATCACATGTGTCTGTTGAAATATGTATGTTCCCAATACCAGTGATATAGTGGAGGCTGTCAGGTGTACAGAGACTCAAACATTTATGAGCATTTGATCTGTATGAATATATGTTCACTAGGCATGGGTTTGTGCATATGTGAAATATACTGCCTTTTCTGTGCTATTAATCACAGTAGTTGCCAAGCCACAGTAGTGTAAATGTTATTTCTGTAGTACACTACTTTTGTGGTGTTTCTGTAGCAGTATTCAACATTCATAAAAGATTTTTTATTTTCCAAGGTATTACTGTCTTGCAGCTGCAGCAGCTTTGCTAAAATACGTTGAATTTATCCAAAACGCCGTTTATGCTCCTAAATCACTAAAGGTTCGTTTCCAGGGGAGTGAGAAAACAGCTATGATAGATTCATCATCAGCACAAAATCTTGAACTAGTGATTAATAACAGAGATTCTCGGTAAGAATAGTTTTTTCAAGTTACGTTTTTATAAAGATGGATTTCTCTAAGTTTCCTTGATGTTTGTGTGAAAGAGCTGAGCATTATATTTATTTCTATATGAGAGAACTTGCATACTCTTCAGAGCTTCTAAAAAAATATCTTGATAGAGAAATATGTTACAATTCAGCACAAAATTTCTAGCACAGGAAATCCTGAAGTGAATTGTAGAAGGAGATGATGCATAATCGTCTTTACATTGATGTGTATGTTTTATTCAGACTTTAAAAATTTATTTATGTAAAATTTTACAGACTGGGAAATAAAAGAGGCAGTATTTCTTCAAGTTTCTTATGTTTGATTGAAACACCTACATTTTACTCATTTTACACAAGAGACATGCTTCAGCCTTGAAAGGTTGTTTTGTTTTAGATATAATAGTGGGAAAGAGAGTAATTTCTATAATGATGGGAATGTGCAATGTGGTACTTGGTTGCATGATAGTTTTCCACATTGAGATCAATGCTTGGAGCACTTCGTTAATTGGCAGTTAGTTGCCATGTAGGCAGAAGAAACTTCAAGGCTTACCTTCTCCAGACTATTACACTTAAGGTTAGCAAGAGAAATACCTGGAACTTGCGTTTTGCTGCCTCTCAGGTTCTGAGATCCACTTCTGTTTAGATGTCTTCTTAATCACCCTGTTATAAAAAGGGGAGCCTGGAGATTCCTCACTCTCCGAGTACTGTTCATAAGAGCTTTCCCCTTGGGGAGATACAGTAGAACACAGAATGCCTTGCATAGGAAGGTACTTTTGGAGCAATATTTTTCTGAAAAAATATTTTTCTGTTCTTCATTTCACAGATGATTTTGAGAGGAAGGTGGTTACAGGAGGAACTGAGCAAACTGCTTTAAATTTCTCTGGGTTTTTTTATAGCGTTGATGCAGAATTTTTGCTGATCCATTGACAAGTTTGAATCAGCCAGACATAGCTATTTTTCTTACATAGATCTTACCCCCAAAACCTGGTTAGATATCTTTGTATGAGGTATCAGCAGGTAAAAGTTAATAGCACAGGCACACACCAGAAATACCTGTCAACTTTGGGTGCCAATCTTAATTCTGGAGGGACTTGTCTCTTCATTTAACTGTGCAGGGAAATAAGTCCTTAACTGCATAAAGACAGGCACTGTGGATACTCTCCCAAATATAGAGTTGCACTTAAGTGTTGTCACGGGTTGCGTCATGCAGTAAATGCACCCTTCAAACCAAATGGGGTTTGAATTTCCCCATTTTTTAAAAATTCTCTTGACTATTGCTTTGCTTTTTTTATACCATGGTATTTCAGGGTGTTTCTGCTCACTCTGTCTGCCTGCCTACCTACCTGTCTTACTACCTACCTACCTATCTATCTTCATGGTATGTGTTTTGTGTGTTTGTATCAGGCTTCTTCCTGTTCAAGTTCTGGTTTAAATCAATATGTTGTTATGGCCCCGGTATTTCATAGGTCATCTTCCAGCCAATAGCATAGAAGATTTCAGGTTTCTAAAACTATTTGACTGTGTAGTAGGTGTAAATGTTATAGATGGCTTATTCTGCGTAAATGCAATCACCTTTAAATGTGAAACCCTGGGATATGTACAATGTAAAAGCCATAAAGGTGAAGCTAATATGTAGAAATTATAAGCATGTTATTTAGCTCCTATATTGACTGAAATATGTCCTTTAAAATAAAAAAAAAAATATTTCTCTCTTTGACTTCTAAGTGTTTTAAATTATTTTCAGATATGTATTTCAAGTAAATTATTCCGATTAATATTTGATCTCTGATTATAACTTGATAATTTGCCTCCTTGTGTAGGGTTGGTTTGTTCATTTTAATAAGTCTAATTGAGAAGGAAAATGTGAACTTTACCACTGCAGTAGCAATGAAATACTACTACAAAATATGAATAAAATACCAAGTTCAAATGTATTTCTATACTTACATAATTGAGTGCTAATATTATATTAAATTACATTGAATTACCTAGCTTCCTAAACTGCTGGAGTTCATATAGTACATGGCGAACAGGGAGATGCTAAGCATGCCAAAGCATGCCTCAGATTTGTAGGATAGTCTAGCCTATAAATGTCTCCTGACACTTACCATCTCTTTTTTTGGTGTATGTATTCTTCACATCTATTTTATATTCAAAGGAATGGTCACACACTTCTTGGTGTTCTAAATTACACTAAAACTCCTGGTGGAAGTCGAAGACTTAGATCCAATATCCTGGAACCTCTAGTTGATGCTGAAACAATTAACACAAGACTGGACTGTGTTCAGGAATTACTCCAGGATGAGGAGCTCTTTTTTGGTCTTCAAGGAGGTAGTAGTTTATATTGTAACAACTAATACTATATTTCTTTTTAAACATTGTTTTTCTAATATAGGAAAGTATGTAGTGTGACTCAGTATGTTTGGGAAGTATTTTTTAGTGGTTTGTTATGTGACATAGTAAGCACTTAATTTTTTAAGGTAATCTATATTATCACAGCAGTACTTTTCTCAAGTACTTTGATTAGAAAAGTTGAATTTCTCTGAAACAGTGTATAGAAGTCTGTGAGCCAATAGCTTTGTAAAAGAGTTGGAGTT
The DNA here is from genome assembly GCA_024362935.1 of Setophaga petechia. NCBI lineage: Eukaryota > Metazoa > Chordata > Aves > Passeriformes > Parulidae > Setophaga > Setophaga petechia. Next base: position 37,056,693 of record JANCRA010000007.1, read on the forward strand.
TGTCTCTTTACCTCTGTGGCTGGGTATGCATTATGTTTGATGTATACAAGTATATATAATGTATAAATGAAAAAGCACACATATTGCTTAAGTAATACTTGGGTATAAATATTTCTTCGTGTTGCTTCATAAAACATATGATCCAGAGGAAGGCAAAATACAATACTAGAATTAGTCCTTCTGAAACTGGATCATATAATCTTCATCTCTGTCACAAGAGAAGCACAATTCAATCTAAGAAACAAAAAGTATTTCTGAATTGACATAATCACTGCATGCTTATGTATAGTAAGTCGTAAGTATAGTTATGACAAAATAATTCAGATGTTAGCTATTTTAAAACTAGTTTTTACCCTGTAAATAATTTGTTGACAGTAGAATGTAAGAAAAAGATTAGCATTAGTATAGCTAATTAATTGTGTCCTTTCAAAGAAAATACATCTTATAATTTCAGTTTAATTTCTGATGTGTGTACTTTTGTTTTACAGTTATCTCAAAATTCCTGGATACAGAACAACTACTTTCAGTTTTGGTACAGATTCCAAAGCAGGATACAGTATGTTTCAAAATACACCTTGGAAAAATCAATTATCTGTCCATAACATGCAATATATAAATGTGATGTCTATAATTCATCCTAATTTATGCAAATGTACTTCCAAAAATGTTTGCTCTTTCATCACGCCCCACCTTTATTCTTCATAAGTGTACATTTTATTCAGCAGTACTCAGATGAGAGAGAGGAATTTTCTTTACATCAGCATAAATGGAAAAAGTGTTTAGTAACTTACAGTCTTAGTGACTGTTATGTCTAAGAGCAAGATTATTTTTTCATTAGGCCTTGCCTCATATATCGGTCTGCATGTTAACACATGTAATACAAATATCAGAATGGAATAAATACATGTGGTTCACTGGTGAATCTTGGTTGAGACTAGATTCAGCAGTTAACTACAGTGAGCTTGGGGTTACTGAACCTCAGCTCTGTTTCCACTAAGCATATTGAAACCATGGTGTTAAAAGTTACATTTGCCTACTGTGCTTGAGTTGGATGTGTCTGCCACTGCCTTTGAGCTGATATTTACGCTTGTGTGCCAGCATCTTAGATATTCTCAACTCTTTCACCGTTCAGTGTCTTCTAACATGCTGATTTACCTGCCTAGGTAAAGGATTTGTCTAATTCTGGTTAAAGAAATTAGGTACAGACTCAAACAGGACAGTAGTAATAAATGCAGATAAATCTCTTTTATTACATAATCAAAACCCAGAATGTTTATTTTTCGCAGCTTTCCTTGTAGTAATGTGTAACATGAATTCATGAGTTCTTCTTAATGACTAAAACTGCCACACAGGATGCTTTTATGGATGCATAGGACCATGTACACCAAACATTTTTACTGCAGTGTTTTCACTGTTGACTGGTTCCAGTATAGCAGAGCATACTATGCATACAACAGACATGCTTATTCAAGTGCTAGTTCAGTTGCTTTTATCAAATGCTATATTAGGCTATTCCCTATGTTTCATTCCTACTCTCCATAAAAATTTTCATTGTAAATCTTCCACCAGTCAGCAGATGAGATGCACATCTGAAAAGCCTGCAGTTTCAGTTACTAAATGTGTGAGTGGTATGTTCAGCATGAACATTCTTTTATCCTGAGGAGGCTGTCACTCACACAGAATCACAGAATCACCAGGTTGGAAGAGACCTTCAAGATCATTGGCTTCAACCCATGCCCTAACATCTCAGCCTAACCCTGGCACCTAGTGCCACATCCAGTCTTTTTTTAAACACATCCAGGGACAGTGATTCCACCACCTCCCCAGGCAGTACTTTAAAAATAGGTTGGGAAAGGTCAATTTTTTTAAAATTACTGCTCTCTCTCCAGGTTATGTCATGCAGTTACAAAGTAGTTAGGAAAAAGCATGAGTTTCTTGAGGGACTAAGTGTCTTTTTTGAAAAAAAAATAATATTCATTGCATAAGTAACATCTTGCACTTCAAGGAGACTCCAAAGCAGAAAAGCCTTAAACTTCAAAAACTGTTTGATCCAGTTTTGTTGAGATGTGTGCTTGAAAAATCATGTCAATGGTGAAATAATTTACTGCCTTTGGGTTGGAGTGTATCATGTGCAGAGATTCACTTGTAACCCTAGTTAAGGTAAAATTCCTGTAAAAACTAATTAGGCAAAGATCCATTCCAGTACCACTTTATGTATGCCCACGTCAGTTCTTTTGATCTCTGATTCCTTCATGGGACTTAGACCCCATATTTATTTGGAGATTAGCATTCTTTCATTCATGCATTTAGCACTGTTTAGTTTTGTCTTTACAAAAAAACCTTTTATATGACTAAGTTATGAGATGCCCTCAGCCACAAGAGTAAAGAGATATTGTATATGAATGAGAAAAGATTTCACATGGGGTCATGCTCCTATGTTTATGTGCTTATCTACATTTATCTGTGTTATTTCCTTAAAATTTTTTTGCACAGTGTATGTGTACTCCATATGTTATACCCTAATGTCAGCAGCAAAATTCTTTATTGTGAGTGTTAGTGGGGCATACAAAGCAAGGTCAAGGGCTTCTGTGAATGAAAGATTTGGAAGAACAGTCATTACTGTGAAAAAAATTTTGAAATATTTACTGGATTTTTTTTTTTTTATCATATGAACAAATACCTAAAGATAAATGTTTATTAACCAAAGAGAAATCAACCAAACTGGGTTATGTTGTGTTTAACAGCATTAATGGAAAAGGTTGTGAGCTTCATTATAATACATAATGTATTTGCTTTGAAAAAGTCTACAAAAAGTCTACAAATAGTAGAGCTTGTATAGAGTTATGTATACATAGAAGATTACAAGTTTTCACAGCTTGGGCTAGCAGGGTATTCTTAGAGTCAGTCATTATCAGTTCAAATATAGAAAAATCTTAACTACCAATGGACAAACTGTCACAGCAGGCACTGTAAAATTTAGGTAAACATTTTTTGTGCAGACGCAAAGTTGTCAAAGTGAGCTTATGAAGTGTTTCAGGAATTTTCATTAAATGTATAAGCCTCTTACTGTTAAAAATATGAGTTCTACTAGTTCCTAAGTACTTTTTAGAACAGTCATACAGATGCCTTCAATATTCAGAAAATTTTTCAACAGGTTAAAACTGCTGAATCAAAAATAACTAATTTAATCTACCTGAAGCATACCTTAGAACTTGTGGAGCCTCTGAAAGTAAGTGGCCTTTGGTTTTTTTGTTGTTGTTTTGGGGTTTTTTTTGGTTGTTGTCTTTTGGTTTTTGTTTTTTAATAAAGTACAGACCATTTTTCCCTTAGTTTTATGAAGTGCACTTTATTAAATTTCAGAGTATCTCAAGTTGGAAGGGATCGATAAGGTAAAAAAATAATATAATTACAGAACACAATACTGCCACCATACTGCCAACATTGATTCTTGACACCAGTCGGAAATACGCATTTGTGTCAGTGCTCTGAAGAGCAGGATTCCTACCATTACCTGAATAATGGATTATATACCAAACGTTTAACTGAAACTCCTGCTCAGATTCCACAGACTATTTACAAAAATGCTGATTAGCCTCACTGAATCTAAAAGCTTCCAGTCCTTTAAAAAGGCTGCAAAAAGAAGTAACTGTCATGTCTATGTTTTAATCTTCAACAGGCTGCTTTAAGAAGCTGTAACACACAGCTGCTAAAGGCTTACTACAATTCTCTTGAAGATACAAGGTAGTTCTCATAATACTTAGATACTGTGTTGTAAACTCTCATCTCAAAAGTGCCTGTAAGATAAAAGATATTGCATCTTTGCCTATTTATAGTTATGAGTATAGCTCAATTCTTTTGCTTAAAGCTGATTTTAATTACCAGAAAATCTTAATTTTCAGCCAATGAATACAGGGATAAAAGCAAGAGAGCTGGCTGTGATAGTGGAATTGCTGCTAAACTGAACTCCCTTAGAAATAATTCTGAAAAGACAATATTGGTTTCCTAGAGTCTCTATAATAATGCAAAAATCAAGTGTTGTGTATTTGAAACAAAAGTATATTTGAGAAATAATTTATCTCTCCCAAAGATGTGAATAGTATTTTTATTTTTATTCAGACTTCAGTATAGTCACGATTCATTCTGAGGTGAAAATAGAAATGTAATGTAGTGTTTTGTTTTAACAGTAGAAAATTTAAAAGTAGCTTTACTTACTTGTAATACTGCTACTTGTAATTTGGGGATGGTACTGCAAGTGAAAGTCATAAAGTATTATGTATCTAATTAGTGATACAACTGATATTGCAGATTTGGAATTATACTTGAAAAGATTACAAGTGTAATTAATGATGATACAAGATACACAAAAGGATGTCTGAGTATGAGGACCCAGAAGTGCTACGCTGTTAAGCCTAACATCAATGAATTCCTTGACATAGCTCGTAGAACATACACAGAAATTGTTGATGACATAGCAGGTATTTCTAAACTAAAATTTGTATTTATTTGGAGTTTAAAGTAGATTGCACTTGACATATAGAAGCCACGTAATTGTATGTGTTATAACCTTCTCATATGTAAAAAGTATTTAGTGTTGGTATGGATGGATTGTCATTGATAAGCATCTGAGATTCTCCATTTCTGGATAAAACCTCGGTTTTATCTTAGTAAAATTGAACAATTATATGGTGATTCCTGTATTCAAAGCTCTGCTAGTCCTTGTTCTCTTAAAGTGCAAAAAAGTTGAAGTAATGGAACAGAATTACTCCATCTAAAACATTCTGCATAAAACATGTAAATCTTTGGTTTAGTTTCTTCATTTAAAGTATCTGTGTTAAGCAGTCTTGATCTATCTGTGGACTACCTTTCAGCTAAGGTATTAAGAGCTGGAAAATATGAACAAAAGGAGTTTTAGCATAATGTGCATTACTGTTTTTTACTAACCTTCCTGTTTATCATTATGTCAAAGTAGAAGAAAAATGTTTTGTCTGAAACTGATTTCCTTTTTTTAGTTTAAATTATTGATTTCTAGAAACGACCTTCTTAGTTTAGTCTATAGTCGGAAACCTTAAAGAGCATCAGAAACTTTAGCATCTGTCATATGTCATGAAGTTCCTGTTTTATTCTAATCCTGTATTCATACATAGTGAAAAATACAGATGGTACTGGTTTTGTATTTCTGAAACCTTCCATTAGCAGTTTCCATCTTTGTACCACCACAAGGAGGAGAGGGAGAGGTGTGTGCCTGAACGTGTGTCATTTGGGTTAAGTCTTTGTATGTGCTATGTAGGTATGATAACGCAACTTGCTGAAAAGTACAGCCTGCCCATGAAAACAAGTTTCAGCTCTGCTCGTGGATTTTTTATCCAGATGAATGCTGATTGTTCAACATTACCTAATGGCCAGCTTCCTTCAGAATTTACAAAGGTATCTGTTCAAAATATATTTTAGCATAATATATTACTTTATTTACTATACTTTGTTTACTTTATATACCAATAAACTGCACATTATGCAGTAAATAATAAAAATAATTTCACTGAAGATATTTAGAAGTAAATTAAGTTTTAATTGGGATCTTTTTATAACTACCCTATATTCAGTTATATAATCAAAAATGTGCAAGTACATGCAATTATGTTTTGTGCAAGAATAAAGCTGTATATCTTGCTAATTGTTGTTATCTTAAATGGAATTCTCATTAAAAAATTATGTAGTAAAAATGAAAGTGGACATTGTTTTTTCTCTTTTGTTTCCCCATATGGTTCCCAATTCTGGTTTTAGAAGTTGTTTTTCCTACTGATAATAAGGCAAGCTCTTACTGTTTGTTTCAATTCCCCCTAGATCACAAAAATGAAAAACACATACAGCTTCACTTCAGCAGATTTAATAAAAATGAATGAAAGATGTCAGGAGTCCCTGAGAGAAATATATCACATGACCTACTTGTAAGACCTCTTAAAACTATTATATAAATAGACTTATTTATATAAATATACTTATTTAATAAATATACTATGTTTATTAATAAATAAATATATTTTATTTATTTATTTATTAATAAATATTTATTTATTTTTTAGATTTTTTTAAATAGATTTTTTTTTAAATTTCTGCTGAGTATATTTATTTTCTCCAATTATCTGTACACGGGCTTTTAAAGCTCTCTTTCTGTTAAATTATGGCTACTTACAGCCATATTCTAAAGCAACTCTGTTCAACTGTGCCTCCTGAGACAAAAAACCCCCCATAAATCGTGTATTGTATTAAACATTTGCAAATATATTGACATTTATTAATAGAAGTGGTCAGCATGTAAATTTTTAATGGATTAATTACCTGCACAAAATGGCACAATGAATGCATTCGTTTTGGATCTGTAATGCAGAATTGATACTTTTAGTCAGTTTCTTATATTTAGAGCAGAACTGTCTATTTTTGTATCTTGTCCTTGTTGCTTGCCATGGTGCTCTCCTCTGGTTCACAGCTTAGTAGGTGTAATGTTGCTTGTCAGTTGAATGGGAATTCTTTCTAACAACTATGTAGGGTTTTTTTAACATGAAGATCTAAGGGAATTAGAGTCACATTTCCCATGTTAATAAAGCATACTTGATTCCATAGCTATGTTTTTAGTTCATTCTCTGTGTGAAGATTTCGTGTGAGCTGTTGGTATTTGAGATGTGTGTCTTACATCTGATCAGCAGAATGTTAGCTTGAGATGATAGTACAAGATCTTAATTTACTTCCAAGAAATCTATACATTTGTTCGCATCTGGTATACATGATTGCATTTTGTGAGTGACATTTTATCCTAAGGTATGCAGCATGGACATTATAAATCCTTTATTTTTGTAAGTTGTATAAAGTGACAGATGTGCTGTGCAACAGCTGAATTCGCGTCTTATTTCAGAATAGTGTGTAAACTACTGAATGAGATCTATGAACACATTCATTGCTTATACAAGCTGTCTGACATTGTGTCTATGCTGGATATGCTGCTTTCATTTGCCCACGCCTGCACTCTTTCGGATTATGGTAAGTTTCTTCCTTGATTCTGTTATGGGTTAGATAAAGACCCTTCTGATGGAGAAAAACCAAACTATTTTGTTTGGTTCCATTCTTTTTCTGTCTCAGTAGTCTTTAGGTGGCTGTCTCTGCTCTGTCTTTACCATTTTTATGCTGATGTTCTTTCTTCTTCCATTCATCGAAATTAAATTCTGCTAGTTAGCTGCCATATGCCTTCCCAGTCACTCTTCTTGAAATAGACAGTTTAAGCATATTCCACTCAAAAGCATGAAGTGTATGGACACTCTCTGTTTATGCCTTTTTCTGTTCCATTAATGCTGGTAGATAAAGGAGCCATGTGTAATTGGTTCAGAAAAGACCTGTATTCTGACAGAAATCTGTAGAGATAGTTCCAGCATCAGATGGATCTTTGTAGGCATGGTACGTTTCCAAATAATCAGTATGGTAACATATAACAAAAGTAGAAAGAATGCTGCTTTCCTGTTTAACATGCAAATACAGAGTACATATCTGGAAGTAACAGGAGTCCACGACTCTTGGACTTTATAAAAATACTTCAGCTCTTTGCATTTTTATTACTGGAGTTCAGCCCTACTTACTAGGGAACAAAACCACAGAACATTAATTTAGAAATAAAGTTTCAGTCATGGGCTTCTTTTTATAGTCATAAATCATGAAGGCTTGCATGGTAATGAGAATCTGTACCTGAAAGTGGCTGGTAATTCTTCCCAAGAGCTCTGCTTTTATTTTATGCTTTATTTCAAAACATACTAGTTTAGTAATGTAAAGGTTCCCACACTAACTCCTCAGTGTTTTACATCTTTTTTCTTCACTTAGTTCGTCCAGAATTTACTGATACTTTAGCAATCAAGCAAGGATGGCATCCCATTCTTGAAAAGATAGCTGTGGAAAAACCTGTGTCTAACAACACGTACCTGACAGAGGGCAACAATTTTGTCATTATTACAGGACCAAATATGAGTGGAAAATCAACATACCTGAAACAGATTGCTCTCTGTCAAATTATGGCACAGATTGGTGAGTAAGAGTGTATGGTATTAATCATCTTCTGCAGCACATTTTTTTCTGGTTAAAATTATTTATAAAAGTTGAGTGATTTGGCTTCCAGAATAACATTATATCTAAATAAAATATTAACAGGTAATTTGTAGAATATTTTCTTCTACCAGCTCTTGCATTGCTTATAGAGGCAACTGTAAGGTTTTTCATCTGCTGCTGGAAACATAGGGGGCTCCATCTGTGTGTCTTGAAGCCTCCCTAGTCTGTCTTCAGAGAAGCACAATTGCATGCCCTAATTCTTTGGAGCACCCTAATCCAATCTAGCACCTTCTGCTAGATGGATAGTGGATGTCCTTTAAGTATGCTGATCAGACAGGTGTTAGTCATCCAAAAGAAACACATGACTTTGAGCATACCTAAATTCCATAGAGAAACATGTTTCCAGACAAGTACAATTAGTAGATAAATAATCAACTACTTCAAATAAAAGTAGTAACAAATATTGCAGGGTTCTGTTACTAAAGTTATAAAAGGTCTAACTGAGATTCATTCCCTTATTCAGGAATTCCTCATGACTTTTTTCTTAAAAGTAAGTCTGGTAGCACATGTCAACGACCTAACTCTATAGAATGAAGCTACTTAGTAGTGGAGAATAAAATTTATCCATCACACATTTGTGGGTTCAGTCCCCAATAACTGAAAGTTCTTGAGGAATTGCTCTCAAAACTGTGAGTTTAACATGAATGAAGCAAACTGTGAAGTTTCTGGCAGAAGGTTCCTGTTTTTTCCTGTTCAGTAAAACTGCTATGCTTTGAAGTCTGATAAAGGCAACATCATCTTGATTTTGGGAAACTAACATTTCTTAGGATTAGTAAATCAGTGGCCACAGAAATGTAAAACAGTCCTAGAGTTCTGCATCCCTTTAGACTGACAAACAGCTTCAGGCATATGATTTCTTACAAGTTTCACTGATAAGCTTCCTAATTATCCTATCTATATAGTAACTTTTTTTCTTATAAATTAATGGTAGAACATAATATACAATACTTTATCAAGTAAGATGCTTTCTCTGCTGTGCACAAAAACCACGTGTAAAAGGAATTTTTTTTCCCAGTGATGTATTCAGGCAAATGTTTTAGTGATGAGAGAAACTTGCATTTTACCTCCTTTGTAGGTTCTTATGTCCCAGCAGAGTATTGTTCTTTTCGAATCGCAGAGCAGATTTTTACCAGAATAGGTATGGATGATGATATTGAAACAAATGCATCAACATTCATGAAGGAAATGAAAGAGGTATGAAATACAGCTATCCAGGTCCAAGGCCCATTTTTGCTGTTCAGCTAATAGAAATTGTACTAGTATTTCCATTTTGAAAGAGTGTACTTTGAAAAACGGTAAAAAATTCAGCCATCCTCTCTTTTATGATAAACAGTAGAAAACTAGGCATCTGTTAAATAGAAAGATATTCCAGTGTGAATAAAAATCAGTGCTTTGTTGGATAGTACTTTCAATATTTTTGGGTCAGCTTAGATGTTAAATGGTAATTTCTTGGGGCTTAAGCTGTCTCAGTTTCCTCTCACAAACTGGTATCATTTTGAGGGTAAGTGATATGTTCAGCGAAAAAGAGAAAGAATGCTGTATTGTGACTCTGCTTGATTAGAATTAACAACTGTTTGAAAGCTTTGAGAAGGTAAAATTGCTGTATCTCAAGAGATTTTTTTTTTTTTAATTTCTGCTTTATGTTCCATCTGAATAACATAAAAAATTCCTTTTTAAAGGTCCACATTTATAGGAATGATAACACTTTGAATATTTTTCTAGATAACGTACATCATACAAAATGCTAATGATAAGTCACTCATCATTATTGATGAACTTGGCAGAGGTACCAGTGCTGAAGAAGGTATTGGAATTTGTTATGCTGCCTGTGAATATCTGTTGAACTTAAAGGTAATTCTGTTTTGAAGGAATTTAAGCCTTACAATTGTTTTGTCATCCGGAAAGTAAATACAGTATTTTCTCATAATTTAACAACAGTTTTGCAAAGATTTCTGTGCTAGATATGGTGTTTTGCATACCCAGTGAATAGTAAGAATTGCAATGATAGAGGAAACATGCTGACATAAGCTGCAGTTCTGTTCACTGGTTGTTGTGATTTAACCCCAGTTACTAAACACCATGCAGCTGCTCGCTTGCTCCCAAGCAAGAGCCCAAGCCCAAGGAGTTTTGGGCTGAGATAAAGATGGTTTACTAAGTAAGGAAAGCCATATGCAGAAGCAAAATACAGAATTCATTCACTGCGTCCTATTGGCAGGCAGATGTTCAGTCGTTTCCTGCCTAGGAATGCTTTTTCCTCACAGTGACTGTTACCAGAACGCCAAATGTCCCTCCTTCCTCACAGTTCTTATTGTGGTAGTGTAGTATGGTGTGGGGATATCCCTGGGGTGAGTTTGGGTCAGCCATCCCAACACAAACTACTATGAAGAAAACTAGCTCTAGTCCATTTAAAACCAGAACACCGGTCACCATATCTTTTCAGCTTGCATGCAAGCTTGTAACTTTGTCTAGAAAGAGAATAACCCACTCTGTTTAGTTTTACTTATTTAGTTTAGTTTTAGTTTTGTTTATGCTCAAATGTTAAAAGTGAACCTCTTTACCTGGTGGCTACCTTTCAAAGTACAGTCATAGTTCAACACAACTTGTGAATTGGTCACAGAGGTTAGAAACTTGTTTAGAAAAGTGGCAGGTAATTTTAGATGGATTGCAAGTTTCACCTCTGTTGCTAGTTATGTGATCAGTCTCAGGGGGCTGTTATGAACCTTTTCAGTGTGCAGGTGTTTGTTTCTCCTCAGAGTTTATTCAGAGTATTTCTGAGGGGGTTTTGGTTTGAAAAGCTCAGATACTTTCTGTCACTTGTACTTTTGATAAAGAATTCACTGAGAGAATTAAGCAACCGTTAGACAGTTGTTCCAATCCACACCAGTCAGATTTTGTAAGCATAGTGGATTCTTATTTGTTTCTGATATTGTTTTCCTTCTTTTGAGAAATGAGCAGAAGAATTCTCAGTTGGAAAAGATGTACTTGCCAGTGCTAGAACGCATCCCTTAAGGATTCTTGTTTGCTTTAGTAGTGTAAAGACAGCTTTTCAGTGTTTTGAAGGAAAACCTGGACACCTGTGAGATTATTTAATTTTTCTTATTTATTTTAATTTATTTCTGGATCATTGCCAAAATAAATTTTCTTTCTTGTTTCCTTATGTAGGCATTTACACTGTTTGCTACGCATTTCCTGGAACTATGTCATATAGATGCTTTATATCCCAATGTGGAAAACTACCATTTTGAAGTGCAACATGTGAGAAGCAGTGCTGGAAATAAGGAGAAAATTGCTTACACTTACACACTTTCTAAAGGATACACAGAGGAAAAGAACTATGGTAATGGATTCCACTGTGACTTACAGTTAGCAAAAGTTACACAAGATACTGTTTCAGTTATTAGGCATTGAACAGTGTTTTTTCTGATGACAGGTTTCTCTTGAGTTTGTGTCTCTCTCAAAGTGAGAGATAGAGAGATATGCAGGTCTGTAATTTGTTCCAAATTATTACATGCTTTAGGTAACCACACAGTGAGATAGCTGTTTTGGGTAGTATGAAGAACTTAGACGATACTTTGTAGTGAAAAAAAATCTTACTGATGTCTTAGTATCTCCTTGATATTCATGTCTGTTTGAATGAGTTGAGTCATTCTGAGCATGTGCTACTTGAGTTCATTTTATCTGCGCTTGGGGAAGTGAATGAACGTATGTATGGCAGACGTATCTTTAAGTTCTGTAGTGACTTGAAGATGTGTCTGCCATAAGCAGTGATAAGACTGGTTAACAGCAGGTTAGCCCTTTTTGATTAGCAAAAAGGAATCAAGTTTCTTTAAAAAAGGGGAGGAATTTTACAGGATATTAGGCTAAGACAATTTTGAGAGGGTCTACAAAAGCATCAGTGTTCTCTGAAAAGTGGATTTACTTATCTTTAACTTCAGAATAAAGTATAGATTGTACAGATTGATTAATTATGGGTCAAGAGTGAATGACAGAGATTTAAAGAAGTCTGTATGTTTCCAAATACTAGATTCGGATGTTGATTGCTTGATTTAGGTAACATTTAAGCAAGAGGAAATTAGCTACACGTGACATTTGCAAGCTGTTGGTAACTGAAGACTAGAAATTATTCCAGCTAAGCTTCAAGTAACGGGACTTAAAACTCACCTTGATCAGAATTTCAGAATAAGTCTGTTTAACTTCAGCAGCACAAGCTCAATTTTAGATGCTACACCAACATTAACTCCACTGAATTGTATGTTTAGAGAGTAATTTCTGAGAACAGGAGACCTTTAGAAACTCCATGTTCATGTCTTGGCTTTACCTTACTTTGAGTAAAGTCACATTCTAAGAAAGGATGCAAGGGCTCTTCATGACCCTTTTTCATTTTTAAACCTGTAGTTATTAAACCACCCAATGAACCACAGATTTTCCAGAGGTACGGATAAAGGAAGAAGTTAAAAAATCATGTTAGGGCAGGAAAAAATATCTACATCTCTTTCTTACCGTCAGTATCTGGAAGTGTGCCTGTTGGCAACAAAGAAGTTGAAAAATGACATCCCTGTCCACTGGATGTCTGGATGTAATTGAGAGTGCAGTTAGCAAAACCTCTGTATTTTCTGCCAAATTAAAAAACCTGAACCGAGAAAGCTGTTAACCCCATGGTGCCTTTTTTTTTCCTTTTAACCCCCTAATATGTCTCACTCTACCCATTTACGGTATTACTGGCAGTAGCTTGATGTTGAGGTGTGTTTCAGAGATAGCATTGAAATAAAGTAGACGTTTATTTTTGTATCTCTCCAAACCTTATTGTTCATTAACAACAACAACAGAAAGAAATATCCAAAACAAGAAAAACCCAAAACCATCCCTCTCCACCAAAAAAAAAAAAAAGTAACCCCACCCGCAAAGAGAAAATACACTGAAATTATTTTAATAAAAATTAAAATTAAATCTTTACCCCTTAGAAAAACAGGCTAAGTTAATTCTGGAAGGCGTAAAATGGAAGGTGGGGATAAAAATTATATTAAAAAATCCTGATTTGTGTTTTTTATGTTTAGGACTAAAAGCTGCAGAAGTGTCCTCCCTACCATCATCCATAATTTTGGATGCAAAGGAAATCACAAGTCACATTGCAAAACAAATTTTGGTATGTAGTAGAAAATTATAATGCTGTATTTCACAGGTTTTATACTACTCAAATGTATTTTCAGTTTCTGAAAGGTTACAGGATAAGTGCTGCCTATGTTTTAATGAAAATAGATTTCATTAAACTTTGTATTTCTGGAGCCAGTTCTTAAAGATTGTACTGAAGGTCGCTATTAGCTGACAACACAAAATGGCCCTTAGGGTAAAGGAGTATTGGTGTAATGTTTGTATGCAAACCAAGAATTGGGAGATCAAAAACAGGCTAGAAAATAGCTAATGCTAGTGTTTGGCTTTTTAATAGAACATAATTTCGTGTTTTAATGTATGTATATTTTTAAGAACAGCACAGACAGAAGAGCACTCCTGAAATGATGAAACAGAGAGCTGCGTACCAGTTAGCAACGAGATTGGTTCAGACTGCCAGAAATTCTCGACTGGACCCTGACAGTTTGCGTGTATATTTGAAAGCCCTGAAGAAAAAGTATGAAGCCAGCTGTCCCACACCCAGAGAAAATGATGAGCAACAGTAACATGTAACATAGGCTGTTCTAATTTTTATGACTGCAAGATGATTCTCATTTTTCCCACAGTATTAGTACAGTCTTTTCACATGGTGTTGTATTTTTAATTATTAGTCTAAATTACATTCAAGTAATGGAAGACCATATCCTTTATGGATTTCTCCTACCCTGACATACCTGGAATAAAAGCATTTGCCCTCTCTGAGGAACACAATTCTTTTTGACAAAAAATACAAAGCATTTTAGAGCAGCACTGAGAGGGAAGGACTGGGGCAACTGTAAGGAACTCAGAATTTCAGGCGTGATACAAAAGAAAGCTCAGATTGCAAAAAGGGAAATGTGTGCCCAAATTGCTTCAAAGCAGTTTTGCTGTCTGTTCTTGTTCAGTTGTGTCTTCTGAAAATGAGACCATTTTATTCACTTTGCTTTGCTAAACACTTCTCACAATGCCAGGAAACATGATACTAAAACTTGACGGAATTTGGATGTGTAAAACCAAGCTGTTCTCTCTTCTCCAGAGCAAGGTGTTTGGTGTTAGTTGACGGTAAAGGATCCAGTTTTTCTCATACTCCTCTTGCTCAGTCTCCAAGTCACTGCAGGATTTCCAAAGACCCTGCAATGGAGAAGCCTCTCCATCGTGTTCATTCTGATCACACAGAGATACTGGGAGGGGAAGAGAATGGATAAAGGTGAAATTTCCCTAAGAAAAGGCTCAGAGATCAGAGTGTTCACTGGTGGCATGGGCTGGGATTAGGGCTGAGCAGCACCAAAACGGGAACACATCAACCATTCAGCTTTCCCCTCATGTTTTATCAGAGGGTTTATGGTCCTGCCAAGAGTCAGATGTTCATTAAAGGGTCCCAGCTGAGCCATGACAGTAACCTGTTCTGTTCAAGCTGATGGTTTTTTGACACCTTCATTAGCCACACTCTCCAATACTTAGTCCTGGGGTTTGTTCCTGTTTTTCTTTCAGTCTTATATCCAACTTTCCACCTCTTTTCTTCTCTCTGTCTGGTGTGTCTTTTGTGTTCCTTTCTTGTCCTGTGTGCTCCCCCTCCTGTTCCCTTTCACTTCTTCACTCTCTTGTTCTTGTTTTTCTTTCAAAAAATAAACACTCAGTATTTATTTATGAAATATTACTCAGTCCTTCTCCTCTACTTTTTGTCTCTGTCTCCCTCCCTGCCCGCATCTTCATTTCTCCTCCTTTCTTCCTCTCCTTTTTATCTTGTCCTGCACTGTGACTGCATTTCTTTGTCTCTCTCACTGTCCTTTGGCCTGTACCCGTTTGCAGCTGTGACCCAGCCCTTCTCCCTCACTGTACTGTTCTCTTGGTAAGCCTCTGACCTGCTGGCCATGCCTCTTTCTCCATTCCTCTGCTGCGCCTTGCCCACCCTCCCCCACCTGCATGTGCCATGGTCATTTCCTCTCTCAGGCCTTGTTTCCCTCTTTATCTCTGTAACCCTCTGTCCTTACTGTGTGTGTAGGATTCTGTCTTTTTCTCTGTCCTCCTCCATGCCTCACTTGTGTTCCTTTTTTATTCTCTGTGGCTCTGTGGTGCTCCACGTGCCATTGTTCCTCACAGAACCCTTGGGTTCCATTCATTGTCCCTGTTAGTTTTTAATCCCTCTCTGTCACCCTACCCATCCCAGGGGTGTTTTGTTTGGCAGGGATTTTTTTTTTTTTGGTCAATTTCATCCTTCACCCCGTTCTTTCTTCCTGTGTCCTGCCTCTCGCCTGTGACGGCGAGGCTGGGGAGGAACTTCAGCCCTTCTGGGGGTTGCCCCCCCCCCCTTTTTTGTTGCAGCAGAGTCCCTTTCTGGGGGGATGTACACATGGAAAGGGCTTGAAAGAAGTGCTGTGCTGCTGTCCAGGGCAATTTGACTCGTTTTGTGCCTTCTTTGGGGGTAAGGAAAAGGGGGTGAAGACTTGGAGGTCTGGCGTCATTTGGGGCACCCCAGTGTCCCTAGGAGAGGGAGCTACACTGCAGTGGAAGAGCAGGTGAGTGGGGAACAAGGCCAAGGGGGGGGGGGGGGGGGGGTGTCAAGCTGAGTTGCCCTCCCCCAGAGGGACCCAAAGCTGCTAGAAATTTCACAAGGAGGGGTGGGTGTAGAATGCTAAAACCTGTCAAGTTTTTCATTTTTATAGGTATTGGCAAATAATAATAATTGATCTCTAAATTCATTTGGAAAGAAACCTTCTCTCTATCCACTCATTTGTATACAGGAAACTCTAAACCTCAGGAGGGAGAAGACATCCGTCAGGACAAACTCTTAAGAGAAATGGGATGAAGTAGACTTGTTTACTAAATCCTTCATATCTGTAGCTGTAGTGCAAAGAGGTCTCACAGTCCTTCTCATTAGCAGAGCAAAGGAAGACCAGAAAAGCCCTCAGCCTAAGCCATTAAAAGCAGCAGCAGCAGCTCGGTGTGGCGTGGCAGGCATTCCTAGGTCAGCTTTTTGCTTTCGCATCTAGCACTGGTAGAGGAAAATTCATTGCAAGGTGATAGTTCCAGCCTTGTATTGAAATGTGAGCAAAGAGGAACTTTCTCAGTTGGATTTGGGTTTATTCACAGCACTTGTAAACAGAGTTGACATAAAGATAACAAGCGCAGGGAGCGTGCCGTGGGTTACCTCAAGCGGCAAAGGATTCGGGACGGGGACAAGGCACTTTCCCCTTCAAGGTACTGTTTTTTTCTGGAGGAATTATGTGAGAGCAGAGAAGTTGCAATGGCATTGCAGTTCCCTGCACAGAAAATACCCAGGGAGGCGAAGCACAGCCCAGTGGTGCCATTCACCTGTACCACAACTGGGAGCGTCAGTGAAGTGAGGAGGACCGAGCAGCTCCCCCCTTTAGCAAACACAACAGAAACGTCAGCCAGCGTCACCCTTTCCCAGACCACTGGCATGCACTTGGGGACAATAACTCGTATTTGTCACAGCCAGGTCTTCTGAGCCACAGCACCTCCTGCTCTGGGGTGGCCACCGCTCGCCGATCACAGCGAAAACAAACTTGTGTACGGGCACTCTGCAAAATTGCCACCACAGATGCCACCGAAGCACAGCTTTGGCTTTCAGGCATCTCCTCTGCAAGCTGGCCCTTGTGGCGTTTCTGCAGGGGATTCATTGTTCATTAATTCCTCCCATTTTCTATTTGTAATTCCCAAAGAATATCGGTTAACTTTTACAGCCTCTTCAGCGCTCCCCAAGCTTCAGACCACACCTAAATGCTCATTTTCACTGCCTGAAGGGCTTTTCTGACCTGAATGCTTCTATGAATACTTCAGCTTAAGGGGAAAGCTGTACATTGATTGCATTTTGGAGAAAAGGATTTGAATGTCCAGCTGTAAATTTATCTTGTGTTTTGTCTTCCAGGTTCACTAGTACTGTAATTTGCAAATGGCATGGCAAACGCCACGAGAGCAGCCGGTGAAGATGGCTCAGAAGCAATGACAAGAATGCGCTGCCAAGTTGGGTCCAGCAGTCCAGCTTTCGGACACGGTAGGGCAGACGCACCTTTGTTTGATAAAGCATCAAACACTGTAGTTTTTATTTTTTGTGTTTGTCTGTGCTCCCATTCTGATCACCCCTTGAAGTATTATTTTTCAAAATGATATCTAGGAGAGAAATCACGTTTATTCAGGGGGAGCCATAATTCTCATCTGTTTCAAATGCACCGGGTGTGTTTTAAGCCCTGCAAACACACCGAGAGCTGCAGAGTTTGTAGCGCAGTTCTCTGCAGCACCAGTTATTCTGTATTCCAGTAACCATGCCCTGGGGTACCAGCTAGGCTCAATCCCAGGAGCAGGAGAAGCAGACCCGAGAGATGCTTTGGGTAGAGCCCAGCCAGGTTTCAGGCGGCCTGCAGAGTCTGGCCTCGCAGTACACACCGGTCTGCTGTTGCCATCTGCCGGAAAAATCCCTCTGGGATATTCCCAGACGCGGGGAGGAGTATCCGCTCCTGTCACACAACCGCCGGGGGCTCTTTGCCCTCCGGCTCCGCGCGATCTGCCCAGGAACAACGCGCGCGCCAGGCCGTTACCGCTCTCCGCACGGCGAAACACCTTCAGCCGAGGTCAGTGGAAAAGCAAAACAACCCTGCCAACACAAGCCCGCTACTAGAGAGGCAAAACGTTACCCTTCCAAAGGAATTCATCCTTCTCCTCGCTTACAGCTCTGCTGTTGGGTCGCACCATAGAATGGTGTGGGTTGGAAGGGACCTTAAAAAGGACCTCATTCCACCCCCTGTCCTGGGCAGGGTCACCTTCCCCTTGGCCAGGTTGCTGTGCTGTCACAGATCAGGTGACAGAGCTGTGGAAATTGTAATGATATTATTAAGGCCTGTCTCTTATTGCCTTGCCATTCGTGAAGCCCAAGGCTGTCTTGTCCTAGTTTAGCTTTCTGATGTGGAGGAGCTGAACTGCCAATTGATACGGAATTTGGTGCTCTCTGTGGCACGACATCCTGAAAATTTCTGTCCCAGAAATACTGTCACGATGGCTCTGCTCCATAAAGAATGACACGGCCCGATTGGCAGCAATTTTTACTTGTGCAATAGTGTAAAAATGGTAAAATTTGAACACTGCTTATTATTTCAAAAGAAAATATTTTAAAACTTGGAGCCATAGCTAAAATTACCCCTGAAAGGTAGCAAGAGTAAATACATAAAATACCTCTCCCTCTTTGTAGATATACTTTCCTTTCAAAACTATGCTGATGGGGATATGCTTGTATGTATTTAGTGACCTTTACAGATTTATTCCCCCAAGTTTTTTGAGTTCATAGAATCATGGAATAGTTCAGGTCGGAAGGGACTCTAAAGATGGCCTCATTCCAAGCCTGCTGCCGTGGGCAGGGACATGGTTCCATAGACCAGGTTGCTCAGAGCCTCGTCCCAGAGCACCAATGGGCCTTGAAGACTTCCAGGGATGGGGCAGCCCCAGCATCTCTGAGCAACCTGTGCCAGCCAGGTGCCAGAGGAGGAAGAAAGCCCTTCCCACCCGGAGCAGAGGCTGCTGCAGCTTCGTGTAGCCTCGTGTCACCGAGTGCGTGAGACAGCAAGGCCCTTCCCATGGAGGGATAACAGCACCGAAAGATCTTTTTCGGGAAAAGCGGAGCAACGGGACGCCAAAGCAGCCTTCAGTTCTTCCGGCAGATTTGGGAACAACTTGAAGGAGAAGCAGAGCTGGCCTGGTGCTTGCCAGCTCTGCAGGCAGTGGGGATGGAGGAGCTGCAATTATCTGTCTTCTTGGCTGAGTCTTTAAAAGTGAGGCACATTTCTGTAGTTCCTTTTCAAGAATTATGTGAAAGTTCCTCCTAGAAGTCCAAAGTCAGCTGTTTTCTTAGCAGAAGGAAGTCAGGAAGAAGCAAAGCAGGCAAAAACATCAGGTAAGTCAGGATAAAAAACTTGGCTAACCTATTTCCCCCCCCCCCCCCCCCCCCCCCTCCAGACAGGCAATTCTGAAGCACTCAGCAGAGATCTGCCCGGGAGGAAAAGCAGAGCCAATCCCTGAGAACTGGCGTGCGAGCTCTGGTGAGGACAGCTGCTCCCCCTGCCTCGGTGTGGGACCTCCTGAGCTGCCATTCCTGTGGTGGGAGTGTTTCTCCTCTCATCCAGCCAAGCCAGAGACCTCCTAGGGAATGAGCAGGTAAGGTTTAAGTACCGAGATCTCCCCCGTAAGAAGTGACAGGGCAAAAGGAAATGGCCTCAAGTCGCAGCAGGGAAGACTTAGATCGGCTTGGAGGAAAAATTTCATCACTGAAAGGGTGGTCAGGCATAGGAGCAGGCTGCCCAGGGAAGTCTCCATGCCTGGAGACATTTAAAGGATGTCAAGATGTGGTGTTTAAGGACCTGATTTGGGTGGGGGCTTGGCAGTGCTGGGGCAGCAGCTGGGCTCGATGACCTTAGAAGGCTTTTCCAACCTAAAGGATCCTATGGTTCTGGAAAGCCTTGACCCCTCTGGCTCTAACACAGCACCTGGATGCTGACAAAATGAGGCTGGTCATAGACACTGGAGGTCCCTGTCCCACAGGGAGAGGACAAGCCAGCGTCACCTGCAGGGAGGGTCTCGTCCCCAGAGAGCAGTCAGCGACTCCGTCCCTGCCCGGGGCTCTGTGCGCACCCTCGGGGCGGACACCCGCCCTCAGGTTTCCCTCTGGGCACCTGGGAAGAGAACCAGGTCCATCCAGGTGGCAGCTCCAGGGCTTGCAGGCTTCGGGGCTTTGCAGCTGTGTGCCTTGACACAGGCGGCAGGAAACGTGACGCCGCCCGGCAACGCTGCTGGCCTGGGATCCTTGCTGCTTTCCACCTCATCCCATATGGATTTAGCAGCCATCTTCTGTCTTTTCTTTAAAACTGTCCTTGGGAGAGTTCAAAGAGAGGGTAATTAGTTATTTCAAAGCCTAAATATTTTACCTTTGGGCACTCTAGAGAAAAGACAAACACCTGCTTTGCATCCTTCTGCCTGGAAGCCATTGTGATACAGGGAGGTGAGAAATGGGCTGGCCGGGGTCACTGAGGCTCTGAGATGGAGCTGAGTTTGCATTTCAATTTACTCGAGCAGAGGCTCATCAGAAGTTTTCTCAGCTATCTAAGGCACAGAGCCCTGGAGCCAAGTAAGCCTGAGCTGCTGCAGGCTTGCTGTGAGCCTTGGGGTGAGCGTGCATCATTGCAGGGTTGGGATTGATTGAAATGCACTAAGGAAACAGCTCTGGGGAGGCAGGGAGGGAGGGAGGGAGGCAGGGAGGGAAATCCTCTCTTAACATGTGCCAATTCTTCTGTCAAACTCATCATGGCAGGACAGCGTGAAGACTGCAAGAAGATGTGGAGGGAAACAGGGAATGTGACTGGGGCATCGAACGCACAAGTGCAGAAATTTGGCTTTTTGCTTGGATTTAAACTCAGAAGTTGTAAGGAATTTGGGAACGAAAAGGGACATTTCAGAAGGAGAAGAAGAAAAAGAAGAAGAAGTTGTTGTTACAGTCCTGGCAAAATCTTTTGTTCCAGCTAATAAAGAAAGTTAATAAAAAAAAAAAAAGAAAAAGTGTGGGTTTTTTTTTTCCCCTCAATATTATATTAGTTGGTGGTATATGGTGTGTGGTTTTATGTCTTGGTATTATTATCTCTGTGTGAATTGTTTTTTTAGTGAAGCTAACTTTCTGGGTGGGTGGGTTTGTATTTGAGGTAGGATGAATTTCAATAGGTTTCTTTCAGAGACTTGTGATAGGTACTACCGGGATTTTGGTTTTGTTCACTGTATGTATAAACATAGAGATTTGGTAGGCCCAGCTCGGTCCTGAAGTTTTGGGTGTTAATTTATTAGCTGGCTTTTGTTAAATGCAGTTTTTAATTTTTGAAAGGTTTTTTAATGTAGTGGTTTGAAGGTGTTTTTTAAGAATTGAATGTATTGTTTTATGTTGTTTGTAGTTGGTGGATGATAAGGGATACGGTGTAACTTCTCCAACGTTACAGCTTTAGTGTTGCTAAGTTCTGATTTCTTTGCGGTTTAATGTTTTATTTTTGGTTTTATTTTTGGGGACAGGGTGGGTTTTTATAGGCAGTATGTTTTTTAATTTGGGTAGTGATAGTTTCTAGGATTTTAATAGTTGAGATTTTTTTATTTTCATGCTTTTAATTAGTTTTTAAAAAAATTTTTAAAATAACCAACAATCTATGAAAGTTATTATTTGTGAGTTAGCATCAAGGAAGAGCTTTGGGGGCTTTTTTTTAGTAATGTTTAGGGTCAGTTGTACAGTTTTGAGTGTAGTGAGTTGGTTTTATTTCATTTTTAATTGGTGTTTCTTTTTGTTAGCAGTTATGTCATTTTCAATGTGTATTTGAGTTGTTTGGGTTTTTGAGATATTGGTCTAGGAGGAAGTTTATGATGAGCATGTACGGAGGTTTTGGGCTAGTTCTAGTGGGATCTGAAATTTATTGACAGTTAGATTGATTTGTGTTTTTATGAGGGTTCAATGTTGTGGGGTCTTTGTTCCATCAGCAACAGAAACAGGTTTTGTTCCGCCCCGCTGCGATGGGACGAGCGTGTGCTGTGTACTGGTGCTGAGGAAGGTACAGGATCTCTGTGGTTCTGATGTGCTGGGTTTAATGAATTGATATGGTCTAATATGGAGATGAAAATAGAAATAAATATGAATTTTAAATAAATATAAAATTATAGTAGTAAACGTAAATATAGAAAACAAATACATAAATACATAAAACTTTATATACAGTATATTATTGTAACAGAAAAGACATAAAAATGATAGTCTATTATATATAAATACAAAGATATATAAATATAGATTGTAAATATAAAAATATTTCAACATAGTTAAAATAACTGGTTTTTATTAGGTTATAGGCTGGGGTTTTGTAATAAATAATATAAATATAAATAATATAAAATAGGAGTACAAATATACAAATATATAATATATATACACCAATATCTATAAATATTTATTATAAATATAAGTGAAAGTAATATGTAATATAAAAATAACAGATCTATTTTTATCTCAAAAGGTATTCTTCCTAATATATATATTTAAATAGAAATAAAAATTATAAGTGTAAATGTGAATAGAATTAGGAAAAATAAAATTATTTTTAGCATTTTAAATATGGCTTAAATAAAGGGGTGTCTTTGGTTTTTATTTGGTTAGAGGCAGGGGTTTTATTTTAAATCATCTAAGTATAATAAAAATGTGACTCTTAAGATAGAAATATATAATAAATATATAAAGAGAAATGACTAAACTATGAATGTAAATTTAAACATATGTAAGTAATACGAAGAGTTGTAGTATAGAATGTAAATGGCATTATACGGCAATAGAAATTATAAATGGGAATATAAATATAAAAATATGTAAATATCGTTTAAAAGAAAGGGAATTTTTGGGCTTTTATTTCAGTAGAGGCAGGGGTTTGATTTTAAATAATAGAAGTGTTACAGAAGTCAAAATCTTA
The DNA here is from genome assembly GCA_024362935.1 of Setophaga petechia. NCBI lineage: Eukaryota > Metazoa > Chordata > Aves > Passeriformes > Parulidae > Setophaga > Setophaga petechia. The sequence goes on from JANCRA010000007.1 coordinate 37,079,468, forward strand.
ACACAGAAATATATAATCAATATGTAAAAAATATATTTAAATGTGTCTAACTAAGAACTTGAAATAGACGTAATACAGAATATAAATGTATTTATAAATTGACATTAATAAAGGTAAATGTATAAGTAAGCCATATCCATTAACGTACATGATAAATATAAATGTGAGTAGAAATATGAAAATGTAAGGATAAAATCTATTTAAATACTTTTTAAAAGAAAAGGTTGGGTTTTTTCTTTTTTTGTTCTTATTGAATTAGAGGCAGGGTTTTCATTTCAAATAATATGAATATAGATTATTACTGTTCTGTATTTCTAAATATTGAGATATATAATCAAGATAGATATATATATCTATAAAAAATATAAGTAAATATAAATAATAGGAAGCGATTTAATATGGAATACAAATAACGGTATACATTAGAACACATTTTAAATGTAAATGTGAAGATGAATCTGAAAAATACCATTTAAAAATATTCAAATACAATTGAAAAGAAAGGGGTTCTTTTTGGCTTTAATTTGGGTAGAGGCACGGGTTTTATTATAAATAATATTAGTGTTGCCAAAGTAAAAATCTTAACACAGAAATAAATATAAATATATAAAGATATGAATAAAAAAATATAAAAATAGAACTAATAGGAACAGATGTAAAATAGAATAAAAATGTTTAAAGAAATGGGAAATTAGAAATGTAAAAATAAACATTATACATAAATATGCGTTTTAAATATAAATTTAAATATCAATATATAATTTTTTAAAAATTTGAATACAGTTGAAAACAAAGGGGTCCATTTTGGGTTTTATTTGGGTAGATGCAGAGGTTTTATTTGAAATAATAGAAGCGATAGGGAAGTAAAAATTAACACAGAAATATATAATGAATATGTAAAAATATGTATAAAAATATAGAAAGAAATCTAAGTAATAGGAATAGATGTAACATAGAAAATAAAATTATTTAAAAATAGAAATGTATGAACAGACATTATACATCAACAGACATTATAAATGGAAATGTGAATATTATGTCATTTTCAATGTGCATTTGAGTTGTTTGGGTTTTTGAGATATTGGTCTAGGAGGAAGTTTATGATGAGCATGTACGGAGGTTTTGGGCTAGTTCTGGTGGGATCTGAAATTTATTGACAGTTAGATTGATTTGTGTTTTTATGAGGGTTCAATGTTGTGGGGTCTTTGTTCCGTCAGCAACAGAAACAGGTTTTGTTCCGCCCCGCTGCGATGGGACGAGCGTGTGCTGTGTACTGGTGCTGAGGAAGGTACAGGATCCCTGTGGTTCTGATGTGTTGGGTTTAATGAATTGATATGGTCTAATGTATAGATGAAAATAGAAATAAATATGAATTTTAAAATAGATATAAAATTATAGTAGTAAACGTAAATATAGAAAACAAATACATAAATACATAAAACTTTATATACAGTATATTATTGTAACAGAAAAGACATAAAAATGATAGTCTATTATATATAAATACAAAGATATATAAATATAGATTGTAAATATAAAAATATTTCAACATAGTTAAAATAACTGGTTTTTATTAGGTTATAGGCTGGGGTTTTGTAATAAATAATATAAATATAAATAATATAAAATAGGAGTACAAATATACAAATATATAATATATATACACCAATATCTATAAATATTTATTATAAATATAAGTGAAAGTAATATGTAATATAAAAATAACAGATCTATTTTTATCTCAAAAGGTATTCTTCCTAATATATATATTTAAATAGAAATAAAAATTATAAGTGTAAATGTGAATAGAATTAGGAAAAATAAAATTATTTTTAGCATTTTAAATATGGCTTAAATAAAGGGGTGTCTTTGGTTTTTATTTGGTTAGAGGCAGGGGTTTTATTTTAAATCATCTAAGTATAATAAAAATGTGACTCTTAAGATAGAAATATATAAAAAATATATAAAGAGAAATGACTAAACTATGAATGTAAATTTAAACATATGTGAGTAATATGAAGAGTTGTAGTATAGAATGTAAATGGCATTATACGGCAATAGAAATTATAAATGGGAATATAAATATAAAAATATGTAAATATCGTTTAAAAGAAAGGGAATTTTTGGGCTTTTATTTCAGTAGAGGCAGGGGTTTGATTTTAAATAATAGAAGTGTTACAGAAGTCAAAATCTTAACACAGAAATATATAATCAATATGTAAAGATATGTTTAAATGTGTCTAACTAAGAACTTGAAATAGACGTAATACAGAATATAAATGTATTTATAAATTGACATTAATAAAGGTAAATGTATAAGTAAGCCATATCCATTAACGTACATGATAAACATAAATGTGAGTAGAAATATGAAAATGTAAGGATAAAATCTATTTAAATACTTTTTAAGAGAAAGGGTTGGGTTTTTTTTTTTTGTTCTTATTGAGTTAGAGGCAGGGTTTTCATTTCAAATAATATGAATATAGATTATTACTGTTCTGTATTTCTAAATATGAGATATATAATCAAGATAGATATATATATCTATAAAAAATATAAGGAAATATAAATAATAGGAAGTGATTTAATATGGAATACAAATAACGGTATACATTAGAATACATTTAAAAGGAAAATGTGAAGATGAATCTGAAAAATACCACTTAAAAATATTTAAATATAGTTGAAAGGAAAGGGGTTCTTTTTGGCTTTAATTTGGGTAGAGGCACGGGTTTTATTATAAATAATATTAGTGTTGCAAAAGTAAAAATCTTAACACAGAAATAAAAATAAATATATGAAGATATGAATGAAAATATATAAAAAATAGAACTAATAGGAACAGATGTAAAATAGAATAAAAATGTTTAAAGAAATGGGAAATTAGAAATGTAAAAATAAACATACATAAATATGCATTTTAAATATAAATTTAAATATAAATATTTATTTTTTTTTAAAAATTTGAATACAGTTGAAAACAAAGGGGTCCATTTTGGGTTTTATTTGGGTAGATGCAGAGGTTTTATTTGAAATACTATAAGTGATACGGAAGTAAAAATTAACGCCGAAATATATAATGAACATGTAAAAATATGTATAAAAATATAGAAAGAAATCTAAGTAATAGGAATAGATGTAATATAGAAAATAAATTTATTTAAAAGTAGAAACGTATAAATAGACATTATACATCAAAGAACATAAATGGAAATGTGAATATTATTATGAAAAAATATTTTTAAAATATCTAAATATTTTTCAAAGCAATTGTTGGGGATTGATTTTGGTTTTTTTATCCTTTCGGCTTAGAGGAGGGATGGTTTTTTTCTTCTTCCCGGCTGTTTTGGCGCATTTATTTCGGAGGGGTTTTTGGCGGGGGGGGGGGATCGCCCCCGTTCATTTCTGCCGCTTTTTCTGCCCGCAGCTCCGAAGCGCGCGGCAGTGCTGCCACCTTGTGGCCAGAGCGCGGTACTGCAGCCGCGCAGCGACAGGCAGCCGAGCGGCCGCCATCTTGGGAGTGGCGGAACACCGACGCCGGCGCGGCTCCGGCGGCGTTTTCTGTGGCGTTTCAAGCGTACCCGTCAGGGGCTGTGGGCTCAGCGGCGCCGCGGGGCTGCGTATTTTTTCGGGTTTCCGCCACGCATCGGGGAAAACGCCTCTCGCTGCCGGGAGGACCTCTCGTGGCCGCCATCTTGGGGGCGGTGAGTCCCGAATGTCTCGGACTTTCTTCGACCTTCTGAAGATGGTGGCGAAATGGGCGAGAAAATCGCAGAGCCCGGTAGGTCTGCCGCCCTGTGGCCAGAAAGTAGTACTGCAGCCTCCCCGAGCTAGCCCCCTGCCCCTCGCCGCTGGTTTCCGGGGGCAGGGGAGGGACGCGGCTGCCGAGCGAGGGGCGGGAGCGAGCGGCGGGCGGGGCCGTTTCTGTAAATGCTGCGCACGGGGGAAGGACGTTCAGGGGTGCAAAGGGACACGATGGCTGAGAACAATGGCCGCGGCGGGGCCGGTTTCGGCGGGCGGCAGAGGCGCGGTCGCAGCGCTCGGCGGGCCGGGGGCAGCGGGCGCGGGGCGGGCGAGCGGCGTCGGAACAGGGCTGCACCCCCCGAGCCCGCGCGCGCCCCTCTCCGGGCGCTGGAATCGACCGCGCGGGCCGGACAATCCCGGCGGGGCGGCGGGCAGGCGGCGCAGGAGGCAGAGCAGGATCCCGGCGCTCGCCGCCGTTTCTGCCGCCGGCTTTGGAGGTGAGGCCGGTCACCCGTGCCGTCCCGCCACCTCCCGGTGTCTGTAAACTTCTCTCTGCCTTGACAGGTCTGTGCTGGAGAGTGGGAGAAAGGTCCCTGCCAGTTACCATCTCCTGGGTGGGCAGAGAGCTCTGATCTTGGCCGGATGGGCTGGTGAGTATTGCAGCAATGAGGACGTGCTTTTATGGATTTAGTGACCTTTGCAGATTTATCCCCTTCCTTCAAGTGAGAGTGCATCATTGCAGGCTTGGGATTGATTGAAATGTGCTAATAAAACCAGCTCTGGAGAAGGAGGGAGGGAGGGAGGGGGATAGGAAGGGAGGGATATCCTAACTTAACTTGAGAGATTTGGTAAGGCCAGCTCAGCTGCTGGAATTTTGGGTGTTAATTTATTGGATGGGTTTTGTTAAACACAGAATAATTATATACCTTAACAGCAAATCACCCAATTACCCGATTTATCTAACTATGCTATCTAAATACAAAGTTTTATATCTTACCAGTTTTCTGTTGTTCTGCTCCAAATAGCTGTTGCAAAAAAGAAAGTGCTGTTACTTTTCTGTAGAGCTTTCTTCTCTAACAAACCCTTTACTCCCTTTGAACTTGAGTCAGAGGAGCCAAACAGCTGCAGCCGCTCTGAGGGTTTTTATACCTGGTGGGATCAGCCCCCTCCCTTGTCCCGGGCATCATGGGAAGGAGAGGCGGGCACAATCAGGGGTATATTAACCCCAGCTTTTGCTGAGGGGCTTCATTCCCTCTCTGGGATGTGCTGGGGAAAGTGCTCTCCTTTCATTTCAGTGAAGAGGCTCTTTCAGTTTATCCCAGCTTGTTTTCAGCAGGTGTTTCTGGGCATCTAAAGCAGCAGAGGCTTGGAAGAGACTGAAGAAAAGAGCATGGAATACAGGGAGTATTTAAGTTCACAATTTTGGTTTTTGTATTTAGGGGTGGTAAAGTGCATTTGTAATTTCTGGTTTTGTTCTTATTTTGTTTCGTTTTTTTTTTTTTTTTTTTTTTTTTTTTTTTTGGCAGGAGCACAGCTTCCAGAGAATCCAGGTTGTGTTAAGCACAACGTTTTTTCAGCAGATTCATCTTGTCACAAGAGGCATCTGCCCTGTGTTGGAGATGATATTTGAGATTGAGGCTTCAGGTGAGTTGAGGATTGTGATTAGGAAGCTGAGCATGTATCCAGTTAGAAGTTATTGCTGGGGGGGAGTTTGAAGGCAGCAGGGAGAGGAAGGGTGTTTATTTGAGGGCTCCCCAACACAAGGCTTTTCAGAAGCATAGCAGAGGCATTCCCATATCTTGAAGCACACAAGGTCATCCACTGCACTCATAGGGATGCCTTTTAGCTTTGCTTTTCTCTAACCCAGGTGCCACTCCGAATAAAGGCTGCACCCTTGCAATCAGGATGAGGCTGGAGCCTGAAGGAGCCAGGCACACTCAGGAGAGGGCAAGTAGCTGGCTTGCTGGGGTTTGGCCCACATAACTCTGTACTCATACTTTGGTTTTGGTTTTCTTTATTGTAGCTGACCGAGAGGCTGACAGCCATCCCGGGGCCCTCCGAGGCAGGCTCATTTCAGATGCAACGTGGATCCACATCACCAATCATCCAAAAGATAAGTTGGGGGCCACGGCCTGGAGATGGGATGATGGGAGAGTAGCGGGTTGGGAGTTCTTGGGAAAGATTTAAAAATCAGCAGAGGGAAAAGCCATCTTCTCCAAGGGGCCTCTTAGGACAGCTAAAGGGACAGGCTCTACTTTTGATGGCAGCTTTCAGGCGGGCAGTGCAGAACAGTTCTGGTCCGTGTGGTGTTGTCCAGTGTACCGTGTTACCTAGTGTGTCTTTGAGGTCCCTTTTGCTTTTTCCCCTCGAGGCCCTCAGCACAAGCATCATGTGTCCTGTCTAACATCCCCCTGTTTGTCACGTTCTGTGTCACGGGTGTCTGCACACATTTGTGCCAGAGCTGCTCTGCTGTGCCACATAGCCTGCTGCAATAGGACGAGTTCTGGGGACTTGGACTTTGTGATGTGGGGTGTAGTTGGACTCTAGATGCTGTTCCTCGATTGATAGAAGGTGTTTGCAGCTTTTGAGTTATCCTGCAGATGTTTGACACGTGTTCTGACTTTCTTTCAGGTGCATTCCATCTGTGGCGGAGGGTTAGGAGGTGCCGGGCATTCTTAGGAGCACGGTGAGTAGCAGACTTGTGGGCTTTTGGCCGATGTGGTGCCAAGGTCATGCTCTGATGTTTGGTTTTCTTTCCTGTAGCTGTCTGAGAGACAACAGCCTGGTGCCAGCAGGACTTTCCCAGGTGGCCTTTTTTTGCACCTGAGAGCAGCATCAGAAGAAGTCTGAGAGATAAGTGGAGGGCTGTGACCCACAGAGGGGATGAAAGTGGGGTGCTGGTTTGGGAATTACTGGGAGGGGTTTTTGAGTCAGCTTTGGAGGTGGGGGGTGTCCATGAAGCGGCCCCTTAGGCCCCATCAAAGGAAAGTCTCACTTTGGATCACAGCGCTGAGGTGTGCAGGGCAGAACAGTCCCGGTGTGTCTCATGTCACTTGTCTTTTGTGTATTATGTGTTGTCTGGATATGTCATGTCTTTTACCTTAGGCTTTTGAGGGTCCTGCCAGAAAGCCTGGCATCAGCCAAGCAGCAGTTTTGCCTCGGTCATCTGAGTCCTTGCAGGCATTTTCCTTGCCAGGATATTTCTGTCTGTGTTGTGTCACCGTTGTCTGTCATGTCCTGTGCGTCCTGTGTCACGGGTGTCAGCACACATTTGTGCCGGCGCTGGTCTGCCCTGCTGCACAGCCCGGTGCAGTAGGATGAGTCGTGGGGACTTGAAGTTTTTGATGTGGGGTGTACTTGGCCTCTAGGTGATATTCCTAGATAGACACAAGATGTTTGGAGATGTGTAGTTATCCTGCAGCCCTTTGAATTTTGTCCTCACTTTCTTTCAGACACAGCAGGATCAAATCCAGGGCAAAATCCATCCAGCCGTCCTGGGTGAGGAGGTGCCCCCGAGCAGGTCAGTCCCTCTTTGTCTCTGCAGGAGGGGTTTAAAGTGTGACTCTGTTACAGCACTGTTCTTTTTCTTTTTAGGAGGCAAAGCTGGATGTCAGCGGTCAAGGTGAGGGTGGGTGAGGTGAGCATTGAGTAGCATACAGAAGCAGTTGTTTTTGCTCAAGTCTCACTTTCTGGTGACACTCTAAGCCTCTGTTTCTGCACTTTAGGCAATCCACTCGCAGTACAGCAAGCCCCAGTCAGGAAGCGGCCGACGGGCCGGGTTTGCCGCTCTCAGGAGCCCTGCAGAAGTATCCCGGGACTCGGGGATGAAGCCTCTGCCTTGTCTATTTAAAGGTGTCACCAGGGAAGCCTTCAGCAACGGCCAAAGAGGTGTGGTGAGTCAGGAAAGTAGGGGGGAGGAGCGAGGGTGCACTGAGGTTTCAGCTCTGCCAAATCACCTCCTCTCCTCTTAGCCCAGGCACCCCCTGTGACGACGGCCTCGGTCTGCGAGCGTGCCCGAAGCGTGCGGCCCCAGCAGCTGGGCATTCTTAGGAGCACGGTGAGTAGCAGACTGGTGGGGTTTTGGCCGATGTGGTGCCAAGGTCAGGCTGTGATGTGTGGTTTTCTTTCCTGTAGCTGTCTGAGAGACAACAGTCTGGTGCCAGCAGGAGCTTCCCAGGTGACGAGGTGGCCTTTTTTTGCACCTGAGAGCAGCATCGCAAGAAGTCTGAGAGATAAGTGGATTGCTGTGACTCACAGAGGGGATGAAAGCGGGGTGCTGGGTTGGGACTCACAGGGTGGGGAGGGAGGGTTTGAATTAGCTCTGGAGTTGAAGGTAGCCAAGAAGTGGCCTCTTAGGCCTCCTGAAAGGCAAGTCTCACTTTTGCTCACAGTGCTGAGGTGTGCAGGGCAGACCAGTCCCGGTGTGTCTCATGTCACTTGTCTTTTGTGTGTTATGTGTTGTTTGGACATGTCATGTCTTTTACCTTAGGCCTTTGAGGGTCCTGCCAGAAAGCCCAGCATCAGCCAAGCAGCAGTTTTGCCTCGGTCATCTGAGTCCTTGCAGGCATTTTCCTTGCCAGGATATTTCTGTCTGTGTTGTGTCCCCATTGTCTGTCATGTCCTGTGCTTCCTGTGTCACGGGTGTCAGCACACATTTGTGCCGGCGCTGGTCTGCCCTGCTGCACAGCCGGGTGCAGTAGGACGAGTCCTGGGGACTTGAAGTTTTTGATGTGGGGTGTACTTGGCCTCTAGGTGATATTTCGAGATAGACACAAGATGTTTGGAGATGTGTAGTTATCCTGCAGCCCTTTGAATTTTGTCCTCACTTTCTTTCAGACACAGCAGGATCAAATCCAGGGCAAAATCCATCCAACCGTCCTGGGTGAGGAGGTGCCCCCGAGCAGGTCAGTCCCTCTTTGTCTCTGCAGGAGGGGTTTAAAGTGTGACTCTGTTACAGCACTGTTCTTTTTCTTTTTAGGAGGCAAAGCTGGATGTCAGCGGTCAAGGTGAGGGTGGGTGAGGTGAGCATTGAGTAGCATACAGAAGCAGTTGTTTTTGCTCAAGTCTCACTTTCTGGTGACACTCTAAGCCTCTGTTTCTGCCCTTTAGGCAATCCACTTGCAGTACAGCAAGCCCCAGTCAGGAAGCGGCCGACGGGCCGGGTTTGCCGCTCTCAGGAGCCCTGCAGAAGTATCCCGGGACTCGGGGATGAAGCCTCTGCCTTGTCTATTTAAAGGTGTTACCAGGGAAGCCTTCAGCAACGGCCAAAGAGGTGTGGTGAGTCAGGAAAGTAGGGGGGAGGAGCGAGGGTGCACTGAGGTTTCAGCCCTGCCAAATCACCTCCTCTCCTCTTAGCCCAGGCACCCCCTGTGACGACGGCCTCGGTCTGCGAGCGTGCCCGAAGCGTGCGGCCCCAGCAGCTGGGCATTCTTAGGAGCACGGTGAGTAGCAGACAGGTGGGGTTTTGGCCGATGTGGTGCCAAGGTCAGGCTGTGATGTGTGGTTTTCTTTCCTGTAGCTGTCTGAGAGACAACAGCCTGGTGCCAGCAGGACTTTCCCTGGTGACGAGGTGGCCTTCTTTTGCACCTGAGAGCAGCATCCCAAGGAGTATGAGAGATAAGTGGAGGGCTGTAACCCACAGAGGCGATGAAAGCGGGGTGCTGGGTTGGGATTCACAGTGTGGGGAGGGAGGGTTTGAATTAGCTCTGGAGTTGAAGGTAGCCAAGAAGTGGCCCCTTAGGCCTCCTGAAAGGCAAGTCTCACTTTTGCTCACAGTGCTGAGGTGTGCAGGGCAGACCAGTCCCGGTGTGTCTCGTGTCACTTGTCTTTTGTGTATTATGTGTTGTCTGGATATTTCATGTCTTTTACCTTAGGCTTTTGAGGGTCCTGCCAGAAAGCCTGGCATCAGCCAAGCAGCAGTTTCGCCTCGGTCATCTGAGTCCTTGCAGGTGTTTTCCTTGCCAGGATATTTCTGTCTGTGTTCTGTCCCCATTGTCTGTCATGTCCTGTGCTTCCTGTGTCACGGGTGTCAGCACACATTTGTGCCGGCGCTGGTCTGCCCTGCTGCACAGCCGGGTGCAGTAGGACGAGTCCTGGGGACTTGAAGTTTTTGATGTGGGGTGTACTTGGCCTCTAGGTGATATTTCGAGATAGACACAAGATGTTTGGAGATGTGTAGTTATCCTGCAGCCCTTTGAATTTTGTCCTCACTTTCTTTCAGACACAGCAGGATCAAATCCAGGGCAAAATCCATCCAGCCGTCCTGGGTGAGGAGGTGCCCCCGAGCAGGTCAGTCCCTCTTTGTCTCTGCAGGAGGGGTTTAAAGTGTGACTCTGTTACAGCACTGTTCTTTTTCTTTTTAGGAAGTAAAGCTGGATGTCAGCGGTCAAGGTGAGGGTGGGTGAGGTGAGCATTGAGTAGCATACAGAAGCAGTTGTTTTTGCTCAAGTCTCACTTTCTGGTGACACTCTAAGCCTCTGTTTCTGCCCTTTAGGCAATCCACTTGCAGTACAGCAAGCCCCAGTCAGGAAGCGGCCGACGGGCCGGGTTTGCCGCTCTCAGGAGCCCTGCAGAAGTATCCCGGGACTCGGGGATGAAGCCTCTGCCTTGTCTATTTAAAGGTGTTACCAGGGAAGCCTTCAGCAACGGCCAAAGAGGTGTGGTGAGTCAGGAAAGTAGGGGGGAGGAGCGAGGGTGCACTGAGGTTTCAGCCATGCCAAATCACCTCCTCTCCTCTTAGCCCAGGCACCCCCTGTGACGACGGCCTCGGTCTGCGAGCGTGCCCGAAGCGTGCGGGCCGAGCAGCTGTGCATTCTTAGGAGCACGGTGAGTAGCAGACTTGTGGGCTTTTGGCCGATGTGGTGCCAAGGTCAGGCTCTGATGTTTGGTTTTCTTTCCTGTAGCTGTCTGAGAGAGAACAGCCTGGTGCCGGCAGGACTTTCCCAGGTGACGAGGTGGCCTTTTTTTGCACCTGAGAGCAACATCAGGAGAAGTCTGAGAGATAAGTGGAGGGCTGTGACCCACAGAGGGGATGAAGGCGGGGTGCTGGTTTGGGAATTACTGGGAGGGGTTTTTGAGTCAGCTTTGGAGGTGGGGGGTGTCCATGAAGCGGCCCCTTAGGCCCCATCAAAGGAAAGTCTCACTTTGGATCACAGCGCTGAGGTGTGCAGGGCAGATCAGTCCCGGTGTGTCTCGTGTCACTTGTCTTTTGTGTATTATGTGTTGTCTGGATATTTCATGTCTTTTACCTTAGGCTTTTGTGGGTCCTGCCAGAAAGCCTGGCATCAGCCCAGCAGCAGTTTTTCCTCAGTCATCTGAGTCCTTGCAGGCATTTTCCTTGCCAAGATATATCTGTCTGTGTTCTGTCCCCGTTGTTTGTCATGTCTTGTGTTTCCTGTGTCACGGGTGTCAGTGCACGTTTGTGTCGGAGCTGCTCTGCCCCTGCCGCACAGCCTGGTGCAGCAGGAGAAGTCCCGGGGACTTGCAGTTGGTAATGTGGGGTGTACTTGGACTCTACATGGTATTCCTCGATTGATAGAAGGTGTTTGCAGCTTTTGAGTTATCCTGCGGATGTTTGACACGTGTTCTGACTTTCTTTCAGGTGCAGGTGCATTACATTTGTGGCGGAGGGTTAGGAGGGGCCGGGCCTTCTTAGGAGCACGGTGAGTAGGAGATTTGTTTGGTTTTGGCCGCTGTTGTGCCTAGACCAGGCAGTGATATTTGTTTCTCTTTTAATCTAGCTGTGCGAGAGACACCAGCCTGGTGACAGCAGGAGCTTGCCAGCTGGTGAGGCTGCTTTATTTGGCACCTGAAGCGGAGCGGCAGCCCTGGATGTCCCAGAGATAAGTGGAGGGCTGTGACCCACAGAGGGGATGAAAGCGAGGTGCTGGGTTGGGACTCACAGGGTGGGGAGGGAGGGTTTGAATTAGCTCTGGAGTTGAAGATAGCCAAGAAGTGGCCTCTTAGGCCTCCTGAAAGGCAAGTCTCACTTTTGCTCACAGTGCTGAGGTGTGCAGGGCAGACCAGTCCCGGTGTGTCTCGTGTCACTTGTCTTTTGTGTGTTATGTGTTGTTTGGACATGTCATGTCTTTTACCTTAGGCCTTTGAGGGTCCTGCCAGAAAGCCCAGCAGCAGTTTTTCCTTGGTCATCTGAGTCCTTGCAGGCATTTTCCTTGCCAGGATATTTCTGTCTGTGTTGTGTCCCCGTTGTCTGTCATGTCTTGTGTTTCCTGTGTCACGGGTGTCAGCGCACATTTGTGTCGGAGCTGCTCTGCCCTGCCGCACAGCCTGGTGCAGCACGAGAAGTCCCGGGGACTTGAACTTTGTGATGCGGGGTGTGCTTGGACTCTAGTTGCTGTTCCTCGATTGATAGAAGGTGTTTGCAGCTTTTGAGTTATCCTGCGGATGTTTGACACGTGTTCTGACTTTCTTTCAGGTGCAGGTGCATTCCATCTGTGGCGGAGGGTTAGGAGGGGCCGGGCCTTCTTAGGAGCACGGTGAGTAGGAGATTTGTTTGGTTTGGGCTGAAGTGGTGCCAATATCAGGCAGTGATATTTGTTTCTCTTTTAATCTAGCTGTGCAAGAGACACCAGCCTGGTGAGAGCAGGAGCTTGCCAGCCGGTGAGGCCGCCTTCCTTGGCACCTGAAGCGGAGCGGCAGCCCCGGATGTCCCAGAGATAAGTGGAGGGGATGAAAGCGGGGTGCTGGGTTGGGACTCCCGGGGTGGGGAGGAGGGGTTTGAATTGCCCCTGGAGTTTAAGGTAGCCAAGGAGTGGCCCCTTAGGCCTCCTGAAAGGCAAATCTCACTTTTGCTCCCAGCGCTGAGGTGTACAGGGCAGAGCAGTCCCGGTGTGTCTCGTGTTGCTTCTCTTTTGTGTATTATGTGTTGTCTGGACATTTCATGTCTTTTACCTTAGGCTTTTGAGGGTCCTGCCAGAAAGCCTGGCATCAGCCTAGCAGCAGTTTTGCCTCGGTCATCTGAGTCCTTGTCGGCATTTTCCTTGCCAGGATATATCTGTCTGTGTTGTGTCCCTGTTGTCTGTCATGTCTTGTGTTTCCTGTGTCACGGGTGTCAGCGCACATTTTTGTCGGAGCTGCTCTGCCCTGCCGCACAGCCTGGTGCAGTAGGAGAAGTCCCGGGGACTTGCAGTTTGTGATGTGGGGTGTGCTTGGACTCTAGATGCTATTCCTTGATTGATAGAAGGTGTTGGCAGCTTTTGAGTTCTCCTGTGCATGTTTGATATGTGTTCTCATTTTCTTTCAGGTGCAGGTGCATTCCATCTGTGGCAGAGGGTTGGGGTTAGGAGGTGCCGGGCCTTCTTAGGAGCACGGTGAGTAGCAGACTGGTTTGGTTTTGGCCGCTGTTGTGCCAATATCAGGCAGTGATATTTGTTTCTCTTTTAATCTAGCTATGCAAGAGACACCAGCCTGGTGACAGGAGGAGCTTGCCAGCCGGTGAGGCTGCCTTCCTTGGCACCTGAAGCGGAGCGGCAGCCTTGGATGTCCCAGAGATAAGTGGAGGGGATGAAAGCGGGGTGCTGGGTTGGGACTCCCGGGGTGGATATGGGGGGTTTGAATTGGCTCTGGAGTTGAGGGTAGCCAAGAAGTGGCCCCTTAGGCCCCATGAAGTAAAAGTCTCACTTTTGCTCACAGCGCTAAGGTGTACAGGGCAGAGCAGTCCTGGTGTGTCTCGTGTCACTTGTCTTTTGTGTATTGTGTGTTGTCTGGATTTTGTGTGTCTTTTTCCTTAGCCTTTTGTGGGGCCTGTGAGAAAGCCTGGCATCAGCCCAGCAGCAGTTTCGCCTCAGTCATGTCGTTTTGGATTCTGAGTTCTTGCGGCCATTTTCCTTGCCAGGCTATTTATGTCCGTGTTGTGTCTGTTGTCTGTCACGTCCTGTGTCACGGGTGTCTGCACACATTTCTGCCAGAGCTGCTCTGCCCTGTCGCATGGCCTGGTGCGGTCGGAGAAGTCCCGGGGACTTGACAGTTTTACTGTGGGGTGTGCTTGGACTCTAGATGCTATTCCTCAATTGATAGAAGGTGTTTGCAGCTTTTGAGTTATCCTGCGGATGTTTGACATGTGTTCTAACTTTCTTTCAGATGCAGGTGAATTCCATCTGTGGCAGAGGGTTGGGGTTAGGAGGTGCCGGGCCTTCTTAGGAGCACGGTGAGTAGCAGACTTCTTCGGTTTTGGCCGCTGTTGTGCCTAGATCAGGCAGTGATATTTGGTTCTCTTTTAATCTAGCTGTGCAAGAGACACCAGCCTGGTGACAGCAGGAGCTTGCCAGCCGGTGAGGCCGCCTTCCTTGGCACCTGACGTGGACCGGCACCGCCGGATGTCTCAGAGATAAGTGGAGGGCTGTGACCCACGGAGGGGATGAAAGTGGGGTGCTGGGTTGGGACTCCCGGGGTGGATATGGGGGGTTTGAATTGGCTCTGGAGTTGAGGGTAGCCAAGAAGTGGCCCCTTAGGCCCCATGAAGTAAAAGTCTCACTTCAGCTCACCAGCGCTGAGGTGTGCATGGCAGAGCAGTCCTGGTGTGTCTCGTGTCACTTGTCTTTTGTGCTTTATGTGTTGTCTGGATATTTCGTGTCTTTTTCCTTAGCCTTTTGTGGGGCCTGTGTGAAAGCCTGGCATCAGCCCGGCAGCAGTTCCTCCTCAGTCATCTCCTTTTTGCTTCTCTGAGTCCTTGCAGCCATTTTCCTTGCCAGGTTATTTCTGTCCGTGTTGTGTCCGTCTTGTCTTTCATGTCTTGTCCGTCATGTCCTGTGTGTTTCCTGTGTCACGGGTGTCAGCACACATTTGTGTCGGAGCTGCTCTGCCGTGCCGCATAGCCTGGTGCAGTAGGAGACGTCCCGGGGACTTGAAGTTTTTCATGTGGGGTGTGCTTGGACTCTAGATGGATTTGTACATGATCACAAGATATCTGGATTCGTTAGATGATCTTTCAGCCGCTGACTTTGGTCTTAACTTTCTTTCAGATGCAGAAGGATAACATCTTGGGCAGAGCGCTCCATCCTGGGTATTCCCCTGATCAGGTCAGTCAATGTTTGTCTCTGTAGTGGAAGCATAAATGGTGACTGTTACAGCACTGTTCTTTTTGTCTCTTTTTAGGAAATCCAGGCCGAGAGCAGCAGTCATGGCTGAGTGGCCAAGGTGAGCATTGAGTAGCATACAGAAGGAGTTGTTATTGCGTAGGTCTCAGTTTCTGCTGCAACTCTAAGCATCTCCTCTTTTTGTTTTTAGGTGATCCCCTGCAATTTTTCCTAGCCGAGCATCCCCATGCAAGGTGGGTGCAAGCTTAAGGTGTCGGTGGGGCATACTTGTCAGATTTGGGAGGTTGTGTTTTCACAGTATCTCAGCATGCTGTTCTGCTTTGTGTCCTTGCAGGTGCTGTCGCTGCCCGAGGCGTGCCCAGGAACAGGGGACGGCAGGTGAGTCGGTTTTTAGGCAGGCTGACTCACAGGTGAGCGTTATGCAGCAGCATGCTAAGTGTGTACCTTTTCTTTTGCAGGTACCTTCTGGGCGGCCTCTGGAGTCAAATCAAGATTTGAGGTGAGCTGGCGCGGTGGTGCGGAGGAGTCTCGGGGATTACTCTTTCTGAGGGCAATAGTCACATTTTCTGTTTTTCTCAGGTACCCTGAGGAGGCTTTTACCCGAAGTTTGGCAACAGCAGCACTGAAGCGCACGTGGAGAACATCTCACGTCCACGTCTGACGGAGGATGGATTTTTGTCCGCTCGTGTTCCAAAAGCTAAGTGTCCGGGCCAGTGGTTGGAGAAGGGGAAAAACCTTTACTGTCACAGGAGGCAATCTGATGTCAGCTTAGCTGAGAGGTCTGTAGTGGGTGGCTCTCTTGTAGTAAACGGAGAGGGTTTCCTCTCAGCCTCACCAGAGCCTTTGCCGGGCAGGGCAGTTCCAACCCATATCCACGTTGTCATGTACTTTGCGTCGTACACCTTCCCGGACTCGACGTCGTCACGGATCTTTCCCCGAGGAGCTCGCCTTCAGGTCCGGAGCTACAGCCACGGTCTCCCGGCAGTCTGCTTCCTTCTCTGGGTTTGCTGACCCTCTTGAGCATCCTCCTAACTGCTTTGGCACCAACTTCTTTTAACTTCTTTTTACATTTCATTATCATGCGCTATTGTCATAGCGCTTTCTTTTCTTTCGCATCATCGGCCTCTTGCTCATCTTGTGCTAGGAATCTTGGTTCCCTAAGGGGACAGTGTCAAGGAGTTTCCAATTGTCTCTGTGTTATGTCATCTGTGTCTATGTTATGTTGTCCGTGTCTGTGTTATGTTGTCTGTGTCCATCGTCTTCCTTGTCATAGGCCTTTGTTACGTCTCGATGCTTTATTGGCACTATTCTGTGCCATATCGCCCGTGTTCTACTCACGTTCCTTTAAGGATATCCATTATTCTGGCATCTTTACATTTGTACTCTTTGAGACAGGAAGGATTACACAAGAGGTTCTCATCCATCTTTCTTCTTACTACCAGCTTTGGTAGTGCGTTTTTCTCCATGCCATTCTCTTGGACTTTTAGAGGGAGTGTCTTACACCCTCCTCATGTGACTGCAGTAGTTCTGTAGGTTCCATCTTTTCAAAGGGTATAGGGCTCAAGAATTAATCTTCCAGAGAGTTATCTCAAATCCTGGCTTATAGCGTATGTAATTACATTGTGTGTATCTATGCTGGCTTATACTGTATGTACCTGTATTGTGTGTACCTATGCTGATTTATATTGTGTGTACCTATGCCGGTTTATATTGTGTGTACCTATGCTGGTTTATACCGTGTGTACTTACATTGTGTGTACCTATGCTGGTTTATCTTGTGTGTACTTACTTACATTGTGTGTACTTACTTACATTGTGTGTACTTAGATTGTGCGTAGCTATGCTGGTTTATATTGTGCGTACCTATATTGTGTGTACTTATGCTGATTTATATTGTGTGTACTTATGCTGATTTATATTGTTTGTACCTATGCTGGCTTATGCTGTGTGTACTTAGATTGTGTGTACCTATGCCGGCTTACATTGTGTGTAATTATACCGTACTTAAGCGCGTCGCCTTATATTGTGTGCATTTACACTGTACGTACACTTGCACCGTATCTGTCGGTTTATATTGTATGTATTTATGTTGTAATACTTAGGATCGGAGCTGCCCTGCCCTGGCACTAGTCACAGTTAGGTAGAACAGTTATAAAAATTTTACCGTTCATTTGTCTTTTATGGGATTTTGGGTAGAAAATGTATCGGTCCAGAGCGGGGGACAAGTCCTAGCTGTCAGAGGGCTGCTCTTTGACCACTTCTTGTCGTCTCACAGGTCCCCGAGGCTACCGATTTCCTCAGACTCTGCCATTTGACGTCAAGGAGCGGCAGCCAGAAGAGGCGTCGAAGCACGTTCTTCAGCGTCGCAAGTAAGGGCCGCAGCGAGCGTGTAAGCGGGAAGCGTGTCCGAGCGTGCGATAGCATGTGACCGTGGTGAGCGTGTGTACGCTCGGCTCTGCGTGTGGGAGCGCATGCTGATGGGATTTAATCGAGTGTGTGTGACTTTTGCTTTTCAGGTTTTTTAAGTCATTTTTAAATTTAGAATAAAAAATCCCCAGCTGGGGGTTTTTTTTTTTCCCCCCCCGGCTGGGTTTTTTTTTCCTCGGTCCCGGCCGGTCTGCGAGGTGACTTTCATCACCAAAGTTTGGGGGCGGACCGTCCAGGGACCGGGGTTTTCGTCAGGCAGGTGGATTTTTCAGGGGCTCCCGGGAACCACGTTCCCGGGGAGCGGTGCGAACGCGTGCCGGGGGTTAGCAGAGCGGGTGAGGTGTGAGCGAGGGTGTGTATGTGTGTGCTGCAGGGTTGTAACCTTGTATGACTTTTGCTTTTCAGGTTTTTCAACTCATTTTTAAATTTAGAATAAAAAATCCCCAGCCGGGGGGTTTTTTTTTTTTTCCCCCCCGGCTGGGTTTTTTTTTCCTCGGTCCCGGCCGGTCTGCGAGGTGACTTTCATCACCAAAGTTTGGGGGCGGACCGTCCAGGGACCGGGGTTTTCGTCAGGCAGGTGGATTTTTCAGGGGCTCCCGGGAACCACGTTCCCGGGGAGCGGTGGGAACGCGTGCCGGGGGTTAGCAGAGCGGGTGAGGTGTGAGCGAGGGTGCGTATGTGTGTGCTGCAGGGTTGTAACCTTGTATGACTTTTGCTTTTCAGGTTTTTCAACTCATTTTTAAATTTAGAATAAAAAATCCCCAGCCGGGGGGTTTTTTTTTTTTTTCCCCCCGGCTGGGTTTTTTTTTCCTCGGTCCCGGCCGGTCTGCGAGGTGACTTTCATCACCAAAGTTTGGGGGCGGACCGTCCAGGGACCGGGGTTTTCGTCAGGCAGGTGGATTTTTCAGGGGCTCCCGGGAACCACGTTCCCGGGGAGCGGTGCGAACGCGTGCCGGGGGTTAGCAGAGCGGGTGAGGTGTGAGCGAGGGTGTGTATGTGTGTGCTGCAGGGTTGTAACCTTGTATGACTTTTGCTTTTCAGGTTTTTCAACTCATTTTTAAATTTAGAATAAAAAATCCCCAGCCGGGGGGTTTTTTTTTTTTCCCCCCCGGCTGGGTTTTTTTTTTCCTCGGTCCCGGCCGGTCTGCGAGGTGACTTTCATCACCAAAGTTTGGGGGCGGACCGTCCAGGGACCGGGGTTTTCGTCAGGCAGGAGGATTTTTCAGGGGTCCCGGGAACCACGTTCCCGAGGACCAATGATTGCTGGGCTGTGATTTAGCAGTTGTGATGAGAGTGATGGTGAGTTTGTGTGTAATGTGAAGGGGATGTTAATGGTAGGTGAGTGTTGTTTTCTGTGTGCGTTTGTTGTTTGGATTTGCAGTAACAATAGATTGACATGTAATGAAATAGAATCACCTTGTGTTAATGTGTTTTGTGTTGTATTGCTCTGTACTGCATTTGGATTAATTGCTGTATTTCCTTGTATTGCTCTATGTGTAAATTAGGTTTTTACTGGTGCGTCTATGGATTGTATCTGCACTTGCATTTGTAAACACTGTATCTATGTATTTTGCTGATGTTTAAATAAAAATGTCCCTTTAATAAAGTGGAATCACCCCTAACGAAGATCCCCTTGCCCTGCCCTACCCCCACCGTGGCTCCTGTCATTTTTTAGCGTGGTGTTGTCATTTCATTCCACTGTATTTCTTCCTTTAGTTCCTCACTTTACTTTTCTCTTTCTAACTTAACTTTCATCTGTGTCTAACCCTTTGTTCCTGTTTCTCTGTCTTGCTGACCCTGTGTCTCTGCTTCTGTAACTGTTTCCATTTGATTCCTTTATTTTCTGTCCATTTCACTATTTTTGTTAGTCTGTGTTTATTCCCTTCTCTTCTGTCTATACTTTCCACCTTGTTTCCTTTTCCCTATAACTCAAACCCTCACCCTTCTTTCTTCTTTTCCTGTCTGTGTTCTCCTTTTCCTCTGTTTGTCTTTTTTACTCTAACCCTAAGTCTTCCTTTAACCCTAACAATTTCCTTTCTGTCTAACTCCTGTACTTCCTCAGTTTCCACCCTCCTTTTTTTTTTCTCCCTGTTCCTGTTTTCTGTTGCTCTCTCCTTCTTCTTTTCTGTTTCTCTCTCCTCCTTCCCTTTGACTCCTTGTTTTTTCAGTCTCTCTCCCTCATTTCTTTGTCTGTCCTTCTTTTTTCTCTCCCCCTCACCCTTGTTTTCTCTCTTCTTTGTCCTTATCCGTGTCTTTTGTTCTTGCTCTTCTCTTGCTCCTCTCCCCTCTTCTTCTGTCTCTTCTTGTCTCCTCTTCTCTCTTCTCTGTTCTCGTCTCTTCTCCTGTCCCCTTTTGTCTCTTCTCCTGTCTTCTTCTGTCCCTTCTGCTCTCTTCTCTTCTCCTTTCTTCTGTTCTCTTTCCTCTCTCCTCTCTTCCTCTGTTCTTTTCTCTCTCCTATTTCCCCTCCCTCCTCTCTCTTCTCCTCTCTTTCCTCCTCCCTTTCCTCTTTTCTCCTCTTTCTCTCTTCCTTTGTCT
>JANCRA010000008.1:5282500-5370000 GCA_024362935.1 Setophaga petechia
CATCCTCCCCAGCAGCTATTTTCCTGCCATGGGACTGAAGCTAAAGTCCTTTCTTGTAGGAATTCCCTCCCACTTTTATTATTTTTTTAAATTTATTTGACATGATAGGCAATGCAATACAGCCAAGAGGGAGTGGGAAGGAGTATAAGGAACAAAATGACCCAGCGCAAAAAATTGAGTCCTGAAGCTGCTGACCTGAGGCTCGTTTTGGGCAGATCTGAGGCGCTCAGGCTGAGCGTGGTTGCCACTTGCTGAAATTCCATATGGGTGGCTTGCTACATGTCTGCAATAAAAACCTCCGGTGCAATAAACGAAGGGAAAAAAATATATAAAAGTTTAAATTTTATTGGGTGTAAAGCTCTTAAAGAACTGCTGTTCACAAAGAGTATAAAGATTGCTGAGTCTTGGTGTACGTACCCCTACTAAAACGAGTTAGTCCTGCTGTTTTCTTTCTTTAACTGTAGCAATTTGCTTTCTTGCTGTTCTATAATCCTTGCACTTACCAGCATGGAGGGCTTGCAGCCTGCTTCCACCTGTGGGCAGCTGGGAGAGGCTGTCTGTCCTTCCGAGGCAGGTGGAGAAGTGCTTGGAGACCCCCGAGGTGGGTAATGCTGTGGAAGGGTTCGTTCTCGCTGAGCAACATGAGCGGGGGGAGGAGAAGGAAAACAAATGGGAATAAACTATCACATAAACAGTCTTAAGTCACAGTGTTTGCTGCTAACAGATGCATTTAGGTAAATGCTGTTACCTCAAGAGGTGTTATCTTCTGGGGATCCTTATCATAATTTTGTTTTAAATCTGAACAGCTGTTGTTTAACTACCACAGACCACAATTTATCTACAGCTTGAGGCCATAAAGGTACCTTTATTACACTCTCTTTCTTTTTTTTTCTTCCATTTGATTTAATTTCAGTGTGTCTGACACCAAAATGCTATATACAATTTGCATATTACAATATGCACTATTGCAGATTCCATACTCTGCTAAATGGGAAAATCGGAGCAGAATGGTAAATGGGGAAAGCTTGCAATGACAAATAAAAGAGGAAGATGAGCTCCCATGTTTCATTTACATGTAAAATATTCTGACAATTGTTGTTTCCCCAAGAACAAAGAGCTGGATTTTCTAGGGTGACTGGTTTATGATGGCTGCAAGAAAAAAAAAAGGATGTTTTTTTTGGCACTGGAACAGAAGCATGCTTATCTGAATTGAGCCCTGGGGCTTGCCATATATTTGGAATAAAACTTAAGTCTTACTTAAGAAACCAACAAATATGGAAGCATGAACCATAGTGTACTAAGACTGAAAATCACCTCTCTCTGGACAGAATAGAGGAAAGGACTTTAGGAAAAGATAATTTTGTTCTGAGTCACCTGGTCTTTTGTAGTTGATCTCTGAAGTTTATTATGGGGCACAGGGAGGGAGAAGTGTTGCAGATGTGGCATAGTGTGCGGGGTACATGGGAAATTGTGATTTTGTAGGGGATTCTTCTAACATGTACATCTCAGATGACCTGGGTGGTATCTTCCAGCCCTTGGTTACTGCTTCCCATTCTGCCCAGTAATCTGTGCCTCTAGACCTGAATTTCTCACTGCACTGCTGCAGAAAAGGTGCACAGCTCTCTGTACTTCCCTTTTCCTTAAAGAGGCAGGAGGTCTTTGCCTCCAGAGTTGTCGATCTGGCAGCTTTCACCAGCACAAAAACTATAGTAAGAAGTCTCCTCAAATGTAAAGTTTTAGGTAAGAATTTGACTTTGAATAACCCTTAACACTTAACCCAAACCTAGAGAGTTCTGCTTTGTTTGTTTTTCTTTGGAATAAATAGTAGTAATAACACCTCAATTATATGTATAGTGGCTTGATGACAGAAAGGACATCTCACCACTTTTGTTCCCATTTTCTCCATCCTAGCCATGAATGTGGAAGCTGTATGTGTCTTTGAGAGCAGGTGGATGTTGTCGAACTGTTTTCCTTAGTCCAGAATACATTAATCTGTTGGCATTTATATAAAAAAATATACCATAACTCAGCTTCTAATTGACCTTTCATAGTCCAACATCCATCACAAAACATGAGACTGTTTAACTTGGCTTCTCAAGGACAATGTGGAGAAAAAACACCTTGTAGAGGGGAGTTGGGCTGGGGTATATGTGACCTCTAAAAACATGTCCTTTGATGGCACTTGTGCATGCTGTTGGTGATCAAGCTATGCTGTAATCCCATCTGCCAAAAATTTCTTTTTGTCTCTGAAATCTATCCTGGCCAATTTAATCTGTCAGTTGAAGTTTCCCCGTTTGTGTCCTTTAGGTATTGCACAGAGCTCAGTGTCTTGCATGTGAGCAGTAGTGGGTTTTATTGAAGTACGTGCAGGTATGAACCAGCAGCTAATGTCTCTTGTATAATATTGCTCCTGAAAGAACAACTCCACAAAGAATACTGTCTAGAATTACAGGGCAAGAGCAAGTCAACAGTTAATTGGCTGTGCTGTAATTACTTCTAGATGCATAATGTGCAATACTTATAGGACTAGTAGAAGTGGCATACAAATTTCACAGTGGTCTCTTGGTACTTTATTATGTGTGGAGGATTTTGGTAGTCTCTGTAGATCTTGGGATTAATGGTACAGTTATAATTTATTCCTGCTCTGCTGTTTTAAATAGTGTGGGGTTTTTTTATTTTCCTCTTAAAAAAAAAAAATTAAGTCTGTCTTTAATTGTCTCAAAGGCTAGACTGAAAAATAGGGCAGATGCTGTTCAAAGGCTCTGTCATTCTTTTCTAGGATGGAAGTAATTCCACTTGCTTTTTGTTTGCTTGGAGTGGCTCACACTTCTTGCCGGTGTGTGGCAACCGCATGTCATGTGCTGTGGTAGCACAGCCCAGTGGGTTGCAGACCTTACAAAGGTCCAGATGAATATGGACAGTAAGACAGATGTAGTTTTTGAATATCTGGAACCTGATTTTCCCCATCTTTAACCTCAGGGTTCATAAGATGTAATTTCACTGAGCATATGGAATGACTATTTTAGTCATATTGGGCAAAGATCTGAAACGGCCAAGAGCTTTGTGTGTGGGAATATGAATGAGATCTTTAGAAACAAGGCCAGGCAACAGTAAATTCTTGACCTGGCTATGTCTCATGGTTTCAACAGTCCCCAGAGCTGTGGCTCTTTGGACGTCATCCAAGCCTCTGAAGTCAACCATAATGTTTCCCACTGCAGCCGTGAAGAGGCTCTGCAATTTGGTGGCACAGCAAGCACATTTCAGGGCTGCTGAAATCACACTTGGGAAGCCAGCTTGGAGGGACTTGTGTGCACGTGAGGTTTGTATGTGCTTGGTTCACTCATCTCAAGTGACGTGGATACAGAAGTCAAAGTGAAGCTTTATAACATGGACTTTGGAATCCCCAAAATGTCATTTGTATTTTACCTTATTAAATATGGAAATTATGTCAAAGGTAAATGTCAAGGGGCTATAAAATTACCCTTCTTATCTCCTGTACGTTTATCAGTTGATAAATGGAAAGAAGCTGCTGCCAAAATAACTGTGAATGAATAATTTATAAATGACTGATGCATCGTGTATGTTGTTTCAGGCAGAAAACAGTAGGACATCAATAATCAAAAGAAGTTGGATTAATTTATCAGTATTTTGCTGTTAATTTTTTTATCTAAATGCTGCAGTCTGGACCTTTGTTATGAGGTCCTTCTCTTTGTTGCTAAGGACTGATCTACAGATCACTGAAATCAATAGAGTCAGCTGTTTACTTCAGCAGACTGCGAATCAAATCTATAATATGCATATATAGCTTTTCCCCCCGCTTTTATAGTGCTCTGAATTTGAATTTCTTTAACTCTACATGTCTTAGTGTGGAATTTGGTTCACATGTTTCTACCCTACCTGCTTTCCTCTGGGCTGAATGTCTCAGACAAGAAATTTGGAGAACTTGATGGAACAAGGATGGGGGAAAGGTGACTGCAAAAAAAAAATTGCATATCTTCTCCTATCTTTCATTTTTTTGTTTTTATTCATGCTGGAAAAACTGATTTCTTGAAACTTAGATTTCTATGTAAGGTAGACTTTTTTCAGTGTGTATTTTTCTCATGCCTTCCCCTAAATAGAGAACATTTCAGAGATTTTTAGCACTGACCATTGTGAATAGGGTTAAGCACAGAAGAGGTGAACTAGATTCTTTCTTTCTGTTCTTTTTCATGTGATTTAAATATGGCCCATTTTGCCCATCACATGACAGAGCTGCCAGAGATTGCCTCAAGCTAGTTTATGGCTTTAACTAAAGGTCATTTTAGGGGGGAAAAAATCCCATGGAGCAGGGGGAGGAGAAGAATATATTTTAAAAAATACATTAAAATGGATTTTAAGCATTTGTTCTGAAGAATACAAATGAAAAAGAGAAGCTACCATTATATTGCAATGAGTCAGGAGAAAAAAAATAAAACAACCACCACCAATAATCATAAAAAACTCCCTTCCTCTGCATAGCACAGCACCTCACAATAGAAGAATGCATGAAGCAACTGCCTGGATTTTGTTCTACAGCTTTCTCTACCTGACCTAGATATCTGGCTAGCAGTTCACCACTGCAGAAAATGCCCTAGTGCAAAACTCCTACCCCACTGGCTGCTAATAAGAGCAATTCTCACATCCGCAGCT
This sequence comes from Setophaga petechia, assembly GCA_024362935.1. NCBI lineage: Eukaryota > Metazoa > Chordata > Aves > Passeriformes > Parulidae > Setophaga > Setophaga petechia. The sequence goes on from JANCRA010000008.1 coordinate 5,287,169, forward strand.
CTGCATCCATCCTCACCATGTAATTGGTCTGGCTCTCCCAGCTAGCTGCCTCTCCTCCTGTAGGCCCACACTGGGAAGAGAAATCCCAGACCTCCTGAAGGCTAAGGGGCTCCAAAACTGTGCTATGTTATCAACAGCTACATGGTTAGCTAACTGCTGTGACTAAATGGAGATTGGGAAGCACTGCAGGCAAGGGATGAAAAGTGATGCCCTCCCATAGCACAATGCTGATATGCAGAATTGGCCAAAACAACAAAACTTCACAGACAGTGCAGCAGAAGGCATTGGCTCTCTTGTTTGGGCATTTTATTACCTGGAGCTAAATGTGCAGAGAAGGGAGATAATGAAGTACTTGACTAATTCAGTGTGATCCAGCTGGCTAAGCCAGAGGGGCTGTAGAGCAGGAAAAGCTACAGAACTCACTGCTAGCCATTTTCCCTTGATACCTGTGAAGCCAAAACAAAGAAGTGCAGAGATCAAAAAGCAGAGCAATATCAATATCGGGAAAGGGGAGGGGGACAACGAAAGGGGAGGAGAAATCTCTAAGATTGCCCCCCCATCCTTTCTCCTTTCTGTGCTTTATTTATTAGTGGGGGGGAGGGGAAGGTTATTTTCATTTGCCTCATGCTAACTTCTAATTTATTTGAGAAATTCACCAACCACCCAAACGTTTAGTGCCCTGTGTGTCACAACACTCAATGCCAGCCTAATTTTTAAAATTTTATCTCCCATTTGTGCTTGGGGGAAAAAAAAGACAGGTTTTGTAATGCAGGCACGTGCAATGGTAGTGTGTTCAAAACCCCATATTCCTCCCCTTTTCCACAGCTTAAAAGGCTAGATAAACTATACGATTCTTATCCAGAGGGAAATTAGAAAATGTAAAGTGTGTAAATCCCTCTCCCCAGCTCCTAGGCATTGGTTGGTTTTTGCTGCTGCATGTAGGTTTTTTTCCTCCGACAATCCAGCTATTTAAGTACACAAGACACATTGCTTGCTCTGTCTCTTCCCCTTCTCTGACTTCTCCCCACTATCTGACTATGGAGTACAATGCCATTCAAGCTGTTGCCCAAACTGGACTGTAGCACTTGTAAAAAAGCTGGTAGTCAGTGAATGGCAGTTACCATATTTTATTAAAGATAGAAAGCCAAACTTCATACCTGGTGTAACGTAGGTGGAATGTCATGAAAGGAAATGGAGAAATGCCTACCTCCAGCAGGGCTGAGTTGAGCTGGTGGTGCTCTCATCATGGCTGGCTGGGACTGAATCACTGCTGACCAGTCTACCTGCTGTTCATACATCCTTTTTTTAAATTCTTTTTTTAATCTGAAGACAGGCAGACACTATGCATCATTCAGAGATGAGCATCACAAACACGCTTTGCAGGGAAGGCGACCACAGCAGACTGCCAATGCTCTTCCAGTGCCAATTACAGTGATGGTTTAATCGTAAAAGCAGATTCACTAAAATAGGATCAGAGCCAAGGCGTTTGTGATTTGGAAGCTTGTGCTAACTTTTGATAGTTATCATCAGGGGCAGCTGATGTGACATCACCCTGCAACTCTGACTCATATTTTTAATGGACCACATGCCTCTGCATGATAATTTTGCTGCTAGAGTTAGCTTGGCATTAGCTCAAGAGACAGAAACACCAGCAACAAAATCAGAAGATGTGTTGAGAGTTTGCAGTTGTCATGGAAATCTGGGGTAGTTGCTGGTGCTCACCTCCCTTCTAAAATGGAAGCCCATGTTTCCTCCCTTCAGCCTGGAAGCTAACAAAAAGGACGAGAGGTGGCTGCTCTCTGACCATGTGGATTTGAAGATACAGGAAGCTCCTTTTAGGGTCATGTATAATTTTTTTTAGAAATATTTGTTGCCAAGAAAATACTTTCAGTATTGGAAAATTCCACCTTTCTTGTCCAGTTTTTGGTTTTTTTCTTCATATGGTGTTGTTGTGACCATAATATGTCGGGAGAACACCTTGCAAAGGGTAGTCTTGGGTGTTAGCAGTGAAGGGGAAAATGTGAAGTGCTGGCTTGTGCTAAGCCTCTGCTGTTGTGGTACAGCTGGGATTTCACTGATGTATTGGACCCCTTTTGAATGGGAGCAGCCTGTGCTCTCTTCATGAGAGAACATGGGGGTTACAAGATGGTGTGTGTAGTAACTCAGCAATTCCATGTGATGCAGATTAGCAGGTGCTCATAAATAACTCATGAATTCAGAGAGTCATTACAACCTGACCTGGCCACCTCCAATATCAATACATCTATCAATAACAGTGATGAAAATTATTAAGACAAAGCCTCTTAAGGCACTACTGGATTTAGCAGTGTGGGGGGAACAGGAATGTACTTGTCCCTGGAGAAACAATAACCTAGAGCTATGCTGTGCTTAAGAGGAAAAAAAGGAATAAAACTTTGTGCTCCTGCTGGGGACCTGGGTGTGATGCTGGCTGAAGTATACATATGTGTGCATCTCATCTTTGCCTATTGGGATGACTTTATACTAAGGTGTGGTATAAGCTTGAAACCAGCTTTTATTAAGCTGTTTGTTTGTTTTCCTTCCCAAATGTAGTTTTGGCATAGGCTGTTACAATACAAATCACAAACTCAAGGCTGGTGAACAGCCTAGAGATTAAATCATATGAGGAGCAGCTGAGGGAGCAGGGTGCTCAAACTGGAGAAAAAGAGCCTGGGAGGGACCTTATTGCCCTCTACAAATGCCTGAAAGGAGGTTGTAGCCAGGTGGGGATCAGGCTCTCCTCCAGGCAATCAGTGACAGGATGACAGGACACAGACCCAAGCCACAGCAGGGGAGGGTCAGATTGGAGGTCAGGAAGAGCTTTTGCCCTGAAAGTGTGGTTAAACTTTGGAATGGGCTGGTCATGGAGATGATGGGGGTCACCATTCCTGGAAGTGTTAAAGAAATGACTGGATATGGCACTCAGTGCTATGGTTTAGTTGGCGTGGTTGTGATCAGTCAAAGGTCAGACTTGATTATCTTAGAGGTCTTTTCCAACCTTAATGATTCTGTGATTTTAATAAAGATTAAAAGAACACAGTGGGCTGGGATTGGTTGACATTCAAGGGGTGGAGTTAAAGAAGGGAGGAGCTGTGTTGCCAAACTCCCACCTGAACAGAGGTTTATTTACTGTCCCTTGGAAGTATGGTGGATCCCAGCTTATACAGCTTGCTGGAAATTCTGTTTCAGAGCTGTGGCTCCCAGCTCCCTCTAAACATTGTGCATCTGCTTCACTGTTGCAGGAAAATGCACTAGGCTTCTGCCAGAATGGAAATCTCTTGAGGATGATGCCATGTTTATTATAAGGAAACAAGCCTGGCTGCTGTTAGCCTTGCTTGCTCTTCTAAAGGAGACTTCTTTACCCTTGGACAGTGTGAACCAGCACCACGTTTCTGCTTGGCACCCAAGGAGACAGTGGGGACACCCGAAGGGAACTGCTGGCCACAGTCTGTGAGTGCCTGGGTCACCTGAGGACTTACAGGGGTCAGGCAGACATCAGTAGGATAAAATCTGTGTACCCTGCCTTGTGCCTCTAAATGTTACACTCATGTTTAAATAACTCACAGGTCAGTTGTTTTTCTATTTTGAGCGCATGGCAAACCAGGCGGAGGCAGCTTGTAAAACGAGTGACTAATTTCCAAGGTTTTTTTCTTTCCACTCCCTCTGCAGCCTCTCTCCCTGAAGGTGGTCATGGGGCAGTCTTACCCCAGTGAGAGGAGATCAGCAAGCTGGGAAAGCAGAAAATCATCCTTTATGCCTGTGAAATCTTGGTGGAAACTGTGTTTCTACATGGGCTGTGTTTTGGGGTTCTGGGATGCAGGGGGATATTTACCCCAGTACCGACAAACTGGTGGAAACCTTCTTCTGCACCTTTTGTCCACGGAAGCTTTCTAGAAGGGGGGCTGGTGCCATGGATCCCAGTGAGCTGTCTCCCATGGCTCCCAGCGAGGAGAGGGACAAATTAGGGAGGGAAGGCAGTCAGCATGGCTGCACGCAGGATCTTTGCTCATTTCGCTGTTTGTGCCAAAAAAACAAAAACAAACCTGCAAAGATATTTTTGCTGGTGGTGGCAGAGTGCCTGAGGGGCAGTGGGACATCCCTGCTTTGGCAGAGGCCTCCAGCTGTAGCTGCAGCTCTGCAGCAGAAGGGAAAAGGAGGCGGGGAGCAGAGGGAGAGAGCACTAGGGCAAATTCCTAGGAGCGTGTGCACTGGTTTAGACCTTTCCTCCCTTCACTGAGACCTCTGTCTTCCAGCCATGGCTGCCTGCTTGCACTAATTACTCCTCACTCCCTAGATGCATTCATTTCAAGCTACCTTTAGGGTTTAGAGTGCAGAAACCGACTGACCAAGGTTGAAGGCAATTAACAAACAGGTTATTCTAAATTAACAGCTTCTTTTAACCAGCTGTCCAGAACTGCTTTTTTTTTCTACAGCAAAATTAGCAAGGCAATGCACCTCAGTGAAAAGATGGATTGGGTTTTCTTTTGTTATTGTACTGCCTTTTGCTTTTTTCCTTTTTTTTCCCTCTTTTAAACTTGTGCCAATTCAATACTAAGCACTTCCAGCTTGGATTTAAAAGGAGTGTTGAAATATACTGATTGCCTAAATGAATTGTAAATGGCATAGGATGTTGAGAAAGACCAGTCCTTTTACTTCCATTGGCTATCTTGCACTACATCAAGATGGGCTTGCTTTTGAATGGCATATTGAGATGCCAATGCTTTCTTCAGGCATTGATTTTTATTTTTTTTTCTGTCCTGCCTTCCCTCTTTACACAGATGCTTTTTGCATGGTTGCTTACTGACTTCACTGTTTCATGAGGCAGTGGATTTGCAGACAGGAGCAGGCTCAGCCCATACCCTGAGCCCAGCCAGGAGCCGTGAGGACGGTGCAAAGCAAAGCCCAGGCTTGTAGGCTTTGATTCCTGCAGGAACTTGGCCAAAAGTAGAGACTTCTACTGCTTTCTGATCAGCAGAGAATGTGAAGTGGTGAAGCTGTTCCCAGAAATCTGGGAAGCAGAAAGTGCTGTTAACTCTTTTAATACTGCCAGAAATCTTCACTTTTCTCAGGGTTTTACTATAAGGACTATGCTACCTCTGAGGATGTTATGAGGAAGAACTTGCACCAGTCATTTTGAGGCACTCATTCAGAACACACTAGCCTAGGTTGTCCACCTCAGCTCAATAATGAATCTTCTGATGCAGCTTCAAGACTTTGAACCTCTTATGTCACATTGAATTCTAGCCTTAGGGTGATACAAAGTCATGCTGACTGATTGATCACAGCCTTGAGAAATATTGCCCAAGTGTTTAGCCCAGGCCTACTCCTTAATTTTTCTTCTGCAAGTTTTACTAATGTCCCCTTTTGCAATGCTGAGTAAGTTTTGCATCTTCTTTGGTGCATCTTCTTTCCAGTCTTTCAAATTGTTGATCTTCTCTTAGCTATTGTGTGAACCAGAAACAATTACCAGGCTGCAGCTGGACATTCACACAGGACAACAGCTCTGAAAATAGTTGCCCCATCGATGTTAACAGACTTCCAAATTAGACTTGATAATTCTCAAAGTAAGTCTTGACTGTTTTTGGTGCAAAAGTGAGCAGGTTTGACTAGCCTATCCTCAGCAATAACTTTTTGTCAACTTCTTGAATTGTTTTAATTTCTTTGTGAGAGAATGTCTGTGGGGTTTTTGTTGTTGTTGTGGTTTTTTTTATTATTATTTTTGCCAGCTTTTCATCTTCCTTGGTTAGTTCTGCTAGCCCTCCAAGCTATTCTGTGGCTGTTTTCTATGAAGTCCCTCCAAACTGCCATTAGTTTTTGTTTACACAAAACACAGAATTGAGCATGTTTTTTCCATAGTAGACTGCACCCGATCAATATAGATAAAAACCATTACTTCCCTGTTACTTGCTGTCTCTGCATATGCAGCCTAAAATTGTAGTGACCTTTTTTGCTGTCAGACTGCATTGTGAACTCATGTCTAATTTACTATCTGTTACTGACCCTCAGTTTCCTACCCATTGCTGCTTTCTAGGTTTGTGTGGTCTGGAGGTTTTTTTTCTTTTTTATTAAGAAAAAACATAGCTGTATTGTATTTTTTCCAAGTTAAACTTAATTTTGCAAATTTTCTGTTTACAGGTTCAGTCTCTCTACATCTCAGCCATTTCTGTGCCCTCACTATTTTTCCATCTCTTGTGGATTTTGTAGTCTCTGTAGATTTTTTTTCAGAGGAGATTTAGCCTTTTAACATGATTCCATTAGAAGAAATGAAAGGTTTCACTGCCCTGCTTATGTCTTGTTGCAATTTTTTTGTTTGCAGCTATTGCATATACACATCACTAGTGTATTTAGCGAGTGCTGATGAAAGGAAGCTGAGTGACAGGTTGGTGACTGTGGGCTGGTGAGCTGTTGGCTGTGTGCTGGCTGGGTCCCTTTGAACAAGTGAGCAATCACGTGTAGCAATGCACAAGAGGAGATGATGAGCAGGGCGTTGTGCTGGAGAACTGCTGTGGGACAGAAATCCAGGGGTCTGGCATGGAACTACAAAGAGATGGTGAAAGACAAACTGGAACACATATGGAAAGACAGGGAAGTGTGGAGCAGCTCACAGGGATGGAGGGGAATGTTTAGGTGAATGGAGGAGTCTTACCTGTCGTGTGTTCTTAATTCAGTGTTTGCTGGCACAGCTCCTACCTCAAGGTGAAGGCAAAGCAAACACCCATCTTGTTGATCTGCTTTCACTGATTTAGTTGCCCTACATGTCAAGTAGCTTTCCACAGCACAACCTGTCTACTGTAAGGAAAACAAGGGTACTCTGGGGGGTGAGAGATCCCAATTCTCCTTCCAGAAAATCCATGATGAAAAGGAAATTATTTTCAGCATATCTTCTCTCAGAAAAGGATGTTTTCTTTATGAGTAAAACAGGCATTGAATATATGTATTTATTTGAACCCTGCATGCAAATTTCACTGGGAAGTTCAGTAGGCTCCCTCTGAGTCAGTAACAGGGAGGGGAAAAGAGTCTCCAAATAACTGTGATCTGAAATAATTTAATTTCTTGCAGCTCTAGTAATATGAAATGTGTATTTAAACATGGATATCAAAATGAAAGAACCTGCAACTCCTAAGTTTTGATTTGGCAGTTTAACAAATGCTGAGTAATTTCTCTGATTTCCTGGCAGTACTGAGATTAAAAGTTGTTGACTGAGCTAGAAAAAATATTGACCTCATACCATTGATCTTGGGGAAGCTATGGTCACTATCTGCCAGCTCAGGATCTGGTCATAAGAGTGCAAATTACTCTACCTTTATCTTTGACATGTCAGTTTTGCTCTTCATCTGTCTGCATTTAAGGTCAGTGGTACTAAACTGTAGGGTCTGTGGTCAGTGCAGTAGCTTCAGCAGTACCATGGTTTATAATGAATGTTTATGTGAAACATACTTGTACTATCAATTAGCTTGGTTTACCTCTCTGGCTTTTCTTCGTATTGTTAGCACTGTGCAGATTTGATGAGCAGAGCTGTAAACAAAAAAACCCCAAAAACCCAAACAATTCCAAAAAACCTCAACCCAAAACAACAAAAAAAGGCATCATTAAAAAATGAATGAGTTAGGAAAAGGAAGGTAGTGTCCAAGGTCTGGGCTTTAGAGTTCCCTAGAAATTCCTAGTGATGTAAAAAAAGGGTTATGATCTTAAATAAGTAAAACTGATTTTGACAGGTTGGTATCTGCTCAGCAGTGTTTTCTGAGTTGTCTATGCTTGCTATTCTACTTCACAAAATATGAAGGGCCCTGCACCAGTAGCATGTGGTGAGCATGCTGTATATACACTAAGGATCCAATCATCAACAGCTGGAGAAACTACTCCTTCAGTTTTTGCTTCTATTCATCTCCATTACAGAAAATAAAGGGTCAGCTTCATCCTGGGTGTCACTCTAAACATTTTATACACCCAAAGATGTCTGTCCCATCTTCTTGAGCTGGGATTCCTGAATAATTTGGTGGAGGTGTGAGCTGCATGTCAAGGTGTCTGATGAGAGACACAGCGTTCAATCAGGCAGAACCAGGATAGTGATGTGAAACTCTGTGTCAGCTGCTGGGTTATTGCCTGATCCAGTGCCTAGCTAGCACCTTCCTGCTTTCCCCAGCTAATTTTTGGATCACATTTGCAGAGACTGGATAGTTCTGTGCAACCTTTGGGGGGAAAAAAGTGAAAGTGGATGGTATTTTTTCTAAAAATTTGAAATGTTTTCTTCCAGTTGCTAAGATGTATGTGTGTGACTGCAGTTTGTGGTATCTCAGTTCTGTCAATAATGGGGACCCCCAAGACAATAAATACAATTAATTAATGTTTCTACAAAGCAAGGTACATATAAGAGGGCCTAGTTTTGATCTCATCTACTCCTGATGTTTGGCTGCTTATGTTCCATGGAGTTGGTGATTTGCTCTGGAGTAAACAGCTGAATTATTTCCAGCTGTCTGTGATACACTGGGATGCACAATGGGATGCAATGCCTGAATAAGAGATTTTTGTTACTGAAACTATACTTTGTACATGACTTATGATGGACATTGTACCTCACATCCTGTGACTGGGAAGGGTGCAGGGTCCATTTTCATGCAAAGTGTGTGACTTGTACCAAATTATTACAGGTAGATTTATGGTACAGACGAGAGACTGAAAGGAAACACTATGTCAGAAATGAATTAGAAGTCAAGAAGGAAAAAGAAATGTAGAACACTTGGGCAGCCTGTATCTTTTTAATATTTTAAATAGAAAAATCATATTTCACTTGCTCAGGGCCTTGGTCTAGGGAAGGTACTTAAACCAATTCTTAAATTTAACATGGGCACGTAGGTACATGGAGCAGAATCTTTTCTCTAGTGCTTTCTTGGGATTGGGTTTAAAATTTCAGGGGAATGGTGCCAGCAGTATGCTTTTTTATCACCTGCAAACAGCAGTTTTAAGGAATAATTCATATTTCTTTCACCTTTGTACTATTTATACATGTGCAAAGTGCACCAGATAGAAGCTTTATTTTGTAGGGTAATTGCATGGCGTGTACTGCTGTTGAGAACAGATGAACAGAATATCTGCTCAAATTAAAACTTTGTTGGAGGTGCTTGTGTGTGTTCATGAGAATTAGGCAGGCTGAGTTTTGTTGGTTTGGATAATTGTGAAAAATTGAATTTCAGCTGATATAAGATGGAGCACATCTTCCTGGCTTCACATAAGGAGCTAAAGGAGCCAGTTCTGTGCAGTTGAAACCACTCATATATATATATATATTTGTGAAAACATTAACCAAAATGCAAACAAATTCTGAAGATCTATACTGAAGAATACTACCAAGGGAAAATCAGCTCCTCTGTAGTAAGTTTTACAGTGAACCTTTTACTAATGGAAATCATATGCCTCTACCAGGACCAGGGAAAGGAATTTCATCTCATATGTTCTAGTTCATTTTATTTATGACCTCTGTTATAGATATTCAGGCCTTTTTTCCTAGTGTAGTATGTGCTTCCAATTGCATACCAACGACATCTACTTGCCATATTTGTGACAAATTGCAATCAGTGGAAATCAAGAATTCATCCCCCGAGTATTACCAGGGACGTCCATAAAGTAAACATTGTCAGTATGGAGAGCATCTATATGTTTGCACTGTATGTTCTGGGATTTGAGGATATGAGCAGGTCTTTTCCTCTCCAAAGTCCCTCTTAAGCCATCCCAGATCAGAACCACTGGGTAGGAGGTGTGAGTAACCTAGAGCTGCATTACTGCTGACCTGCTGGCCAGGATGCATCAGCTACTGGTTTGCCAGTTGTCAGAAAGAGTGAATTCTGACAGAATTGTGACTGAATGGAAACCTTAACCTGAGCCTTTCCCTCCTGCACAGGTGTTGCATTTTATGAAACATGTAGGAATTTCATGTGACATCAGTGCCTCTTTTGGGTTTGATGAAACTGGGCCTGGGTTAATGTATAGGTGGGGAAGTGAAAAAAGATTTAATAGACGAACAAAGTGAGTTTTTTCTTTTCTCAAAGAAAATGTGCAGATTACTTTTTTGTTTTTGTTTTTTCCTCAAACTGTGGGTGCTAAGAAAGTCATCATGATAAAAATGCTAAAAGGTATCCCTCCTGTTTCTTTGCTGTAAATGATTCTCTTGACTTAAGTCAGAGCATAAAATGCTTGAATGACTGCACCTCCCACGCTGTGCTGCTCTCAGTGGAAATAGACTTGCAAGGAGATGTTCTGCCTTCCCAGTTTCATTTTCTCCTCTGAGTGCAAGCCTTTGTTAAATCTAAGAGCTGTTGTAGACCGGTTTTTATGAAGGATATAAGAAGTTAGAGTTTGCAGAGGCCAATTAGTTCTGCTCCATCTCTCTGCCAGTACAGAGTTGTAGTATACAAAGTAATTTCTAGTGCTTTGTCTAGCTAATTTTTAACGTGGGCATGTAGCGTTTTCACAGTTCAACAAAAGTCTTTTCCCCCGATGTTCAGCCTAAAATGTTCCCTTTCTTGTTTTCATCCCATGACCCCTTGTTATACTGCCATGTACCACGCTTGGCAACTTGATTTGCTTTTTGGTGTTCACAGCATGTAGGTACGAGTGGAAGGTTGTTGTATTTTGGCTGTATAGTGTTTCTTTTTAGAGAAGGGAAGTCAGAAATATACTCCATTGAACCCCCACGATGTGCCATGCAATCAGTTACACTGCTTGGAGGAGCGCTGGTGACAGACTTTGAAGGCTTAACAAGTCACTTTGTTGCAATGAGCTGCTTTTTTCATGTATTATTCCATGTTCTCCTCACCCCTGTGCTCACAGTAGGAGCCAGCCTTTTTGTAGCCTCTCCTTATTTGAATTCTTTTAGCTACCCAACTCCATAATAAACTGTAACAAGGCAAAGATGTACACATAGTAAATCGCTTCTTTTGGCAGAGAAGGAAAGTTTGTGCTTTCTTTCATAATCCTTTTTTACATATTCCAAATTAATTTGTTTCCACAGCTTTTCTCCTTTGTGTTTTTTTTCTTTTTCTTTTAAAATGAAGCTATTGTGTGTTACCCTGGAGAACTGCTGTCCCATACACACTGTGCTGAAGATATCTTCTCAGCCTTGCATAACCTGCCTTCTTTTACCAACGTCATTGCCTCTGCTTAGTGTTAAAAGGATATGGCCAGAACTAATTTGGCCAAAAGCAGCCTCCAAATTTTTGCGAGACTTAGAAGTTGTGAAGCTTAGTATTTTGTTGGTGGTGGTTATTTTATTTTATTTTTTTGGGGGGGAGTGATTTTTTTTCCAACATAGCTGGGTAGAAAAAATGTGTTATTTTAAATAGATATTTTAAACAAATACAGACAGCAAACAGAAATTCTACCTTTTACATTGACCTATTGCACAGTCTATTTGAAGATGACAGCAAAGACAAGTAAAGCTGATAGTTTGACAGAAGATAACTATAGAAAGGAAACAAACCCTGTTCATAAAACTACCTTCCCTTCCCTCATGTTTGCAAAATGCATTGTTCTAAGCAGCTTTACCATCTAATAATACTGCTCATTAGGGACGAGCCTCCTGTTATGATTTTATTGCCTTTACTGTGGTCTGGAAATGGATCATGCAACACTGGTTTAATGTGTAGCTGTCTTGAATGAAGAGATTGAGTCAGGTACCTCTGGTGTAAACCCAAGTCCAGTAATAGGTGGCAAAGGAGCCTGCAGGCCGACTTTAAAAGAGAGGACTCACAGAGAGTGAGTCCAGTGAAGGGCAACAAAGAGGATGAGGGGGCTGAAACTGCTCTCTTAAGAGGAAAGGCTAAGGAAGCTGGCCCTGTTCAGCCTCAAGAAGGCTGAGAGAGTACACTTTGAGTGTACACTTTGTCAATGTCTGTCAGTGTCTGAAGGGAGGGGGCCAAGAGAATGGGCCCAGGCTCTTCTTGATGGTGCTGAGCAATAGAACAGGAGGCAATGGGCATAAACTGATGCACAGAAAGTTCCACCTGACTATGAGGAAGAAGTTTTTTACTGTTCAAGTGACAGAGCACTGGAGCAGATTGCCTGGGGAGGTTGTGGAATCTTCCTCACTGGAGATATTCAAGAACCATCTGGATGCAATCCTGTGCCAAGTGGTCTGGGATGACTGCTTGAGAAGGGAGGTTGGACCAGATGACCCACTGTGGTCCCTTCCATCCTGACCCATTCTGTGAAAGAAAAAAGACGTTTCTAGCAGTAGTTGAATGATCAGCATGGCTTAGAAAGATAACCCAAAAGCCTGCTCCAGATGTGCAGTTCAAAGATAAAATAAGATACTGTCAGTTCTGGTGTTCATGTTGTGGTAACGGACTTAGGTGTTACATCTGTTCTTGCTTCTAGGGTTCCAAAATATTAATGTCCTGATACTCAATGAGTAAATTAAGTCACTGAGTTCTTATCCCTTGCAAAATACTGGGAATTTTAATGCAGACTTATTTGTCTCTTATAAGGATAGAACTGAGAAGTATGAGTTGTCTTAAATAAGAGATCATCTATCCCAATGCATGTTGCTCATCTTTTACCTAAAATCCTTGGACTAGATGAAGGAAAGTGGATCTGTTAACATTGGTTGATTTTTAAGATAACCAGGCTGCTGCTGCTTTTCCGAGGTGAGGAGTAAATTGCTTTTAAAGTTTTATCTAATGCATCAGTGAATGTCACTTTTAGAAGTGACTATCATTTTTCCAGATGAGTTATGCTATAAAATGATGGATGTGCAAGACACCAGGGAACAGGCTTGCAGTTGTTTTGGTTTGTTGTCCAGAAGAGGACTAGAAGGGGGACTCCTGGCCATCTATCTAGGCTCCTAGTGCAGTTTTCACAGTCAAACTCAAAGGAAAGCTGTCAAGGTCTTTCTAAGTGAATCAGGCATTTAACAAAGAGTGAGCAAATCTTTTGGCGAGTTTGTAAGAAAGTTAAATCTCAGTCTGGTTGTTGCACTGTACACTGCTTAGGATGATGGCCAGATAAATGCCCTCAGCTGATGGAGCACTTACGGATTTCACCAGGTCCTCAAAGCAGTTCCCCCTGCTGATTAGCATTATTTCTGCCTTGTCCAGGTTGAGCAGCAGCCAGCTGGCCTTCTTCCAGAAACCAATTTCTGCCAGACATTGTTTGAGTTTGCCAGCAGCTGTGTCTGGGTCAAGAGGGAAGGAGCTGGAGAGCTGGGTGTCTTCAGTGCCCTGCTGGCAGTGCAGCATGTACTGCTCTGCAGATGCCCTGCAGCGGCCGATGAACCAGGGAGGTGGGTGGGAGCGAGCACAGCAGGAAAATCTGAGGATATGTGGCTGTGGTGGTGTTTGCAGGGGTCCCTGGATGAGGGAAGAGACGAGAATCTTGACTCCATGTTTCAGAAGGCTGGTTTATTATTTTATGATATATATTATATTAAAAGAAAATGATATATTAAAACTATGCTAAAAGAATAGAAGAAAGGATTTCATCAGAAGGCTAGCAAGGAATAGAAAGGAATGATAACGAAAGCTCATGACTCTCAGACAATCTGAGCCAGCTGACTGTGATTGGCCATTAATTAGAAACAATCAACACAGACCAATCAAAAATGCACCTATTGCATTCCACAGCAGCAGATAATTATTGTTTTTATTTCCTCTGAGGCTTCTCAGCTTCTCAGGAGAAAAATCCTGGCAAAGGGATTTTTCAGAAAATATCATGGCAACACGTGGCCCCCCAGCAAAAGATTTGAAAGAGCAGAGCATTTCACATGGAGGTGTGGGAGAATGTCTGAGGTTTCTTTCTATGGATTTTCTTGTGCTTTTGATGTGTCAATCTCATAGTGAGCAGGTTGTTTGGGCAGTATTTTTACTGAGCCAGTGTTAAGCTCCTGTTGCCTGGGTTGTGAGCGACACTGGTGCTAGTGAGGCAGCAGAATGCAAAGGATGGTGACCTGCTTTCTCAAACTGCCCACTTTTGGCTGCCTTTTTCAAGAATGTTGCAGCCATATGTCACATGTAGTTTCAGACCATGATGTTTACTAACTAAAGAGATTTAGGTGCACAAATGTGTGATCTCACACTTCAGGTTTAGCTTGTGATGAATGCCCTTTATCACGTGGTACTGTGAGTTTGTATTTCTCTTGCAGGACTTTGGGGTATTTGTGTCATAAGGCATTGCCTGTGGGCTGTTTTAGCTCTTACCCCTATCCAGTTGTGCCTGAGAAAGGCTACAAAGTTAATTGCACACATTGGAATTGTACCTGGGCTTACTCAGGACGTTCAGTAAGCTGCAACTAAGCAGGTGATCTTGAAGCACAGGACATCTCAGGAAGTGTCCAGAAGAGAGGATAGAAGTGGGAGAAGCAGTGGTTTGAGCTGGGAATAACACCTTTCCTCAAGGCTTCACTCAAAATGAATATTTTGAGCATAAGTTTGAGCCTTATGAGTGGATTAGTATTGTGCAAAATCTGTGAATTCAGTTCAAGCTTCTCCTTTAATGCAATGTCTTTAGGACATGAATTCATTATGATAGTGATGTGATTGGTAAGGAGAAATTCAGAGATTTTTTTTCTCCAGAGTGAGTTGCTAAGAAGAAACAGTATTATGAGTTTAGTAATTCTTCAAGCTGAGCACCCATAATATATAATTTCCATGTATTTAGAACACTTACCAGCAAAACTGTTGCTAAGGGTCACATGTGCTTATCTGATCTGTAGGAGAAGTCCAGTGACATCAGACAACTGGCTATGCTTCTCATTGGAGTAAAATGTTGCCTAAGAGACAAACAGAATTTTAAGGCAATGGTATGGAATAAAATACCAAAGAGAAAATCTTAATGTTACTGGACTATAAACAAGCATTTGAAAATAAAATATGTGAAGAACTTAAATGTTTTTTTGTTAGTGAGACGCAAACCAAAATACCATCAACAATAGCTTGTGGATGGGAGGTTTTTCAAAGTGCTTTGCAAAGATGGTATCCTTAAACATGTATGTACATATTTGTATTTTTTTCCCTACAAGACAGTGTTAAGATGTTAGAGATCTGGGCTAACTGCAGATATTCCAACTTTGAATTGCCAGCTGACTGGGGTCTTCATAGAGGGTTTTTATGCCTTCTCAGTTTTCTATGGAACATCTTATGTTTTAAAACAAAAAATCAGACAGTAAGTCACATCAATAGAGTAACTTTATTTTAAACTGGCTGGGGAATTATCAAAACTACTAGAAGTTGTTTCTAATTATCTGGATTTGGTAATATGCAAGCTACTAATGCAGGTTTTCAAAATAATTTGTGAAAAGTGTGCTTGTGGTTTACCACACTGTCAAACAAATGAAAGTTTTTCTCATGATTTTCCTTGAACAAACAAACTCTGGAAATAATTTCTACACCTGAGACTGTAGAGGAAATTCCTGTATTATATAAGAGGTTGGACTAAACGTTTGTAATCTTGTGTTCTCTCATTGAAACTTCCAGAGGAATTTGCTATTTAAATTTGAGGCTGCAAGCATTTCAGTTTAAAGTAGTAAAACTTGAGTAAATGTCTAACTCCTGGAATGAGTCTTTACATTTGGTTTAGCATACAGAAAGATTTTGCAGTAATCTACTGTCTAGAGAAGGTGTAGGCATATGTCTGTGTTCACTTGTGCTTTAAACAGCAACATGAAGAGGAGGTTTATGTAGGTTTTAGACTGCCATTTTACACTGAATACTGCATCAAACACCTATGGAAGCATTCAAGGAATCAGTCCAACTGGTACCTCGTTAGCTATTAGTCTGCCAAAAAACAAAACAAAACAAAAAATCCCCTTTTTTCTTTTTATTTTTCTGCTTTAGAAAACAAAGCAATTTCTTGTCTTGTGTCGTATGTCTCATCTAGTCCATATCACTGGCCAAATCCAGAGGTACAATGTTCACCCAGTTTCCACTGACAGTAGCTGGGCACCAAGTCCTCAGCATCACTCCAGGTCCTCTTGAGATTTGGTGCATTATGGTAAAAAATATCTCATTTTTGTTTAAAGCAGTAGGCTGACTGAATAACACACTTGGGCAAATGCAGAGTCCTTGCCGGGTGATAGAGCATCTGCAATGAGGTTATGATTTTCCCCTGCATTTGTGCTGTTGGATTTTACAGGAGCTTAATTCCTCCTTTACTCCTGGAGTTAATTGCCAGTGGTTTGCTGTAAGTGCTCAGTCTTTGACAGCTAAGTTGTGTGGCTGCATGGGGCCTGATCAGGTAAATTGCACCTGAAGAAATACTCTTCTGAAGGGAGTATTTCAGTTGTTAACCAGGGGGATGGCTAATGAGGACATCAGAGTTTGAGGTGCTTGGAGACAGGGATGGAGATACAGCCTTATGCTCATTTTGTGAAGTTGCAGAAGTCATTTATCTGGCAGGATTTCTGGGCCTAATTTGCCACCTATCTGGCAGATTTATCAATTTTCTTAGATTATTCTCTTTCTGTCTCTTTTGTCAGTTAGAAATACAAGAGCCTTTGTTTGCTATGTCTCATGTGTCTAGTTTGAAGGGTGAGCATGTCTTCTTGTTTTCTGTTTACTGCTACTTAAATTAGTAGGGAAAAAAGCTTACTGTTGAGAAAAATTTCTTTTAAAGCCACAGACATCTACTGCCATTGGTTAGCTTGCCAGGGAGCTGATGTGACCAGCTTGCTTGCTCATCCTGTAAAAATGCAGTTTGAGAGAATTTCAGCTTTTCTTCCTGGGGCCCATGGGCTCTTCCCTATCAAAAAGAGGTTTCTGTGAGCTTTCCTGGGTAAACACAGGCTCAAAAGGAGGACTTTTATCAAGCTTTATAATGGGACCTGTTTTTAACTGTGGAAGGAGCCAAGCACCTCCCTCCTAGATGTCTGTCTAGGGAAAATGATCGTATTTATGTATGAAATATACTGCATTTAAAAATATTAACTCATGGCATTAATTCAAGGTGATAGTCTTTTGCTGTTGAATACTTTACCATTAATGATGACAGTCAGTAATTTGATCTGTTAGATTTCAGTGTAATTTACATTGTGGCCTATCAACCATCTATAAAAAGCCATGGTTTTCTATGCCAGCTTGGATGAGGAACAGTTTTTGTTCTTTTGACAGGAGCTGTGAGAAGTCTTGTGTTTTTCCTACTAGTATTCACCACTGCTTCTGTGGAGGGGAATGCCAGTCTGATCAAAATGAAAAAAAGGGATTTATAACCTTGATGTTCATAAAAAGTTAGTGAAAATTCATGCTATCAGCTGTGTAGGCAAATCCTCCCTGTTCTATTCCCCACCCTGAGCCAGGAGGGAGCCACAAGATCAGGGAAGAGCACCAGGACCATGACTTCACTTTGTCTGCCTTGGGAGAAGTCAGAGGAGCTTCTGCCTCCACATTTCTGCTGGGGAGGGCAGGCCTTCTTTGCCTTTGGAAAATGTGGTCTTTGTCTAACATTAGTTTTGTAGATGGTGCCCAGACATGGTGCTTGGGGTCATTAGAAGGAAACAAGTGGGTGTGTTGCAGTGAGCTGTAGTTACCAAAACCAGCAATGTTAACCTACAACAGCAGCACTATCTGCTGGCATTTCATGTATTATTAGATTTGTACAGTATGGGGATGGGACTGGCAAAGTCAAGTGTGAGAAACAAAATTGGTATGTGGTGCAAGGGAAGGAGCCTTGCTGGCATTGTTAAGTCTTCAGGGCAAGAGCTCCTCTACCAGAGACTTATGTATGGTTCCACCATAATTTAGATAATCATAAACACTGCAGCTTGCTACCACTTAGGAAGGTGAATCATTCAGCTTTGTAAATCTGAGAATTTTTTCCTGAGTGTTTTTCCCCAGCTTGTGCTTAAGGAAGGGTTACAGGTCTTTGTTCAGAATGGCTGGGGTTGGAGGGCACTCCTGGCAATCATCTAGTTCAACACCCCTGCTGCAGCAGGGTCAGCTAGAGTGGGTTACACAGGCACATATCCAGGTAGGTTTTCAGTATTTCCACAGGAAGAGACTCCACAACCTCTCTGGGAAGCTTGTTCCAGTGCTCTGTTCCCACAAAGATTTTTTTTCTCATATTGAGATGAAAGTTCTCCTGTTTTATTTTGTGCACACTGCCCCTTGTCTGTTGCTGCTCACTGCTGGAGAGAGTCTAGCCCCATCCCCTTTAACATGTGCCCTCATGATTGTGTTTTCTTCAGGCTTCTTGTGAAAATACATGATACCAAAACCACTTCCCATAATATTTCTTTCCTACATTCACTTGACTTCAAAGGTAGATTTGTTTCTGAATTAAGTAGTCAGTATTAAGAACTATACTTTTTCTTGCTTGATCACACGCAGAGGAGAGAGTCCTTTAGCTATGTTGATCTCATATGTAAACAAGACACAACTGCCAGTACCAAGATGGAAAATTTATACTCTCCTTATTTATAGGAAAAATATTATTTAAGCAGGTCTTACGTGTAATTCTGCAGGTAGTGACTGTGAGTCTGGGAGGCTACTGGCTTGTGAGTTGCAGAAGCCAAGGTTTATTTTTGACAGGAAGAATCATTTTAACAAACCTATAGCCACACAGTTCTTGCCTCTAACTAGGCTGAGGTGCCTATTTGAAGACAGATTGCGGCTATAGAGATGAGATTTGTGTCCTTTTCTGTGACAGTCCCTACATAAATCCACAAAGATACAGGAAATAAGAGCAAACATTGTGCTTTTTCCAAGTTCTGTCTAACGTTCTAACCTTTGATCTCTCCCTTCTCCTCTCTTGTGGAGGCAGTGCCTTTCTTTCAAGTTGCCTGCTTTCTAACAACATTTCTGTTGCAAATCAATATTATTGATAGCTCTCTCCTGAGCCTAGATGCATTGAAAAGTAAGCTTCTATAGATAGTTTTGGGTTTGTCCTTGGCACAGGTTCCAATACCTGGCTGCACAGCTGCTTTGGCTGTGGAGTGAAATGTTTGGGATAAGTGGGGAACAGTCCTATTGTGTCATTGAGAGCCACAATATGCTTAATATACAGCTCACTGGTAAATATTAGGCAAAAAAATCCTGTTAGTTACTAGAAAGGAAAAAAACATGTCCAAAGAGGTGCTGCTGTCGTTGTGAACTCCTGCTGGGTTGTTGATACTCACTTGGTGTAGCCTTTTAGGCTGGTGTCATCCCAGCTTGGGAGGAGGGGAGGTCAGGGGTTGTCCCTCCACTGTTACTGTATTTCACACTCAGAACTTGCAGCTTGGGTAACCAGTGTCCCCAAGAGTACAGGAACTCAAGAATAATTCTTATCATAACCTGCTGAAAATAGGAGACAAGGCAAAAAAAGCAGTGTGTGGAAAACTAAGGGCCATCTTTAGGGAAAGAAAGCAACCTGATCATAGTGCAGGGCTCTCTTTGCCTACACACAGTCTGCAATGCATTTCTTTGGCTTTTATAATCCTCTGAAACTACATCCAAAATGGAAGGGGAGGGCAAGGGTCAATGGCTTTAAACTGACAGGTAAGTTCAGATGAGATATTAGGAAGAAATTCTCGATTATGAGAGTGGTAAGACACTGGAACAGACTGTTCAGAGAAACTGCATGCCCCATCCTTGGCAGTGTTCAATACCAGATTGGATGGGACTTTGAGCAACCTGGTCTGTTGGAAGGTGTCCCTTCCCATGGCAGTCAAATTGGAAACAGGTGATATTTATGGTTTCTTCCAACCCAAACCATTCTGTGATTCTATGAACTGTGTATGAAAGTGCTGCGAGCATCATCCAGAGAGGGAGGGTTAAAGGAATTAAGAACTATGCTGGGGGTGAGATTTAGTGGGAATTGCCCAGCACAAATATCAGGCTGTCAGATGTGTGTCATGTGCAATATTTGTGCATCCTATAATACGAAGTGCTTGCCTGGAATGGACTACAGTGTTGTGTCACTGGTGTGTGATGTCAGTGTTGGAGATCCTACCCTAAGCGTGTATTGCTGAAAGAGACCTGGGTGTTGGGGAGTGTATTCTTTGTCACCTATAAATTGCTTAGCTAGTTATTGAGGGGAAGAAGCAGGGTTGTAGGTAAAAGACGAAAGCCTGTTGCCTTTCCTTCTATTAAATAGTGTTGCTTGTTTAATGGATGGGTAACAGGAAAGAGTGTAAGGGGACGCCATTGTTAATGTGAACTCCTGCAGCTTTTATTATACTTGCACCCGCTATAGTGAGGGCTGAGCAGCTGTTTCCATTATGAACTCCTATTCCAGGGGTTTATAACTTGGTTGTAAAAATTTGCTCCAGGCTAAACTGTAACTTACTGGGTCTTAGCCTGGGAGAATTTTCTTAAACAAAACTTCAAAAGAAGAACTCCATCTAGTCATTGTACTGCGAGCTTGCACAGAAGCCAAATTTTACTGAAAAGCCTTGACATGTGTTTGTAAAACTATAAGTTGATTACATTTCCCTCTGTCATAGTTGTTTTTCCTTGAAAAAAACCCAGTTTGAACTGCTTTGTAAAATATGGCTGAAGAAAGAAAGCAACCAAGGGATGAATGCCATGGTGACTCAGCTGATATCCGTTCAGTCTGGTAGTCGGTGGGTTATGATAGTTTGCCTTAGAAAAGAGAGCAATGTGTTATTGCCATAGGATGAAAGAGTGCTGGATTTGCTTTTACTCATAGCCTCAATGAAGGTTTAGTCTCTATGTATTGAACTGTGCCTACATAATGCTAACACTGAATTCACACTTTGAAGCAAACTGTTTCTGCAAAGGTGTCTTATAATATGTGCTTAGCCTTATGTGTGTTTGACACCTTAGACCTGTAATTTCTTTGAGAAAGATTTCAGAATGCCATCACTGTTCTGCCAAAGTTATGTTCAATAGCCTTTAACTGCTTTTGAATAATGCCTTGTCGAGGCATTCTTTAAAAAGGCACAGTCACACTTTATAAAGACATATTTTATCAATAAAAAGGACCGTCTCTTGGCCCTTCAAATTTGTTCCTGTGGCAGTCAATACACATTAAAAATTGGCAGATTTTGCTCAAAAACTTAGTAAATGTTGCAATAAGATTATGAAAAACTAATTCTTAACTGCCCACGTAAGTGAGGATGAAAATGGTTAGGGGAGTAACAAGAATCCGGTTTCTGTTTGAGCATCTTTTGTATTAATATCTCTGCGCTACTGAAAGCCATCTATTCCACCCTTCTTTATCACAAAGAATGAAATGACTCCGTCCTTTGTTAAGAGTATAAGATGTTCCACAGTTGTCTTGTCCTCCTAGATATTCAGCAAGGAGGCAGTCTATGGGAAAGAATACCTGTAGATATTGGTATTTTACAGTGTCCTGCTGTCTCCCTGTGCTGCTCCTGGTGTGGCAGTGAATGTCACCACTGAGCTTTCTCTGTCACTGGCTAAGCTTCTGTGACTGCATCCTGTTTCTGACTATAGCATGGGGGATGTTAATTCATGGTATCATTGGCATTTAAAAGTATACATAAAGAAAATAAGTAAGAATGTAAAGTATGATTGTAACCTGATCATACATCAACACAGAAATATCATCCAAACTAAATCTGCCAAAGCACAGGATTTCTTTATCCCAAATGGATAAAGGTATAAGAAAAGTACAGTGAATGATTGTGCTTACATGAAAAATTAAGTTATGTCTTAATTCTGCTACTCAGAATCTCCTTAGAAGGATGCAATCTCAAAATCTGGAGCCTGTTGATGAAGATAAGATGGTATCTTCCTCTCTGGCATTGGGGAGAGTGTAGTGTGAATCTGACTGTTCTCCTGCAGCAATAGTAGCTGCACAGGGTAAAGACAGTTTCACACAGGTAGAGCCATATAATCTCTCTAGGTCTAAGCAAACAGCTTATTCTCTTGGAAATGAATAAATGAACAGATGAACACAGGGGTCTGGTATTGAGAACTCCTGTCGAGGTGCTATTCCATTTATCAGCAGCTACAGTTTCTCTGTTTAGACCTGTTATACAGGTATTACAAATTGCAACATTGCAATGAGTGTTGAAAAATCACATTTTCTCTAGTTTCAAGAACAGGAAAAGCTCCCATTTTTCTTCAGGGATAACACTAAGCAGACAGCCTCTGAATTAGGGTGTTGTTGTATGTATAAGAATATGGATAGACTGTACATTAAAATCCATTAAAGAATGGCTTTTTTCCCATTTCTCCCTTTTCTCTCAAAAAAAGTCAGGGCTTTTTAAATATAACTATGTGGACTAAATGTTAAGGGTCACCAGTGGATGAGTTGAACCCTGATTCATCCCTGTCCGACTAAAATCAGGCAAGAGTGGCTGCAGTCACAGAGTGAATACCAATCTGCCCTGTGATGAGAAGGGGTTTCAAGGTGTGCATGACAGGATGTCCTATCCGATGGCCTATAGTCTGCATATGTCTGATGGACATTCTTGTTGACAATAAGCCATGGCTGAATTAATCACCCTGCCAGACAAGGACAAAAAATGAGTTTGTCAGTGTTTTCAGCTCAGGTCTTGTAGATGAAGAGCCCTGGGATCTTATTTGAAAGAAACAAAAAGGAACAAATAAGATAAGGGCAGACAGCAAGGGCTGATGCAGTTTTCAGCCATCTCAGGGATTTGGAGTGCTCCTGGAGTACCAGATCAGGAAAGTTATACTTTCCAACCTGTAGTTAGGACTTCCCACACCTACTTTGACCAGAGATAGACAAGGGCTCCTACAGCAGTAGCATCTGACACTGCCTTGCTTTCCTCAGGACACAGGTCCCAGAGGCTATTGTTCTATTCCTGATGCTTTCCATGGTGCTTTCTGTGAGATGGTCCACTGTGTTTTGTCTCAGGCATTAGGCTTCTGCTCATCTGATTTTTCCTCCTCTCCCCCAGACATCTGCGTTCTCTCTGCCAGTCAGAGCGCCACCTTCACAGTATTTATCTGTCTTGGAATTCATCTGTTGCTCAAAGCAGCCCCATTTTATCTCTGTCATTTCACTTTTTCTCAAGTCCCTGCCACCAGAGTCTTCCACCCAGAATCTTGCTCCCCACGTGCTCCCATTTTTCCTGCCTCTTGGATGCGCTTTCCTCGCTTGTATTTGATATTTCCACTTCCATTGTGCTGTCTGTTGTGCTCCACCATTGCTTCCCCTGTCCTTCCCACAGTGCCTGCCTTTCAATTGTTTTTGACAAGGAGGGTAGTGAGCTTTTATCTGCTCCATCACTAGAAAAGCACTTTCTTTGTTAAGGTCAAAAATCCGATGGGTTTCTTACTCACGTTATCTAAATCTGTGTTACCCACTCCGGCTAATTCCAGAATCAAAGACCTCTTATAAAAGAGATCAAGCCAATGTGTGGGCAAAATGCTAGTGTTTTAACTCTAAATGTAGTATTTCATGTTTAGATGATCATTTTTACTGCTCAGGTAGGGTACTGTAGAATCAAACTCAACCCAGTTAATGACCATAAATAATAATGATGGCATTATTCTTTTGTCTTGTCCTTTACACACACTAATCTGCTCTGACAGCCAGCTTTGCGCTTTTATTAACTCTCCGTCAGCTGTAATCAGTGACGGTGAAGTCAGGCAGCAAAATTTACATGTGCCAAGTCTCACAGGTTTTTTTCCCCTGAATTATTTCAGTCTTCAGTTTTATGTATCTTTGGGATTGTGGTGAGGAGAAAGCATGGATGAGAGAGGGCACAACTGTGCTTTTTTGGCATGTTGGCTTATCACACTGAGCAGCATCTCAGGACAACTCTATCTTTGGTTACTCTTTCCCACCTCCCTTTCTCTTTCCTATTTTCAAGAAGAATAAATACACTCAGGATTTTTGAAAGTGTATGGCACATCTTTGATTAATTTTTTTACTTTTGAAAAGTCAGAATCCAGTGTTTGCTTGGGGAGAGGAGGAAGAGCTTAATGGATCATTTTCTAACCCTTGTGACAATGCCTGAGCCCATTTTGATGTATGATTTATGCCAGTTACTAATAGATTACCCGGAAGTTGATGATTAAAGTAGAAGTTTCTTTGGAGAAGGGTGAAATAACTGAGGTCAAGACCTCCTAGTGACCTCGAATGTAACTATTACCCTTCTAGGTTAGTTGCAATTGGAGATCAAAGTGTTGGTACAGGAAACATATTTGGTCCTGAGGTTGTCGGGGGCTGTTGTTTGACAGTGAGGTAGACGTGGTGGTTGGAAGGGAAATAAGTGTTTCTCCTTTGCTTGCAGATAAAGACAGGATAAAACTCTCAAACTGCATTTCAGGGTGAGATATTTAGATTATTTTTCGTAAGGAATTCTGCATCTTGAGTAGAGTAAAATATTACTTCCTAAACAAGTAGGGAAAAAATTCAGGGTGGTGGATGCAACTTTGAATGTGACGGCAAACTTATTTTTCTTTCTCATGTACGAAGCTGAGGAACTTTATCTCTGGGATAATGCTTTATCTCTGGGAATCCCATTGGTTTAGTTTCTTTGGGTGTCTGTTGCATGGGGGGAGAAGGGGCAGGAGCCTCAGTAGTTTTTACAGAGAGCACAGAACATTTTAGAGGTTGTCTCAAAGGGATGTGCATGTTCATCATGTGTTAATACAGCAGTGCTTTGCTGGGATGCAGGATGAAAAACTAGAAAAGCTTCTTTCTGACTGGCCATTCACGATGAGTGACTGATATCTCTAGACATTTTTTTACTTAGACTTTCGCAAGCCTTAAGGTAAGAGTGATAAATACTCCTTGTTACTCCAAATGTGCCTCATTTGCAGCTCGTGCTCAGTTTTTTTAACAGAGACCTTAGAATGCCTCTCACCTCATTGAATCCACAGAAAATCGGGAGCTACATCACTGGCATTAATAGAACCACTGCTTTGCACCTCTCTGAGCAAGCAGAAAAGCTGAGCTCCTGTTTCCTACTATGAAAAAAGCATCAGTACTTTCAAGTGTCAGTCAAGTTTCACACCATTTCTCACAGCTTTGCTTTTCCTAAAGCCTCACGTTTTCCTGATGGTGCTGCTGTTGCCCCACCTGTAAGTCTGCCTGCATGGGGGTAAGGGCCACAAGTCAGGAAGATCTGTGTTGGCAGTGCAGGGTATCACTCCTGCTTGTCCCATCTTATTTGTGTTGGCCCTGTGGAGGCGGAGGAAAAGCTGTGATGCCAGAGCCCCAAAGAAGAACTATGCAGTAGTCTTGTTGTTAATGGAATTACTTCCCAGAGCAAAACACACCCTTTCAATTGTGGCACAAATGTGCTGCCTGGGTTTTACTGAGGTGCTGCTGAAGAGTGTTGCTGTGTTTGGGAGATGCGGAGGTGAACTCTGTGCCACTCTCAGTAGAAGTGGGTGTCTGGCTCAGTGCCTGCAGACACGGGCTCTTCTGCATGTGTGGAGCCCCAAGTGCTTTGTCTCCGAGCTGAGCCTAGATCCTTTGAAGGCATTTTTTAGGTCAGGGCTTGAGTTTGTGCTAGGCTTTAACACCACCTTGGCTGAAGACCATGCTGTAAAGATGCTGTCCTAATAGAACATGGGTGGTATTTCAGGAACGCATTGAAAGATCTGCTTTACAATGTGTCTTTCTTTTTTTTTTCCTCTTGGTGTGTTTTACTGAGCTGATCAAGTTGTAAGACAACTTTAAATACACAAGGGCTAAAGCTTGCTCGGCAAGAATGGGTGCTTGCAGTAATGCTGGAGTTATCAGAAGGGCTTTGTTGTACTTGAAGGACTATTGCTGAGCTCTACTGCAAATATGCCATGACAGCAGGTACTACAAAAATAGCAATGAAAACTCATGATAATAGCTCAGGCAGCCTTGCTGTGGTGTTCTGATGGTGTATTGGTTCTTTTAGTTTTGATTGAAGTTGCCATAAGGGAGTTACTGAAAAGTGACTTCTTGAATAGCAAGAATCCCTCCTGAAGGGATTATCAAAAAGAGTTGAAAAATGCCTGCAAGATTAAAAGGGTCCTATTTCTTTTGTGTGTCACTTAGATGATTTTCCCCATTTTCCAATCGCCTGAGTATCCTTGGTTTTTACTGTGCATTTCTGGAAAACGTTCTTCTGTTGAGATATGTGTTAATGAAATGTCTCATCCAGAACCCAGGCAAGGTTTTCTTGATACCCTTTTGTTTAACAAGTTAATGATAAATAAAATAAAATACACAAATGATTGACCACCCTTTAAAATGTGTTCAGCTTCATTTGAAGTGAACATGAAAATTTGTGTTTAGATGTGCTGATAGAAGCAGTTTCTGCCTTATTGCCAATAGTAGGCAAAGTCTGCGTGTTTTTTTTTTTTTTTTTTTTAAGATGTTGATAAAAGCTAGGGTTGACATTTTTAGGTGTGGTGCAAGCTGTCTACATTCTGGATCCTTCTTTAGAAGAATTTCCAAATCAGTGCTGATGCTTGCCTTCAGACTGCTTTTCAAAACTTACTTTCAAAACTGCCTTTCATTATCCACAGAAGTCTAAGAGAAAAGGAGACTTGTGGCCCTGTATGAAAAGGTAAACAAAAATAAAACATATTTCCAGCAGTAAACCCATATATTTTAACACAACTCGCTTTTGTGCAGTGTAACACTGATTATACCAACATTGTCAATGACTTATTTCTTCCCAGTTAGAAAAGCTGCTCAATTTCCTGTGCCATCTAATAATTTCTTTCACACTTTGTGTGGCTGAAATAGTCAAACTGTGCTGTCCACTGTGGGAACAGCTGTATGTTTCAGTACTGCTGAGACAGAGTTTAACAGCAATTAGTTGTTCTTTTTCTTTTTGTATTCATAGTTCACATTTACAAAATGTTCTTCAAAACTAGTTCAATTCAAGGCTTATTTCCATTTGAGGAAAGCTGGGAATTTGACCTAGCTTTAGGAGTCAAGACATAAAATAAAATGAAGTATCAGGCATGCAATAAAATCATACACCCTGCAGAGCTGTTTTTGTACTCTTGTGGGATGGCTTTATTTCAGTCCAGATAGTCACTGATATGCTGCAGAGAAGGGAAAGACAAAAAAAAAAGCTTTAGACAGTAAACCAGATGCATTTATGCTGGGTAGTTTGAGGAAACCATATCTCACTGCTCCTATTTGTAAGCAGACTTGGATTTGAAAATCCCTGTGGACCACTTACTAATCAGCATATTTGCCTTAGTTGCAGAATAGAACCTGAAGTTTGGATAACAGGCTTTCTCCTGCTTCTTTTCACTGTATCCAAGAGGCTTTAGAAGAAGCCCAGGGATTAGCTGACCACCCTCCTTTCCTGCACTATGCCTGGGCATGATGGGGCTAGTACTGGGTGGGGAGGGGGGCAGGGTGTAATTCCATTGCATCCCACTCCAGCAAGCAAGCTTGTGGAGGAAAAGTCACTGTCTTGCTTATCTGCTCTCTCTGTGCTAAGGGTATGGCAGAATTTGCTGTTACACCTGATGGTATCTGAGGGAAGGCGGAGGAATTTGCTCCTTTGCCAGAGCATGTTTTGCAGTTCATTGCACTATTATAAATCACTTTACTCAGCTGTAGTTCATGAATGAGTATTGGGGGTGGAGGGGAGTAGAAAGGGGAGGGTGTGGAGGTTGAGTAGGGTTAACAAAATTTGAAACAGATTTACTGAAAGCTCTTCAAGAGTAAATAAAAAAGACAGCCCAGCTGCTGCTGTTCTGCAACACAGCAAACTATAAGCTAGAAGTCCTAGTAATTAGTTTCATTTGTAGGTGAAAAAAGGTCTTTGAGAGTGTCTGGTATTAATTATCATTAAGGGTTAGTCATCATTTCCATTTGAGAAACCTATATTTTTTATTTTTAGCTTAACGTGTTGTCAGCTTACATGCAATTAAAGGACCCTCAAAGCAACCGAACCACACATGCCACTGGTACAACTTTGCCAGCCTGTCCCTGTCCCAGACCCACAGTGTCCCTGGCTCTGTGGCACTGCAGTGACAGGCTGCTGGTTGCAGTAATAATGAAAGTGATAAGCAGTGTGAGGGCCTTGCTCTCGACCTTCAGCTGGCCTGGCTGCAGTGGCAGGGCTACCTCAGGTGGCTCAGAAAGAGCTTGTAAATCTCAGGTGAGGTATGTGAGTGGAGGCTTCACAAAGAAGAGAGAAATGTGAGGTATCTGTGCAGTTTCAGTAAGACTCATCCTCCTTTGTGCTCTGTCATACCTCCTTTAAAATGATTGAAGTTAGTTTTCTACCAAAATGGCCTCAATCTGTTTTAACTTAAAAAACTCAAACTCCAGATTTGCTTTTCAGCTTTGCCTTGTGGTAGGATTGGTTTGTGTTTGTTTTTATTTTAAATGTTCTCTTACATTCTGAATTACAGCCTCGGCCTGTCACAGCGCTGTATATCTGCTACAAATGATCTTTGTTTATCTTGTATGTGAATTTTGAAGTTCTATTGATTTGCACTGTGTTCGTAGGGAAAGGCTGGTTTTATGCCTAGTAATTGCTTTATGGTGGGCAATAAGGAATGGAAGAGGAAGGATTTGAGCTGGCTTAGTAAATATGTGAGTGGAATCCTACTTCTGTTGAAGTTTTGCCACCAACTTAAACGTAGCCAGGCTCTTACTGCTTCTGAGTAAACCCCTGTAAGATTTTGGTAATTTGATCTCCTTATCTCTAAATGGAGCAACTATTAATACTCTTCTGGCAGATTTTCTTAATCCAAGATAGGAAGTGTTATCTGGCATATGTGATGTAATGCCTGGCTCCTGCACTGTTCAGTGGAGCTTGTCAACAGAAAATATTTGGGTTGGCTGTTTCTAAGACCTGAAGTAATATTATATCACCTTGGCTAGTTACGACATTAGGCTTTTCTTTTGTTTCTTCATAGATTCAGGAAGAAATATGATAGCTTTGTCAGTAACGTGAAATAGCAATGCTTCCAAAGGAACTCTACCCTGGAAGGATTCCCTAACTATGGTGTATGTGATGTGCAAATTATAATGTCTATGCATATGGGTAGGCAGAAGAAACGGAACTATTTTGAGATATTTTTCCTCCAGTATTAATTAATAATGGCAGAACTAAAAATAGTCCTATGAATGTGCTCCTTTCTATAATATAGTTCTTCCATGAGTTAAAAAAAAACCAAACATATAGGCTATTTGTGGTTTTTGATTTGTGTGCCTCTCCCACTGGCACCAAGAAATTATCAAGCAGATGGAAACCTTCCACGCATCATAAGATTTTGTCCTGAAGAAAAAGCTGCACAAAAGGAATTGAAGAATAAAACAATGGTTATTAGTCTTGAATAGCTTTTATATATTATAATTTAACTCAGATTTACTTACTAGAATGGATTATTTTGAATTATTTCTGTATTAATGTTTCAAAAATCTCTGCTCATATGTTACCTTTCTCCTCTTTACTTATTCATGTACCAAAATGTGCGTCAACTGAATACTCTAAAGTGTAGTCAGCATAACACTGTTCTGAGACATCATCCACACTTCTATAGAGAAAAATCCTAATGTAAAAAAAAATCTGTTGGCTGGTATTAATATTAAATCATCCCCTGAGAAAAGCCCTCAGTGCTAATTAATGAATAATGAAACTTACAGGTTAAAAGATAATATTTGTCACCTCTATCTATTCATAAGAAGAACATTTTCATCATCAGATTCCATCAGAAACTACTAATTAAAGCTTCCTCTTCCTGCTCTGTGTTTCAGGACAGCATAGGGGAGGAAATTGCTGCTAAAGCTGAGATTTTATTCAGATTTTTCAGTGCAGTCCAATTTGCATAAAGTCTAATAAAGCTTTATTAAAATCTATTAACACTTGTCTATGGCAATTAAATTCAGTTTGCAATTTTGAATGATTGCATGTCATGCAAACTGAGATAAGGGATCATGGAGGGGTATCAAAGAATGAATTGTAATCCTGGGAAGGATGTGTGAGAGAAATGTTGTTCACAAGGCAGAAACTTTAGGGAAGAGTAAACATCATCTGCTTTCTAAAAGGCAGTGAGTAATTCTTGGGTCTACAGAGTTTCAATCATGGCTGCCCTCAGATGTTTATTTTAAAATATATATCTATGATATACAAGTCTGATTGAACATTGTGGTATTTTATTATAAAACCTGGAAGGCATTGTCCTCTAGAGAGAACTGAAGATTGTAACTAATATTGATTATTTAGTGTAGACTGTAAAAATCATAAGTTAAAATGGGGGTGGGGAAAGCAAGCCAAGGCAAGATTTAAAAGTTTTTTATAGATTTTTAAAGGTTTCAGGGGAACTGGTGAAAATTCAAATAACATTAATTCACAGGACTTTTAAAATTGCTAAGGTGTATACTGGATTTGTCTGTTTATCAAAGTTATGGCAGGAATGCTCTCAATACAAACTTGTGGAAAAGGTGGGCATTGATACCCACCTTTTACTACCCACCTGGTTTACTATCATGACTTGAAAATCAAACTCTATCTGTATTTCAACAGTGCAGCTCTTCCTGCTCACCTGTGGGTGAGTTAGGGCATCTCAGAGGACTTGGGCAAGCATCCTTGCAGGGTGATCTCCCATCACCCTTGTTCTGACTGCTTCCCCATGCTGGGAAATGAGGCAAGAACAAATGCGACTGCTGGTGGTCCCTGTACAGCCCAGCCCCAAGGGCTGCCTTTGTTTGCTGGTTGTGTTTGCTTTGGGAGCCATTTCTTCTGTATCTGGAATTCCCTCACATGAGCTGCATGGTCTTTGGGGTGATGAATCAGGATTGTGATTGTGAGAGTCATCCCTGTGTCAGTGTGAGAGCTGGAAATTCTGTATTATTATTTTAAAGGGAAGATTCTTAACTCTGCCCTGCAGCCTGGAGGTATCAGGCTGGAGGTCTCTGAGTGCTTGAAGACTTTCACTCCTACACCGCGTGTTCTGGGGGAGCAGAGGGAAACCCCAACAACAGTGTGGTGCTCATGGGTTTACTTTGCAATGACCTTCGAGGATTACATCACCCTGGAAGTCAGCTATTTGGCTCTCCCTGAAGAAATTGTCTGTCTCCATCTCAAATTGTCTGTTAAAACCACATAAAGGCTGGGTTTAGTTACTAGAGATAACCTTGGCAACAACTTCCTACCAAGACTGGTTATGCTTCAGTGAAACCAAAAGCTGTGAAAGCAGTACAGAGAGACTCCTGGGGTGGGAGATGATGCTCAGCTACTAAATATTCCTTTTCCAAGGATAAGATAGCCCCATGCCCTATCCAGAACCAAATGCAAAGATCTTGGCTTTGAATTTGCCTGTCTTCCTTGCCAGTGTGTTGTACACTACTTCACATGCATGGTGTAAAATGGAGTAAGTTTGCTTGCTACTAACCACGCTATTTTTCTTATAATCTTGAAGGTTTAAAGACACCTTAATTTAATGGATCTATTTTCTTAAATGGAAGGCTTTTACAGAGCATGGCCTAGGTGGCCATGCAAATATCTTGGTTGACAGGATGACAATGTTTATATAATTTTCAGGAAAATTACTTGCTAGGGCATTTTTAGTAGAAGTTTCTTTAATTTATTCATTAACATTTTCTTCTCTGTAGCCTGCTAAGTTGGAATTATGAAAACAATACCAGCAACATTCTGGAGTGTTCTTCAAAGCATTTTTAAAATAGCTTTCCAATACTATGTGGCAAAAAATTAAATGCACAATATTTTTTCTATTGTGCAATAGAATACACACAAGTATAATAGATTATAAATGTTTTCTAGGCATTTTTTAAAAAAATGACCTCCTAGTGCATCAAAGTTGCACCTTTTGGAAGTGATGCCATTGCTCCCAACTTTTCCTGGGAGACTGTTTATCTCTCACCACCCAGTCTGGGGAATATGACTGTTTTATATATTTCTGTATTTTTTGCATGACCCAAGTTGCCACTGGAGTTGGCAATAACCGAGGGTGTGCAAAAAAACAGTAGGAGTGGGTCCTCTGCTGCCACTGCCCCAAAGGGAGATGGAACGTGATGTTCTCTGTTTCTCAAGCTTTTGCTGCAGTTTGAAGAATTTTTATGAGGGGGGATTCAATTTGGCAAAGTGTATTTTGTTCTTTGTCTGTAAAACTGTTAGCATGAGAAGTATGCAGAACATTCTGAGACCTGGAGTGTTCTGACCGGTCGAGCAGCATTAACAGCACTCTTGCACTCCATCAATTGCTTCCCTCCTTGCTCTTGGGAAGGAACATACCCTTTACTGTTTTGGAGCAAGGAAGCTGGTAACACCAAAAACAATCTAAGAAAACTTGTTACGAGCACTGTTCTGCTACAGCCCAGGCACAGAAATAAAAGCAAAGTCTCCATGACAAGTATTTTGTTCTATGAGTTAAGACTTTTGCTGGCTGTTAAAGGGAAAACATCCAGATAACATATCTAAAATCTTAAGCACCTCTATATATACAAAGTGACCAGTGGAGACCTCCATCAAACATTCCTTTATTATTCCTCTCTCTAAAATTATTAATAACTTCTTGTTTTGCTTTTCCTCATCTGGCTATTTCTTGCCTTCTGAAGACTGTAACACCATTTCTTAGACTGGCAGCATTTTAGAATATGCTGAGCAATTTTTTTTTAAATTGTAATGTCTCTTGTTCCTTTCTACAGCTTGCATGCAGCTCTCTACATATGTTTTCATGTCTTTTTTTCTGTTTGCCCGCCCAGCTCTTCTGTGACAACTAGCTGCCTTTGCAAAATGCTTCTGGGTTTGCTTCATACCACATAAAGTCTAGGCAAATGAATGTTTTCTCTAATGTATTTACGTAGACTATTAAAAAGAAAACAAACCTAGGACAAGAACAAAATTAATCACTGGTTTATTAGTTTGGCATTGTTGCTTGCCTACAGAACTGCTTTATATCAAGTTTTTTAATAAGTAAATAAATAAATGACAAGCGGGAGTACCAAGCTTAGCCCAGCATGAGTATTGACAGTGGTTACTGCTGACAGCTCTTTACTGTTTCCAAACAACATGTTTCATTCCCTTAACTCCATTGTCATAGGGAATATGGCAATACCAAGCTATTCAGCTGAGACGCTTGCAATAAGGCACATTCATGGCTTTACTTTTGTCTTGACTTGAAGAGGTTTTGACGAAATTGTGCCGGGAGACTTCAGCCTGGCACCCCCGAGTCAGAGGCCATGTCCACAGCAGAAACTGGGGAGACCCAAGACGATTTCCCTGCAATGAGGCTGAGCTGCGCTATTTTGGGACAGCGCTCGTTCCTAGCCCTCTGATTTGATTTAATTCAAAACCACCAAGCAAACATGGAGGGGAAAATCCAGTAGTCCCACTAGCTGCAAAGATGCATCTCTTATTTTTGTCCAGAGCTTCCATTAATGCCAGGCTGGAAATACTCACCAGGAGGGGAATATGCTGCTCTATCTTGCCCCAGGGCTTACATAGCTGTGGCAGCAGCCCCCTGAATGTAATAGAAGAAATGTGTTGGCATAGCTGCTTAGGCTCTGCTTGGACACGGGAACAGGACAAGAAAATAGGATTCAGAAGACAAATTCACCCTTGCTGCTCACCAGTGCTGGGTGTGAATCAGGCTTTAGGTGTGTCTGTGTGTGATGTGGGGGGGCTTGTGCTCCCAGCTATGGGAGAACTGAGTGTGCTGTGTTTTCCTGAACTGTGTGGGGCCAGTTCTGGTGTAGGTAGGGTGGACATTCCCACCATTCCCCTGAATATAGCAGCCTTGCCAGCCTTCTCCTTCTTTATGCTCCCCAGAAAAGTCAGCTAAGTTAAGGGACAGGAGCTTCAAATTTTGGTTTTTTTTTTTTTTTTTTTTGGCTTGTTTGCTATTTCGCTTCTACCAGACTGAAACCTTTCACTTTTTGTTGGAATTTAAAAGCTGTTTTTAATTACAAGTCTTCATATTAACTTAGACATAATAATGTGAGATGAGAATTTCAGGCTGCCTTCAGCCAATGTAATTTTTACCTGGTAGGCTGGGAACATTTACTATGACTTCCACACTGCACTTTTACTAGAGTGGAAGGGAAGTGAAAATTTTGTTCTCTCAGTTTGCGATGTATCACACTGATTAATGAAACCACATGCAGACATATAGGTGGTTTTTTTTTCTTCTTATTTAACAACTTTAAAAGCAGAGAAAAAAATTTAAAAAGTGGTCTTTTACTTGTATAATATTGGATAGATTTCTGACATAAAATGCCCATTGGAACATATCTGATGCACCATGCTTTTATTTTTTGTTATTTTAAGCCAGATCATAATCATAGAATGATTTCAGTTGGAAGGGACCTTGAAGATCATCTGGTTCCAACAGCTCTGCCATGGGCAGGGACACCTTCCACTAGACCAGATTGCTTAGGGCCCCATCCAGCCTGGATTCAAACACTGACAGGATGTGGCACAACTTCTCTGGGCAACCTGTTGCAGTACCTCACCACCCTCATGGTAAAGAATTTCTTGATAATATCTAATCTAAATCTGACTTCTGTCAGTTTAAAGCCATTCCCCCTTGTTCTAGCTCTACGTGGCTTTGTTAGAAGTCCCTTTCCACTCTTCTTGTAGACTCCCTTTAGAAAATGGAAGGCTGCTCTGAGGTCTCCCTCAAGTCTTCCTTTTTCCAGGCTTCTCTTTCCAGTTGTTACATAGAACATATTGAGTTGGAAGAGACCCATCAGGATCAATGAGTCCAACTCCTGGCCTCCTGGCCCTGCGCAGAGTGCTCCAAGAGCCACACCATGTGCCTGAGAGCATTGTCCAAATGCTTCTTGAGCTCTGTCAGGCTTGGTACTGTGATCACTTCCTTGGGGAGCCTGTTCCAATGCCCAACCACCCTCATGGTGGAAAAGCCTTTTCCTGATATCCAAACTAAACCTCCCCTGACTCACCTTCATGCTGTGTCCTTGAGTCCTGTTACAGGACAGAATGAAGAGATCAGTGTCTGTCCCTCAGCTTCTTCAGGTGGTGCCTGTTGAAGGAAGTGTTGCACCATGTGAACCACAAGATCTGTGTCCTACATTTGTGGTGGCTGAGTATCACACAAGGAATGAATCTTTAAAATTTTTCAATAGTATTGAATAATTTAAATTGAAATTCATGCATGCCCCTGTGTAAGTAATTTCAAAATGTTTCTTTAGGAATGAGCTTATCCTAAAGAATTTAACCTTGCTGATATATCTGGGATATCCTATGGATGAGTTCCAAAAGCCCTATTCTTTGGTGTATGTGTGATATATGAGAGATGCCTTAACTTGAACTAAAAATGTGAATGGCTTATTATGGAATGGCCATCTTTTTCTTGAAATACCTTGTTTCAGACCTTGAAATACTAAAATTACGTGGCAAGATGCATCAGTTGTACACGGAAATTCCAGCACCCCAACAGCAGGTATTGTGGCAATGGGATTTGAAGATTAGCTGGGAGCTAGCTATGTACTAGGATGCCTTGGCTTATCCAAAAATGAAAGTGTATGAATGGATTTTGTTAAAATTTAGACAATCTTCTGTCTATATGTTATCACAAAAGTTTTCTTTGAAACACTTTTGTGATAACATATAGACAGCAAGCAAGAGGTGTTGTCTTTGCCCTTCAGTGTTTTGTTGAAAAAAAAAAACCAATATAAAGTACATCAGAAATGAAGTAAAAAAAAAGATGTGGACGCAAAATGCTTTTAAAATTGACTTTTAAGTCACTCAAAAAAGTTTTCAGTTTGTTGTCTGAATAGAACAAAATTTACAGCTGAAGTGAGGGAAGGATGGGTTGTGGGGATATTTCACTTGTTTTTATGGAAGCATTAATAAGATGATCAAAAAAAAATTGAAAAATGGGCAAGAGCTAGGGCAGCCTAGGGAATTAAAAATCTGATTAATGCTAGGACTCAGACTCACGTGCTCAAGCTGCAGCCACCAAACAGAACATAGCTCCTACTGATGTGAGTGATTACCTGAAACCACAAATTTTTTTGAAAAGGGAAAAAAAAATGAGGAGAAAAGAACTACCTTGTTCTTAAGGTAAATCTAATAGCTTTTATTGCTACTGCTGTTTAAATATTAGCTTTGGTAGTTCACTTGCCAGAAGCAGCACTCACCGTATTTCATTGAAGATAGCTGAAGTTCCCCTCTGTAGTTTGTATATCAAAAGGGTGCTCTCCTGGCAGCTGTGAGAATGTCACTGTGCGTGGTATGCAGAGGTGTAGCAGCTGGCCATGTTTACTCTGCTGGGACTCTGTGTCTGCACACAGCTGTGTGTGCCTACCTGTATGTGCATTTATGTTTATAAACCCGGCATTTTCACAGTGACCTTCTAGTGAGGTTGGTTCTTATGCTTAGGTCCTCTGAAGCTGAGTGACAGGAAGATATCTGAAGGAAGACAACTTCCACGCCTGTTGGTCTTCTGCTGATTGTAATGCTCTTGATTCATTTAGAAGCAGCTGGCGGCTCTAAGACCAGGAGGAGGGCTTGAACAGACTCTGCAGTATTTGTGGGATCATGCTGTGTGTGGATTGACTTCCCAGCTCACTGTGCATCTAGTCAGGGGAAGAGGACAAAAATATCTGAATCTATTTACAGTGTGAATGTAGAAGCTTGAATCCTGAAGAATTGCAGTGTTATTTTTTTTTTTAACTATCTTTGTGGCTGATTTCAAGGAAAGGTTTTCCTTTTACTTTCCTCAAGAAATGTCTACAAGAAAGTATCCTGTTGCACTTTCTTCACCAATAATTTTTTTGGTAATTTTCTCTCCCTGACATGTACACCTCTTCCAGCTTTGTTTTCTTCTGAAACTGAAGCCCCTGTTCCCTCCTGCAAGATCAGAGCTTCCCTGTGATCCATGAGAGTTATATGGCATGAATCCTCAGTGGCTCAGCTGGCATATTGTGGTCATTAAAGGTGATATGGATGGGAAAGTTGGTGTTTCTCTCTCTCTTTGGAACAATAAGAGCTAGGAGGCAACTGCATTGACCAAGGGCTGTTTAAGCCCTTGGCTCAAGGCAGAATGGGGCTCTGGGAGACCAGGGTGCCTCGTGGAGGGCTACAGCTCGTGGTGTCTCTCGCTGCTAGGCTGTGATGCTTCAACATGATGCTTGCAGCCCTGGCAGAGCCTTGTTTCTCTTGGTCTTGCAACTCATGTGGGATCCTTTAGAGTCTGAGAGTGAGCTGGGAGGCTTTTTCTGCTGTGGGACTTTAAGCTTGTTTTCCTTATTTCAGACCTGGTGCTTGTTTTCCTGATCATTTTCATGAGCTTGGTGTTGTCAAGGTCTCTGACCTTCTGCCAGCAGTGATCAAAGTCAGGCAGATGCTCAAAAATTGCTGGGAGATATATGGATGGACACACACATGCACGTACTCAGCATGATTGCATTAGCCTTGTCTTCTTAAGAAACAGATGAAAGCTATATAATTTAATGGTTGGATGAGAGTTCTGTGAGTGGTAATGAGAACAATGCAGACTCTGCCACACCACACAAAGAGCTGGCTTCTGAGGGCCTCTTTGAAGTGTTGGGGACAAGCACAGCATTGCAGTGGTGAGACGTCTGCAGCATGAATAAACACGTGTTTAGGCATTGTTTAAGTGATGCTGACATTTGTCTGTACCTGCTTTCTGTACAAACATCTGGCTGGAATAAGCCCTGTGGGACAAAGGCTTCCTATGGGCCTTGAGCTGGTAGAGACAGAGGCTGAGACATCAGCGGCCCTAATGACAAGCTGTGGCCCCACACGTGTGTTTTACGTGGTTGTTCAGGGCTTCCCTTTCCATTTCTCAGCCGTTGCACAGATTTCCCTAGCCCCAGTTTCCAGAGCCTGCAGGAGCTGACGCAAGAGCTCTGAAAAGTTGCAAGGACTGGTGACTGAAAATGCAGTTTTCAGCTGTCAAACAGAGCAGCTGCTGCAGCAGGCTGGGCAACTCCAGTGGGCATGTTTCACTCTGCCTGGGTGTTCTCCAAATCCTATTCTGGGAATGAAAAACTGGGTCCCATGATAAAAATCATGCTGTTGTGTAGTTTTTCAAAGTGAAGCCAGCAGGGAAATGTGTGAGAGTTAAAGTTTTCAGGAAGAAGAAAGGAGATTTCTGATTCTGTTTGAATTGTCTTAAGCTATAGGTATCACCAGAGGGTCACATATATTGACTATCTAGCTTCTCTACCAGAACTCACAGTGGTACTGAAGTTAAGAAGGGTCAGGTAAAAAAAGCTAATTTTACTTTAGATAAGGTGAAGAAGATCTAGTGTTTCAGCTAGAAATATTTTATATTTCTTGCAAATATGCACGGATTTTTCACTGTAATATGACAGAGGAAATAATCTTTTTGAGCATGGTGACATGCAGAATAGCGTGTGCATGTATCTTGACCTGTGGGAATGCTTTTTGATCTCTAATTACAGACCATTGGCTGAATATTGTAAAAAGTCTCTATTATATAGATATATAAAGCCTTATTGGTACATGCAAGAGGAGAATTGTGGGGTATTTTTCCTCTGGCTTTCACTTGCTTAATCATGTAAGTTCCAGATTTCTCTTATATGAGTAACTATAATAAAGTCTGTATAGCAGTGTTTCTGTTACTGCTTAGAGGTGTTTCACAGAAGTCACCTATCCAACCACTTTGATGCCCAACTCAAAGATATGCGCTTTGCTCTGCCTGTGTTTCTGTTCTACCCATGTGGATTTCCACCTTGGGTGTGTGCCTGTCTTTTGGCTGCCTGGCATGCCATCCTGCTGTGGGTCCTGGCTGCACTGGGCATCTCCCTGCATCAGGGGAAATGCATCTCGATCCCATCAGACATGCACCATAATTTCATATATGGCTTCATCCCTGGGTTTGTTCCTATAGCTTTAGCATCATTCTTATACCTGTGAAATTCATGCTCAGTGCAATGAGAAGGATTTTGACAATTACACCTGGACCTTTCAGGGAATATTGCTTTTATTTGACTTTATCATAATTTTGGCATTTACAGCTCCTCGTGCAACAGTGAGCTAAGAGACTGCAATAGCGTTCTTGAAGCCTCAGATCTAGTTAAAATAATAATTAATGGCTACTGCAGACTTACTTTGCTCTTCAGCCAAGAAGGGATCAGTGCTGGGAGCCAAATCTGAAAGCTCATCACAACCACATGAGATGGAAAAGCAGTCTCTGAGACATATTGATAGCTGCAGATGACAGAAATGATATTTATTGCCATGGACAGTAAAATTTATATATATTAAAAAAATGCAAACTTTGGAGAACGCTGGGAAGCACTGACAGGAAATGCCCCAGAACAAATTTCTGCAAGAAAAAGTGGCTGGAGGAAGCAGCTTCAATGAAAATGGTTTATTTGTTCTGATCTGTGGGCCAAATGATAGAGTACAACAGAAGTCAGCTTTTGAAATATCATTTCTCTTCCCCCAGTAGAAGTTACCTCAGCTTTGGTACACAGCATAAGCGCAGCTTTGTAATTAGAAATATTGATGTATTTTCAGAGAAGAGAACTGTTTAACTGAAAGCATTATGAAATGTCCAAAAATGCCTGGGTAAATATTGCCCTTTTCTTTTGATCAAGTAAATTTTGTATATCATCCCCCATGTTCCCTCCAACATGAATTTCAATATTTAAGAAGTCTAGCCAAGTATTAAGTGTAATACTAGTATTACATAGTAGAAGATTTAAATTATAGCTTGTCTTTGATTTTTCCACCCCAGCTGTTGCTTTCTGATGCTGCTGCCTAAATACCGGGAAGCAGAACTAAATTTTTAGTAAGAAAAATGAAGTAGACTGCTTTTATAGGTGAAACAGGGTAAACTGTTTCATAGATGTTTTTACGCATAAATTTTTCAAGACATAATAGTTACTACAGCTTAGAAATTTTGGAAAACAGGAATGGAAGGAGTAGGAGCTCCTTCATAAGTTTGGAGTTGCGCAATTCTACTTAAAAAGAAATAATATAATATGCTTATTCTGTACATAGGTGCATGCCTTTTATCTTTGGTCTGTCAGGAAGAGGTGAGGAAGTGTTTGCTCCTGATTTTTTGTTCCTTTGGTATGGCAGGTAGAGAAGCTACAAAGAGAAGAGTTTTGACAAATTAAACTTGTGTCAAGCTAGAAATTCTCTTGAAAACTGGTTTATATAGAAAACCTGCTTTTGAAACTGCACCTCAGCCAAGTTACTTTCTGCAGAAATCTTTTGACTCCTCAGATAAGGAGGAAAATTGAAGAAAGTGCAGTATTTTCAACAGAGGTGAAAGATTTTAAAATATTGTGAACGTGGACATGAGTTTATTGCCTGAAAGACTGGAGTGGAGCATCTTGAGGAAGGCTGTGGTGAGTGAGTGGCTCAGGGAGCAGAGTGCAGTGTTTTGGGACCCCAGACAGGTGCTGAGGACAGGATGAGAGTGGCCAAGCTCTACCAGCAGTCAGGGTGACCATGAGTCAGTGAGGTACATGAGACAAGGAAATGATTTAATACATGCATATGTCATGTCTAAAATACATTCATATATATATATATATATATATATATATATATATATATGTATGTTTGTATGTATATATAAAATGCAGTTGAATTATTTGAAATACTAAGATAAAGAAAAAAGTGACTGTAAAAGTCAGAGTCATGGAATCATTAAGCTTGGAAAAGACCAAGTACTTGCAATAGAAAACATTGATGAAAGAGTAGTTAGGGGAGGAGAAAAGTAAAGGGAAAAAGCTGGCATTTCTTGTCTTATTTTGCAAACTTCACTGTGGTAGGTAGATGTTCTAATCACCAAACTGTCAGCTGCTTGTGCAAACTTGCAGGCTGTGACCCCAGCCCAGCTGAAGGGAACAGCAGAGCTCCTGTTGACTGGGGCAGGGTCAGACTCTGCTCCAAAGCTGTGTTTTTTCCGTCGCCAGTCACAGCAAATCCCCAGGGCTCCAACAGCTTTGGGCTTGGATCTGGCTCCCTCCTGGCTTTGGAGAGGCAGGGTTTGGTGGGTGGTGTCTGACCGTACAAAAGAAGAGAAGAAGTGGCAGGGCTCTGTACCTGTGAGATCTGGAGGCACAGAAAGCACTGTGTGTCACGGCTGTTTAGGCTGCTGTGCACTTAGCACTGGAAGTTTTATAGAAAGGCAAAATATACAATTCAATTACAACTGCTGCAATGCAATCCAAGTTGATCTAGTTTCTCCCACATGAGCTGACCACAATTTTAAGCTTGGCATAGCCTGAAAGCTTGAGGAATGTATTTCCAGTAATTGCCAGGCCACTTCATTGTTTCTGTGTATACATAAACACTAGGCTGTGATCATAGTGGTCATGCTTGAGCTGCTATCTGAAATTCACTTGTGCTATAGGGATTGACTAATCTGGTTCATACTGACAGCAGTTTCCATTTACTGTATTAGCTCTCTTTGACTGCTAGCGCTGTGCGACTCCAGCTCGACGCGGAAAACAAAAACTGTTAAGAACTACGAGGCACACGAGTCACGCAGCACAAAACCCATGTGTCATCACAGGCTCCTGACTTGTCAGCTCGGCAAATCAGGCTGGGTTGCAGGAGATCCATCTATAAGATGCCAAGACTACCAAGCACCTAGTGAGGAACAACAGGCAGTCGTTTAGTTTTAAAATATATGGCAGAGGAATAGCAAAGTGTTGGTCTTCTGCAGTCTCAAGACATGCTCTTACTTGGCCTACATAAGCTTCTCCCTTGTTTTCTGTTTCTCTGAGTACTGTGTATAAGAATATTAATCCCTAAAATCTGCATCCTTTTGTTCCCAACCGAAGTCCCCTGTGAAGTCGGTAGGTTAGGGTTTTTTTCCTGTTTCAACTTCAGTCTATGCAGCTGTTACAACTTCTCTAGTGCTGGGCAAAATAAAACTCCCAGTTAAAATTGGGTGCACTTCTTTATTCCTTCCTAGCAAATCTATTTCTTTTAAGTTTTTCTCAGGATATTGATTGCTGGTAATTTAATGTGTCTCAACCGTGAAAAGCTGTTATGACAGTTTCACATGCTATTGCAGTCTTTTATTTCCCCATTCACAGACAAAAATGGAAGATTTTCCTCACTGGACTATAATATATAATTCATCTAACATTACTCCACTCAGTAGCCAGATGCTGCAAATTTCAGCAGTTGGACCATTATTTTAAAAGAGCCCAGTCTGTAATTATTTGACCTGTTCTTTGTTACACTTCCATAAAACAATTAGCCCAATTAAATGAATCTTCAGGTAGC
Source organism: Setophaga petechia (assembly GCA_024362935.1). Classification (NCBI taxonomy): domain Eukaryota; kingdom Metazoa; phylum Chordata; class Aves; order Passeriformes; family Parulidae; genus Setophaga; species Setophaga petechia. The sequence goes on from JANCRA010000008.1 coordinate 5,329,248, forward strand.
AGAGCCAAAATTTATGGAAGGATGCGATTAATTACTTTGAAATTCTGCACATATAATTTAGCTTGTGCTTAGGAGAGAAGTAGAAAAATGTTTGGGATCTTCAGCATCCTTGCCAGTCACATCACAGGAGCTGAGGTCTCTATACAACACAGATAGAAATAAAGTGTCTATATCTACCTATATCTACCTTTCTGCACACCTCTGGTGCCAGTCCAGTCCCTGACAGCTGTCACTTTGTTAAGAAAAGGAAAACTTATCAGCTCTCTCCCTGCTGCAGCTGCTTCTCCATTTTGGATTGAGCTCTCCCTGCTGGGGAAAGTGGTTTTTCCAAGGTCTCCACACTGCTCTGTAGAGTGAAAAGGAGACCACTGTAGGTCCATGGGCAGCACCCACTGCTTTTCTCTGGCTCCCATCACAAAATAGCAGGCTCTTTCTGCTGCCAGCCAGTGTGGCTTAAGAGGTAGAAATACCTGATGTGGAGATTAAAACTGAAGTGCTCTACATAAGTACGTGAAGGATGTTATACAAGGAAAATAAGTTCATGTTGTATTTACTTTTCCTTGAGAAGCCTGTGCTGCATTAAGTATGCTGTTGAAATAGGGTGCCTGACCTCAGAAATGTTAAAATTAATAGTAACTTGCACACTTTTTCTCAGTGCTGGCTGGGGGAATTTTCCCCATTTTTGTTAGCAGCATCCCCAGCCTGCCTCCCTGACAGTCCTGGCTCCCTGTCCTCTGCAACACTGACTTGTCTCTCCTGGGGTCTGGCCAGCAGTGGCTCAAGGTTTTGCCCCTGTCAGTGCTTGACTGCTCTCCTGGCTTGAATGAGAAGAATAAATTGGGGTGACAAGTTATGGGCTGATTGATATGAAAAGTTACCAAATTATTTGTTGTCCTTGTTTCTTAGTGGCAAACCTTATTTTTTGCCTTTTCTGTAGATCAGGGGAACTGAGTGCTGTGATGTAGCCATAGGGAGCTCTTTTCTGTCTCCAAAATAGGTGTTTGTGAGGTAGTCTTTGATGAAGATGTCACTTCACACTGTGAGATTTTCCACATTGCTTTCTTTTAGCTAGATTTCAACTCAAGTACTGTAGGAAAAAGTAATAGATTAAGATGTGTCACCCAAAGCAAAGAGTGATTTATTCTCTAGTTAGTTGATATTGATGTGAAATTATCAAGTCCATTGTTAGTGAAAGACGAAAGCTGGCATGATTTTAGTCCAGCTAAATTCAAATATATGGTTCCACAGAAACATGACAGAGTACTGCGGTGATAGTTACAGACATACAGAATAAAGGAGAATTTATGGGTGTGGGGCTTTTTTCCAATGGCAAACAAGGGCCAGTTTGAAAGAAAGAGGAGGAGGGAAGAGTTCAAAAAATAAAGAAGTGATCCAATATTCCGTATGCAGAGAAAACAATTTCCATGCCTCTTATCAAAAATGTGTTAAATCAGCTAACATTGATATAACTTCAAGCAATTAGGAGCATGCTAATAATGATATGAGTCTTCAGCTGTAAATAATTACGCTGCCTCAAGGCTATGCTTTAATTTTTGGCTTGCTGTATCTATAAACAATAATCAAACTGCAAAGCTAGTTGTGTTGTTTTTGTTCACAATTTGTGAAATGATTTCTGTACCCTACAGTGATGCTGATGGCTATTTTGACCTTCAGGAACTCCGGCCTGTGAGGCTAAGAGCTAATGTGTACTTCCATCGATCTGAGTTACAGGCACACAGCAGGTTCCTGTGCCTGTTCTTCACAAGTACAAAAGCTGCTATCGTCAATCAGTGTGTGTTGTGAAAAGGGGGCTTGCTGCTGAGACTCAATAAATAGGGACATTAGCAGGAAATGTTATAATTGCTGCTACCCACATCTTGTTAATGAGTAATGTACAGTTAGACTCCATGCAATTGCAGCTAAACTGTTTATACAATTTATTCTTATGTTGCAACTAACATTTAACATAATGAAGTATCATAATTGCAGCCATTAAAGTCAAGATTAAGATTTGTTTAATTAGAATTAAGAAAATGTAGAATAGACTTTGAAAATGTAGGGTTTACTGGGTAGAACGTGCAGCATGTAGGGAAATTCAGAGAATGGGTATTAAAGAGCTTTGTTTGTAGAAAAACCGTGCTGATGGGTCACAATTCTCCTGTCACTTACCCCACTTTTGGAGCAGCTCCGTTGAAAAATAAGCAACACAATGATGCAGGTGTTAAAATGGAAACACAAGCTGGCCTTGACTTCTGACTCTGATCTTAAATCCTCTGATCAAATGTAAAATAATATTTGTTTAGAAGGCAATGTGTACTCCTATTATTAGAAGGCTTTCTATTTCTGTGTTAAATCACTCCATTCAAATGCAGACCCTCTGCTTTCTCCCTGATGGGAATCTGAAATAACTTTGCATTAATGGGGAATTAGGAAAGGAACGACTCCTTAGACATGACACAGAATGGTCATGTGTATATAGTGTTTTAGGAATAAAGTGAGTAATTGCTGTCAACTCTCTTGAAACACTCTAGAAATAGAAAGTCAGATTCAAGCAAGCTCTAGCATTTTAGGAAAAACTGAAACCAGACCCATAAAGTAGCAACTGTGTAAGATATTTGAAAATTATAATCTTCTTTTGTAACAACATTCATAGATGACAGAATCTTAAGGCTTATATATAGAATAAAATCCCATGTCTGATTTCTGATGGAGCAGAATAGACAATACACTGGAAAAGTCATGTTGTTTTTTGCCACAGCTCGATTAGCTGGGAAGGGCCATTGAGTGGGATAGCTCTCCCAGGGCTGTTATGTCCACAGGAAACACCAAGACCACCATCAATAATCCCACTTCCACGTAGAGAAAAGTTTTCCCACATACAAATAATGTTGTGGTTTTGGTTTGACTGAGAAATGACTATTGATGGAAGAACCTGTGTTTTGAAAAAAAATTTGCAAAATTTGTTTTACTTTCACATTTTTATTTGGATTTTTTCTTTTCTTCTAAAGGCAACTTTAGAAGAAAAGAAAAATCAACTGGTTAACTTGATGTTGTAAGGTTTAGCTGTTTTGTTTTGGGATGCTGTGAATTCTCTTGTGAACAGAGGGCATTGCAGATCATAACAGTACAGGATGCTCAGAAAAAATATAGGTATTTTTATTATTTTCATTATTTCTAGAACATTTAAAGAAAATGTGTTACATTCGGGTTGTATTTTCAGTTTACTGAGTAAATGTATTACTATAAAGGTTTTGATAATGGCATATTAAGAAACTCACTGATCATAAATGCTGTAGTCAAACACGATAATTTATGCAGAGAATAATTATAGATGACAAACAGAAACAAGGGCCAATTAGGACGATTACTGCGGTAGTGTCAAATCAAATGAAGTTTTTATCATTCCTGCTTTCTCTAAAATAAATCACAACACAAACCTGTTGGTCAGCATTTTGAATAAAGGAACTGAGCAACTCTGAATATTGTTATGATGCTGAAGGTTACCGACAAAGTCAGTGCTGGTTATCTGAAATTTAGAAGCCCATTGATTCCCTTTAGAAGGATCTCTATAAATATGGAATAAAAATTGACATTGATTTCCTCTTTTGGGGGGGAACCCTTGTACTGTAAGATAAGAGATATATTCAAGTGGATTTGATTAAACTTGCAAGACACAGGGAGCTGTGCAGTTCTTATGTGTATGTTTTTTGGCTTTCTTTCAAAATATACAAACTAGGAGGTCTGTGGCAGCATTGTTAAAGGCTGTTTTTTTAAAAGAAGATGAAACATTACTAGGTGAAACATGGTAATCCTGCTCTTCTACATGAGGCATGCACAGGTAGCATGGATTCTCCCAGTCATCACTTGTTACCTGAATGATTTTGTTTTGAAAGCTAAGAACCATTTATGGTTCCCTTTTCTGAGCTTTTGAAGAGGTACTGAAATATTTCCATGGTTCTTTAAAGACCCTTTCCACCTCATAATTTATTTTCAATTATCCTTCCTATTTGGAAGGCCCAATTCTAAACTGGCTTGGAAAATTCTCCTTTTCTTTGTAATCTGTTGGGTAAGTTGACCTTCCCTTTCTATCCCAAATCATGGCTCAAGGTACCAGGCTCTGTTCTCTCCTAACCTCCAAACTGTCATGCCAGTAGGAAGCCTAAAACTTAGGGTTTCCTGGAAGAGGACTGGAAAGAGCTGTCTGAGTTATCCAGTGAGGCCTTGGTAGTCACAGCTCATGACTAATCCAGAGAAAAATGCCTGAGAGTCTGTCAGTATGGAGCTCTGAGCTGCTGTGCCAAGCCCCTCTTGAAAGCTATAGAGGCTGGTAAGATGCACTCTAATGTAGGTCTTCTCATCAGTGTCCTGGGTCCCTGCAATAGCAGGAGATTTTCTGAGGTAGATTGCCCTGGTGGTTACAGGCAGGGACAAAAATTACTTCCCCAGTCATTGCCGAATGGATCTAAGGAAATTTCTTGCCTTACTCTAAAGATGAGGAACTAAGGTTAGTCCTTTGTGAGAGGAACATGCCAGGCAGGTTTTTAATTGCACTAGGATCACCAGTCCACCATGTCTCTACCAATGAAATCTCTTTTTGTCTTCCTCCTTAAAAATCAAGCTAGGCATGAAATAGAGTAGGGGAATAAAAACTGCCTTTGCCCTCTAATCTGCTTATAGCTGAAATTGATAATTTTACTCTAGAGTGCTCCAGTTCCCTGAAAAAAAAAAATTGTTCTGGATCTTCAGGCAGATATTGTAGAGGTGAAGCAGACACGTTAAGTGGTATTTTAAAGTATTATAAATCAGAATGTACTCAGGATCTTTCTTTCTGCCCTTTGGAGAAGACCCTTTCCCGAGTGACACAGATTCACTGTCTTTTACTTAGCTGAGGCCTTACTGGGGATTACTTTACTTCCTAGCCCTGCTGGGTGTGTTTTTGTGGGGTTAAAAATATGACAACAATAAGCCTGATGCAAATTGTATCTCCATTAAAGCTATTGTGCCAGAGTAGGTAGCACAAAGGGTTTCTAGCTGAGTGCTACCCCACTGAGCTGTGTTGTTGCAGCTTTCTTTGTCCGTGGCGCCTGGGATGCCGGTGTCCTCAGCTGACTCCAGCTGAAATAGGCAAAACAACTCTTGGCAAATCTTCATGTCCCACTGCAGGACTGTGCCCACAGCCAGAAGGGGATGCTCAAAAATGACCTAACCCCCCTACTCCTCAGCCAGACCTCTGTTGGCACCCCAGGAAATTAGGGTGTGTGACCCCTGTCATGCCCTGTGAAATTATTCCTGGTTTTTTATATCTCATGAAAAAGACAGCTTTTCTTTTGCTAAACTTGGTGATCTGGTTAAAGAAAGTGTAAAATATATTTGTTGTCTTGCAGCAAGAAGGGAGAACTTAAACTGTTATAGAACGTCTCTTTAGCTAGGAGTTCAATGATAATGACTGCAGAGAAGCAATTTTAGTACTTCCCAATGATTACAGGTTTATAGTTTCATAATTATTTAATGCTCGTTAGATATATCTATTTAAGCACGCTTCTTCTGATGCAAGATCTCTTGCTAAGCTAATTTGGAGTGACTCCCTGCCAAATCAATATCAATCTTCTGGCAAATATTATTAAATATTTGTTTGATACCTATTTACAAGTAGGAAAATAATTTTGCTGCCAAGGGATTGTAAATGTGTGAAAAAACACTCTGACAGCTTACTTCACTCACTGTCTGCAAGCCAGCGTCTGCATGCCAAAGTTGGAAGACTAAGATGAAGAACATAATTAAGGAAACATATGAAGGCTAGCACAGGGTTGGAGATTAATTAGCTGCGCGTCAATAATCTCATCAATATCCGATTAACAAATGACACATTGCCCAATGAAACATATTGATTCATTCACACTCCACACTGTTAATAAATTGAAGCTGCTTTGCTAAATGAGAAAGCTGACAAAATAATAGCTTCCTAATACTTCTCCAGTATTGTGATAAAAATGTAAAATTAGCCCAAAGTATACTTAATTTAGCAGCACTGTCACTACACTTATGAAGCTTGTTAGCACACTAGTGGGGAAGTTTTTTATCACTGAATTGTTAGAATGGATGCATTAACATATGGATGTATGCAAAAGTAGAGATGGAAATGTTATCTGTTCATTTGGAATGGAATTCTTAAATAATGTGTTTTGGTAAAGGTGGCATAAACCTTCTGTATAATCTTGGGATTGGAGTTTTAATGGGCATTTTTTGTTAAATACAAAGTATTTGTTTCTAAGCCTAGCGTTCAAAAAAGTCACTGACATTTTTTCTTTTACTCATTTAAGTAGAAGTTGATATCAGTGTTTTGCTTTGTGAAGACCAGATAAAAATAATTATTTTTGATGAGGAAAATTTTGAAATTTTGAAGAAAGAAGATGTAAAAGTTGAGCTCTCTTTTCCCTCCTATGTATTGGGACACTCAGTGTGCTCCTACAAAAGAAGCTGTGTGTAAAAATGTGAAAAATGTCTGCAACCAAAATGTGCTATTTATTTGTCTTATAAAACTGTCAAAAGTATTCAAAACTATGGAGAAATTCAGGAACAGAAAACATTGACAGTATGTTTTCGCTATGGGACCAATACTTCCTCACTGGTTTCATAAGGTATTTGAAAGAATACTGTGATGGGACTATTGCAGTAGCAGCTTGTATTGGATGTGTTACACTACAACAAACCACTACAGCTATCAGGGCCTGGACATGGTTTTGTTCTGCACAGCAATAGGAAAAATCCCTTCTCATGGTTTTGGGGAAGGAGATCTCTTGTCCATGAACAACTTGGTAAGATCAGCAGGGCTTCATTAATTTCTTCTGGTGTGGGTTTTTTGTTTTGTTTTTGTCTTTTTTTTTTGTTCTTTAAATGTCGAATTCTTCCAACCAGGTGAGGAAAGCCTACCAGGTGACCTTCTTACTCTCCCTCATTTGGCCACCTACAATTTCTCTGGCTCCTTTGGTGTGAGCCTGCATTGCTACAACAAACCAGCTGTGTCCCAGCTAATTCTAGTGTGCTGGTGTTTGCAGCATCCCACCAGCACTCCTTGTTGTCACCTGCCAAGCCCTATGATGCTGCCACCTGCCAGCCCACCTGCTGATGGGTCCCCCTTCCCATTGGCAGTAGGAAACAATGGGTATGTGGAAGCACTGTCTGGTTTGTGTTGAGGGCGCCCAAAGTACCCAGGGGCATAAAAAGGCACAAAACAACAGACTGCTTTAAACTTCCAAGTTATCTGGGCCACTTTCCAGGAAATTTGGAAGGTTTGAAATCCAGAGGCCCAACCATTTGCTTTACTTAAAAAAATTACAGTGCTCCTGTTAGGACTTTTTTGAGTCATTGTTATGCATTCAAAAAAAACCTTAGCTGTTAGACCTCAAAAAAAAGTAATTACTGTGATTAGAAATTAGTGATCAAAAAGGCTCATTTCAGTATTTGAGGATTGTTCCCCCACAGTGTGAAATGTTATTTTCAACACAACTTTCAACAAACTGGCTAATGTTTGGTCCATCTGTAGCTTAACTAACTGTCATTAACTTTTTAGGGCTCCATGATATGCTGAATAGCTTGGAACAGCCAATGATTTTACTACCAATCTTAATATTTAGAGTTCCGTATGGAGTCATGTATGGTTCTTGATGAAACCATTACTTTCAGGATTAAAATCTCTTGGAAAATGCCATTCTTTCTGACTGCACTGAGATTAACACATCCTTGCAGTCCAGCTTGGGATAAAAAAAAGGCTTTACATGAGGTGTAACACTTTATTCATTTAAAGAAACTAGAATTATGTCTAAAATGTCAACAGTCAGAAATGCAGTGTACCAACACCTACTCTAGATCAATTAAGGGTAGCCTGCTACTGCAAACTGTTATTATTTAATTTGATACTGTGTTGTGTTAGGAACAGTCCTTGTAATGAGTAATTATTTGAACATAGAAGTACATGGGTACTCCTGCCAAATCTGTGGCATTGGTCCTAGCATTTACAATCATAAGTCATGAAGGATTCCCTTGTAACCAGTCTTGTGAGAGTGTGAGGTGGTACTACTAAGGGCTTTATCTGAAATGCATACATCAACAGAAGTTTACTAACAGGAGAAAAGTAGAAAAAAGAATATTTTATTGGATCTGTGGCTATGTTTACAACCTGTGACAGTCACTGGGTAAGAATCTCATTTCACAAAAATTGTTTCATGTTAGGAGATTTTTGACACTGGTTGGTCTGGTACCAGCTAAACTTATGTTTCTGTTTCTCATACACCCACTCTTTTAAAACTCAACCAGAAAATACCCTATTTTCACAGGTATGCTCAATTTTCTGAAGCACTCATATATTAAAAATTAGTGAGCTGAGGTTTGTCTTGATACTGTCAGGCTGAAGGATCATTTGGAGAAGTCTCTGGTGCCATGCAACCCATTGGCATGTGATTTGTTAATCTATGTGACTCTCTTACCTCCTTCTCTTAAGAGAAGTCAGTGGTGACCATCTACAGCTTCCACTGAAGGCAATATAAAGTTTCAGATCCTTCTGCTGCGATCTGAATGCTGTGATCTGTGGATGCTTTGTCCTCATATAAATCACATAAACATCTCTCTCCATCATGTAGATGAGAAGTACCCAGGAGCAGGAATTTCTCTGAGGGGTACATGTCCACGAGATATCAAGAATGGACTCTGGAGCAGTTCAATAGTGTAGCTCCTGACAATAGTGGTAATATTTCAAAAGCTGTTAATAAGGGTGAGGTTACACGTCTGCCTCCAGGGAATGAACTTCAGAAACCAGTAGGAGGAAAATTGGAAGTGTCAAAAAAGGAGGGAAAAAATTAAAAATAAAAAAATCCATTGCTATTAGACCTACAGTATACTACGACCTGAAGGAAAACTAAGTGAAGCTTGTGAACTTTAGCTGGTGATTGGAGCTTTCTGTCATTTACCTGACAGCCTCTCAATGAAGCTCTGTCTTGTTACCAAAATGGGGATCTAGCGGATATTTTCTTGTCCAATTCCTCTTTTTTTCACCTGCTCTAGTTACAGTGCATTTGCATATCTTTATAGTCTTTCTTGAACACAACCATGGTTCTAGAAATCATCTTAAATGTCATGATTTAGGTAGCTAACTTGGAGAAATGTGCTCTCTTCTTTCCTTTGATCTGAGCTTGTATGGACCATCCAACTCCTCCCATTCATTTCATCTTCATTTTGAAAAGGACTAAAGTGAACATTCAAGAAAATCAAATTAGCCCCACAATAGGCACTGCTTCTTGGTTTCTCATCATGCAAAAGTGCTAATAGGAACTGGCATCTCCAAAATCTTTCCTCAATGTGTTTTTCTAATCTAAGGGACTCCCTGAGCAAGTGGTAATGTGTGTGTGTTCGAAGGCTTTGCTGGGCTTCTCTTCCAGGATTTTGCCTGTTTTTAAACCTGTGGAAACCTGTGTTAGCCACAATACCTCGTGACACGAGTACTTAACCATGCCACGTGCGGGCAGTTCTCCTCTATTTCAGATCTACTACCTGATTATTTCATTGGGTGACCAGTAGTTCTTGCATTACAACAAACTATGAGCAATGCTGTTTTTTCCAAACCTCCTGCTGTTTTATAGATCTGGCAGATGCCCCCTTAGATCTGTTTTGCAATCAAAGAATTTCAGACTATCTAATTGTTTCTTAGACAGAAACCATTCAATATCTTTGATGTTCTTGCTTTCCTTTTTACGTGCTTTTTCTAGTTTTATTGTACCTGCATCTGTGCTCATGCTTGCTATTCTAGCTGTGCATCAAAGGTTGATTTGACGTGGCAGAACGAGATAGTGGCTGTTGTCTCTATAGTAATTGGCAATAACTTATCAGACTGCCTAACTACAACCTGTGCTATACAGTCTGTGGCACAGTGTTTCACCTGTGCTGCATCCAGACTTTAGTTCTGTAATTCATCTAGACAAAGAATTGTTTGCATTTCTGCTACATTTATAACTATATTTAGGCGTTTCCTACTACCGTCTTACCGTTTCACCTGGGTCTGTTATTTTTTCTTGGCATTGGAATGTCCTGATGTATTCTGTTTCATGTTTTGAAACCTTAGCCCAGTTGTTCAGACCATCAGTTTGGCAGGAATTGGTAATGTGGACAAAAGACTGATAGAAAAGAAGTCCTAAGCTGCTGTTTTTTTGGGAAAAGATTTTTTACAAAAGTGAGATAACAAATGATTTTTTTGGTCCTGTTTTCACTGTTGTAGGGGACATCAGGATACTGGATGTGTGACATTTCTACTTCCTCCTTTTGAGTGCCCCTTTCAGGCATTTCAGATAAAACCCTGGCTCCTTGGTCTTAATAGCCACAGCTTCATCTGTGCTGTCTGCACAGGTAATGGCTTCCTTTGGGCCTGTTAAAGCCCCAGCTTTTAGGCTTCATGCCTTGGTCTCACTGATCCCAGCTGTCCTGAGCTCATCCTTGCAGCCTGCCTCTCATCTTAAATATCTGTTAGTTCTCAAGTCAATGAGGAGGAGTAGGTCCCTTGTATACCACATTCCAACCTGAATGATAGATGGGAGGAGGATGTGTGGTGGTTGCTGTGCCCCAACAGGGTTTTCTCTAGGCATAGGTTTTTTATTATATCTCTAAAACTCCCTGTGCCAGGTGTGGGGATGCCCTTTGCCTTCATCAGGGAGTAGAACAAAGATGGTGGTGTGTTGTGTGGGGTTCCAAGCTGAGGAAGAAAGGCTGAATATGCTGTGATGGTACCAGCAAATCCTGTGACTTGGTTAGTGAGGGGGTGGGGTTCCTTTTCTTTTAGATTTTTGGCAGATGGAGACCAAGCTGAAGTGTAATCATAGAGTGATAGGATGGATGGGATTTGAAGGGACCTTAAAGGTCATCTAGTTTCAGCCCCCTGTGATGGGTAGGGACACCTTCCACTAGACCAGGTGATTAAAAGCCTGGCTTTGAACACTTGCAGGGGTAGGGCATCCACAGAGCAAACTGCTCCAGTGTCTCACCACATTCATAGTGAAGAATTTCTTCCTAATACCTAACCTAAAAATAGTTTTTCATGGCATGAAAAGTGACTGATGTTAAAGGCCATTGTTTGGTTCACTGATGCTGTGCCTTAGTAAGTAAGAGATGGGAATGGATGAGCCAGTCCTGTGTTGAGAGTTCCAGGGGCTGAGGGCTCTTTGCTGCACATCAGGTACTGTGCTTGTCTCTGTTCTCCATCCTCAATATAGGGTCTGCAACTTTCCCTATGCCCTTGTACTGTGCTTCTTTTGTCTCACTTACAAATGTTTTGTGAAATTAATGTCTCTTCCAGAGTATTGTGCACAAAATTTCCTGATACAGGCACTAATATATGTGGTGTCTCTGGGCACACTTGTAGATACATAACGCAGTATCACTTGAATTGACCTAAAACTCATAGGGTAAGCAGCAGAGATGCAGGGTTTCCTTCATGTAAACTCTGGCTTTTGTGCTATACAGTCTTTCATTGGTTGGTGGTAACTCACTGAAATGGTAATTCTTAGAATTAGACACTCAAAACAAAAGGGTCCTTCTAAAATAACCAAATCCAGCAATCACAAAGAATGTAGCATTTGAAAAAACTTCTTGTTTCCTTGAATCACATTTTCCTGCTAGTCCTCAGCCCTTTATTGATGACAGATAGAAAAGGCTGTTGCTTGTGTTAGTTGTAAACTTCCCTTTGTCAGAGCCCTTTCCACCATCTGTCATTGCATAACTGTATGTTCCCAGGTTTGTAGCTCTAATGTGTTTTTGCTGTTTTGTGTACAGTACGTTACAAGTTATAAAAGCTTGAGTAAATAATTCATGTAAAAACCTTTGTAAATATTGTCAAACTGCGGAATAAATGATTTACTAAGAGGTCTCTTGGCTCAGCCTAGCAGCTTTATTACAGTAACTTGTTTTGTAAACAGCCTCCTCCCCCCCCCCCCCCCCGTTATTTTTTCCATCAAGTGTCTTTATGTAAATTCTATTGCTAAGCACTACTTAGATGCATTTCAATCACCATAAATAATGCAATGTCAGTGCTTTAACCACCTGGAGACTCCATTCAGAAGTCAACCAAAGGTGTAGTTTGTGTGAGACCCTTAAGGGTATATATTTTCAATGTGTGTAGAACAGTGTACTTCCCACTGTTTTCATAGCTGATTGCATTTGCTGGAGATGGCTCCATCTCAGCTGGAAGGTGGTTTCCTGACAGACCTCGGGTTTCCGGAGAGCTGGAACCTGTGCTCCATTTCATGTCCTGTGAATAATCTACAAATTGTGTTATGTAAAATAGATCAGGACCTAGGGTTATGAGAGGTAGTCCTGAAAAACATCAGAGTTTTTCTAGCTTTTTAATAAAGTGTTGTCTGAATGGTCAGAGGGAATGAAATCAGAAACATTTGTTGTAAATGAATAATATGACTTTGCTTTGATGTATTCATGAGCCCCTTGTTAGCCTGCTGAAAACACAACTGAAAATGAAATGTTTCTTCAATAATACTGGAATGGGAAAATGTGTTACATCTGAGTCCTTATGGGTAGGCATAATTGTGTGGCTACATGTGCTTGTTCTGAGTTTGTCCTGTGAAATAGAAGCACACTTGACAAATGTCAAACCCTTGGTGAACAACTACAGGGATCAGGATACTGGGAGCTGTGGACAGTCCATGTCATCATATTGACTCAGAATTTGAGCTTAGGCTTGAGCCACTGTGTGTCTGAATATCCATGTTGGCTACATGCTGTTTTTCCTGCTGACTCCTGGATGGAGCATGCAGTCATATTTTCCTGACAGGAAGAGACAGGCATTGCTGGAGAGAGCACATCACAGTGGAGTGGTGTCACTGCAGGTAGGAAAAACACAGGCTGTCATGGGTGCCCTGGCTCTGCAGACTCAAACTGAGGAGAGCAGAGCTGTTGGATGAGATGGACATGGCCCATCTTGCCTTCTGCTCAAGGGGGACATGAGCTGCAATTGTCCTGCCCAGGAGCGTGGTGCAACAGCTGCAGAGTAAGGTTTGCAAGCATAGGAATGTGGGCAGCTGTGAGGGTAGTTTTGAAGTGATCCCAGGAACTGGTGGAGTCTCCAAGGAAGCAGAGCAAAGACATTTTTATGACTGCCTTGGTGAGCTTCTTCCCTTGTCATGCCAACTCATCTCATCACCACTCACCCCATTTCACTTGGCTCTCAAGTTCCATGAAAATGGACTCTTCACTAAAAAACCTGTTTGTGTCTCTTGGCCATTTTTCTGTGCAGTGATGCAATCCAGCCTAAAACTCCCCAATAACTGTACAAACAGGTTCAGCAGCACATGTGTTCAAACTCTCCTCTTATGAAAATGATGCTTTCAGAGTTAACTGCTTTGAAGTGCCTTTGTGCCAGACTGATCTAAGCAACTTTTGATGGTCACTTACAAACCTTTCTGACTCTGAGAATGGTGGAAATCATTCATTAGCTTCATATTATTATGTCTGATATCAAAGCTATCCAGAAATGGTGGAGGATTGCTTTGTGATTGTAGAGATGGAATTTTTCACGTTTTAGGTAAGGAGTTGCTCATCTTCTAATGACTTATCTGGGTTCAGGCTCCAAAAAAGAGAGCAACTAAGCTTTTACTGTCTTGAGAACTAAGGTTGGACTTCAGGAAATAAATCTTTTAAAGAATGTGGCAATAGATTTTGCATATTTCTGTATGTCTGATGTAATAAGGAAAAAACCTCTTCCCTCTGGCTTTTTAACCCTTATACAAAGAGAGCTGTATTGTCCCGGGGATGAATGTAACTGAGTGCATGAGAAAGAAGCAGCTGATAATGGCAACCTTTGGTGATGCTGAGCTGATGAAAGAAGAAATAATGGTGTATCCTCTACAAGTTATTGCTGGTAGTTTCCATAAAAGTTAAGTAAATGAAGTCTGAGTCTCAATTAAACAACATCTTGTCTGTCTTGTGTGCCCAGGACAATACATTGTTTGCTGTGAATAGACCACCCGAGGGCTGGTCATGTGTTTTGGTAAAAATCATAGCTTTGTCAAACAAAGAAAAAGGCGTAATTATAGCCTTTTTATATTAAAAAACCCACCCTATTTTAATTATTATAGTGCATTTCCAATTAGAAGTGTGTTAAACTGTTGCCATTAGAAACTTTAAAAGCATGAAAACAGCAAAAGACCAGAGACAAGACAAGAGACGAAAGAATCCTAAAAGGCATCCAGTCAGATATGGCCACAGAATATAAAAAAAGCTCTCAACAGTGTAAATAGTTGTGGTATGAAATACATGATACTTAACCATGTGTGTTGTTGGTGTTATGAGATCTAAATTCTGAAGTCTAGATAGCATAGAGTTTTAATACCTGTGAAATATAAAATGGATGAAGACTGAGAAGAGAGTCTCTTTGAAAGATCACTTTCTAGCCTCAATAAGCCCTAGTATAAAACCCCTTGAGATTTCTTTTCACAGTGTACATGCACAGGTATCAATTTTTGTTTACATACACAAAATTATTATATTAAAGATTTTGTTTGGGATGCTCTGTTTAAAACTTCTATTTATCTTTCATTGGTTAGTGAGTTACTTTAAAGCCTGGTCCTCTTCTCGTGGTGCTTTTCTTGTTAAACTTCTATGTGAGTTACAGGTCAGACCTCGGAGACTGATCTCTGTCCTGCAGTGCACTGTGATAGTCTCACTTTCAGTGGAACCTGCTCTTACTGTGGAGCAGCCCTGCGTGCTCTCACCCTGACACTGCTGCACCCTGTGTCACCTTCTGCTGCTAAACATCTCTGGAGACTGGAGAAGGAATGTTTTAAGTTATGCCTTGGTTTTCTGAGTCTTCCCAGTACTCCCTTGGCTGATGGACCTGCCCAAATGACCTCTGCTTTTCTCTGTCGCATTGCTGGGGCTCTCTGTAAGTCCCTGATGGAAAGGGACTTTCAGGCACCTGTGCAACTCTGATGACATCAGGAAATACAATCCTGCTTATTCCAGTGACCTAGGCACCCTGAGATTTGATTGGGATGCTTTTTATATCTCCTTGCTGTGAAATAGAAATTAATCCTGTATGAACTAGGAGAGACAGATCTTTCTGTACTTCTGCTTCTGTTGTGGTTGTTTAAACACAAATCTATTGGCTTCTACAGCATAACTGCATAATATTCCTCATGTTCCCATGAGGAAACACCAGGAAAATACAGAGAGAAAGCTCCATTACTTTGGATGAGAAGATAATTTCTGTGCCTACTAATTATGCAGACTGAGGCATTGGATCATTTGGATGCATTTCTCTCTTCTCAGGGGTTAAATATGCAACTAAGTCTTTTAATACTGTCTTGTTTTGGACCTTCCTTGTATTTCTTCTCAAACTGTCTTGTTTTTATATTATTGCAGCATCAAAAGTCTCAGGCAGGGTCCAGCAACCAAGCATGAGAAGGGCAGCATGCAGAGCAACAAGTACTTTCTAATTCCAAGCACATACAATCCAAATGCTAGAGAAGACGGGATAGATAAATAAGAACAAGAAAACATAGGGGAAAAAATCCAAGCAATGGGTACGGTAAATTGGTAACCCACTCTGGGGACTAGATCTTTAGCATGCATTACAGCAATGCAAGATTTAGTCATATACTATTGCATTTATTACTATTGTATTTATTGCTTTTAAAAATTATTATTGCTTTTCTGGGCTATTCCTAACGTGCTTGGCCATTGCAATTTTCATTTTTAGGATGATGGACTATCTCTTTTTTTTGTCTCATCAGTGAAAAAGGACATGAAAGCTTAGGGAAATATGGGACTAATCAACATCTGTATTTAATTTTCCAAATATTTATCTGGATGGAATAGGACCCTTAAGTTTTGAGCAGATGACTTTATCAGAGAAGAATTGTGAGTTAGTTGATTGCAGCAGTGTTTCTGGCATGGTTAAAATCCTCAGGGCAAGTCCTGTTTCCACAAACACCTTCATCTCCTCCCCTGCTTTGGGGAGCAGGGTTGCAGTGTCTGTCACTGCAGACTTAAAAAAATTCAGTTGAGTATAAAAACAATAAAGAGCATCTACAGTGTGTGCAGTATCAGCTGGTGCTGGCAGTGGATGGTGGCAGAAGGCCAAAGCTGCTTCCCTGGCACATATTCCCCCATCTGGGCAGTCAGAATGGAAGAGCTAGTAGGGACTGGACATCTTTTGCTGTGCCTATAGGGTGCTACAGGACAACATGTTACAATGGGGTTGTGCTTTAACAACTAGATTGTCAAACACCATAAGTACAACAAGGGCTGTATATAATAGCAGATGTTCTGCAACCCCAGTGACTCACTGTGTCTCTCCTAAGGAGAGAAAGTCACTGGAGCCACCTTCTGTGGCTGCCTGAAAGGCACACCTTTGCAGGTCCCACCTGGTGCTTCTCACTTAGCACTTGATAAAAATCTCCCCTCTTGCTCCTCTCTCTGGTAACCATGTGCCAAGAAACATCCTTCTGTCACTGCTGGTTCCATGTGCCAGGTGGATGGACATTGCAGGAGGTTTTCATCATGCTGCTTATCAGCTACTTCTGCTTCATGACGCAAGTATCTTCTCACTGTCAAACCCTCTGGCAGAAATTACCTTTGATTAGTTCATTCTCTGTAGGTTATCCAGATGTGCTTTTTGATAGCAGTGCTATCACATTTATTTCCTAAGCAGCAGTAATTATTATTGAAGAGAAAAATAAAAAAATATATTTTAGACCCCATATTTAGATCCAATTACCCACTCTTTTAGGTACAGGATGGTGGCTTAGCACTGTTTTCTTTACCAGGTTGTTTGCCTGAGTTCTGGAGAAGCGCATCCCATGGAGGAGCTGGAGAGGGTTCTGCTGCTGACGGATTTGCTCTGGCACCTGATGTGCGTGCCAGCAGCCATCTCATCAGGGGACGTGGACGTCACTGTCACCATAGAGACAGCAAGGAGGATTCGGTTTCAAAAGGTGAAGAGAAGCTGGGAAGTAGGAAGGTAAGCTGGGTCTGCGTCTCAACTCATGAAGGATTTTAAAGCGATGCTGTATTTAAAAGGAGGCCACAGTAGAGGAGCACTCTACTGGATATTTATACACATGTGTGGAAATGTGCATCTGAGTATTGTTTTCTATGCATATATTTACATGTATTCTTTTGGATAGGCTTGGGTGCAAAAGAACCCAACACAGGTTTTTGAGAGCCTGCTAACGCTCAGTTTGTGCTCCTCCAAGTAATTAATCTTTTGCAGGTTATGTAAAAAAAGAAAAAAAGGCTTGAATTATATTTAAGTTTTATTTTAAGAAAATGTAAAATATCTATTGCCTCAAGATTTTCAGTTTTGCATAGGAGCCGAGTGAGCTGTGGTGTGTTCTAAATTAACATTGTTCACTACTACCCCTTCTTGTGGTCTTCAGTTGTGCTCTAGCAATGGTATGGATGTAAAGCAGTGGTGAGTGTTGACAGGCAAGGTAGGGATCAGCCATTAGTCGTTGTTTAACCACATGGGACTTTTAAAGCCTGAGTCTATACTGGTCTGGGACAGCTTGCAGATCTCTCTCTGCCCACTTTTATATCAGCAGATAAAATCACCCCTCCTCAGGGCTTATCCTATCCCTTGAAGATACAACCTCAGTGATGCATAGACTTGTTTAAAGCTGCAGTTTGAAAGTTTTTAATCTCCAGCAGGGTGTTGACCCCAAAAGGATTTTTCTTATACCTTGGAAGCAAAAGGTAATTCACAGGTATGGCTCTGAGGGGAGTGGTGGCAAGGAGGAGTGGAACCAGCAGAGTGACAGATGAACTTGTGAGTAATGCCATATAAGCATTACTACAAAAAGGGTGGTGGAAGGCTTATAGGGACTGATAAAAGACCTTGTCTGCAATGCCATGCAGTTCTGGATGTTACTGAAGAGGATGGGGCTGGGTACATGTTTCTGATCTCGGGCCAGAGATGCTCAACAGAGCCCTTGAGCTCCTCTTGTCGTTGCCCAGCCTGCCACAGCTCGAGCAGGAAATAGCCAGGGTACAGCAGGTTTTTTAACCATGACACACTTGTCTTGACAGCTGGAGGAAGTCTGGCGTGGGAGCCAAATCTCCTGGCTTTGTGTCAGCTCTGGGGTATCTTTCCTGTTTTGGGAATTCCCCGCTGGGGAGGTACCGCTGCTGTTTGGAGCAGAGCTCAGATCTCAGCCCCTGGGGCTGTCCACTCTGGGAGACGTTTTTGGCAAGGATAAGTATTTTTTGCTATTTCTGAGTCTCTTTGACTTTATAAATAGCTAAGTGACAAGTAAAATTTGGGTATTCACCCTATGGCTGAATTTTCCGCAGGGATGTTTGCATGTGTGCGTAATACCATTTATATTTATTATTCCTGCTGCTGTCGTCACTCACACGTTTTCTGCAAACAGAACAAAGGGCTCCCTTTGCAGTCAGCTCATGGTCCAACTGCTGCACAAAGACAGTGGAGGGCACAGAGAGTGCCTGGGGGGCACAAGGAATCCTTGAGATAACATTGCTCGGGCTTCTGTTGTCAGACCTCTACAAACCATGATAATACATGTAGGCTTCATGCTAATGAGAGGCAGCCAGGGTATATGTGAAGAACTGAACTGTCTATTTACATGCAGCTGGGGCTTGCATTTTTGGGGGTACTGTTGTTGGGACATGCAGGGAGCTGGCTGACTTCTGTAACAAACTGCATTTTTAACTGATTTTATCTGATGTCTGCTGCAGGATCTTGTCTACCCAGATTTTAGTCATTCATCCTGACTTCTGTTTTAGGAACCTTCTGACCAAATTGATCGTTGGTATTGATATAAAGATCTGTGCTGGTGAACTTTCGGGTTTGACTCACTTTCTGGGATCAGCCTATGTCTCAGTTATGGTTCACTCTCATCATTAGTCATCTGATCATGCTTTTTTGAGAGAAAAGAAACTGTGATTTATGTTAGATTCAGAGTTCATCCAGTTCACTTCACAGTCTCCTGTGGTGGTGGTGGTGGTCTCCAGCTGTTTCAGCAAAAAGAAAAGGAAATCCTGCATTAGGCAGGAAGGAGATAAGCTCTCTAAGCTGTAATAGAAACTTTGCTTTCTTCAACAGACAAACCATTCTCTGAGAACTTGATTATCAATTAAGATTACTACAAATCCAGATGCTAAGAGGAGAGTTAGATACCAACATTATCAATCTGATCTGAAAGGTTTTACTGATGCAGAAGCCACTTCTGAGTGACAACAAAAGCAGGAGGACAGGACATAAAGATGGGCTTGACCTCCAGCCTAGAGCCCTGAACTTGGCACATTTAATCAGCTACTTCTCAACTAGAGGGGCTAATTAGCCACTACTGGTTGCTCATCCCCTGCAACCTGCTCTTGCCACAGCATGTGTATGTTTTATCTGCTGGGGGAGAATTGGGAACAATACCAACTCTAACAAGTATCACCTCTTCTCCCCTCTCGTTAGGGGTGTTGGTAATATAATTCCTCTGTAATACATAATACCTCTCCTATAATGCTTCTCACTTGACTGCATATATGTAGTGGTCAAGACCTGCATCTGGAAATCATGCAGTAACAATATATTTTTTCTTCCTGCCTACAGCAGGAATATTTATATGTACCAGATTTTTGCCATGGTCTTATGAGGTAGAACAAGAAGTAAAGCCATGACAGCTATCTTACTTGTGGTGTTATTGTGTGATATTGTCATGTCTTCATAAGATTTTCTGAGGTCTTTTTTGGCTCAGGCTGTTAAGATTGGCTGTAGTTGTGTTTTTGCTTTGAAAATAAGGGAGTACATCTCTGCCATCATGCCACTGGGTTTGCTGGCATGTAGCTAATTTACCAATTTGTGTTGAAAAGGTAGGAAAAAGAAAATGTTAAACTGATGCTGGGCATGATTTCAGAATACAGAGATGTTTACTCACTGTCAGCATCTGTGGTGATCATTGCCCAAAATTAGATATTGCTTTTTCTCTACACACTTCCATACAACCGGTTAGATGCTTGGATTTTTCAATTGCCTCTGAGCTCAATCCTTCAAGTGTCACTTAAGATACTTACAAGCCTGTTTATTTTCACCTATGCTCATTCTGTAAAAGGATGAAAGAAGCAAAATAACTGTACTGAGTGCTTAGTGTTATTTTGAGGGTATACAATCCCTTTCCATGAATCAGTGGACTTTGGGAAGAGTTTCCAAGTGTGTCTAAATCCTGCTGTGCTGTTGGCCTTTCTCTCAGATTGGGCCCCAGCCAGCAAGGAAAAATTTTCAGGCAATCCAGCCAGGATTTTTCTATGTGATAAAGGGAATGATGAAGAACTCTAAGCTCTGAACAGATGACTCAGTGCCTCTGGTGCTGAGTTAGACCTATCACTATGCCTGTTGCAGAGGCACGCAGTCCACACCCAATTTCATCCTCTGCCCACACACAAATGTGTCATCTATCTGTGCATGATTGAAGTGCTCATATCAGACATATTTACCTGGGAAAATTGTGGGAATTATCCTAAAAGGTTATTATGTGCTTCTGATTTCTTTCCTCTCTGATCATTCTGTCCCCTCTTTGGATCTGTTGCACCTTTTACTAAGACCTCCACTTGTGTTAGTAGGTCTGTATGGAAGAAGTGTATTTGCAGGGCCATTTGCAAGTCATATCAGTCTAAGAAAATGTAGTGGGAAGGACCCAGTGAGATAAAATAATGTATGGAAAAGAAACGTATAATTTTCCTTATTTTGGGTATAAATATTGTGTCTTAATGCCAAGTAGTCCATGAAAATATTAGTTTGGATCAATGGAATTGATAAAGGCATATGGTCTTTGTTTTCATGAATAGCAGAGGATTAAATTGTGGCTGTACCTGGCATCCATATGCAAGTCATGCGTGGTTCAGCTCAGTTCTATGAAATGTAGTGCGATGAAATTCATTCACCTTCACCACACTCTGTAAGAGAGGATGTGATATCATTTAGGAAAAAGTGACTTTCAAGGCTAAAGGAATGTGAACAGGTGTATCTTATGGTTTGATATTATAATTACAAATGTATAAGAAATGCAGCCTTCCACAGCCTTGATCACAACTTTAGTGTATCCTTGTGTGTATCTCTGAGATTAGGAATGTTAAGCAAGGTTCTCCGGCTTTTGTGAAGGATGGCCTCAAGCCATCCTTCAGAGCACAGGACATCCTTAGGCAAAGTATAACAAGGATTTGTCTCGAAGCAAAGGTGGAGGCTGAGGCCTGGTTCATGAGAAGGTGGTTTCCAAGCCACCCTCACTAGAAGGGAAAGAGGAGATAGGATCTTCTGTCTGGGAAGAGTTTTTCCAGGTATTGCTGACAGAACATTAAACAGCCTAGAGCTGGAGGAAAGGAAGATTTCTTCTGTGGAACTGGGAAAAAAAGGGAATAGAAAGAGGAAAAATCAGGTTCCATAATCTCCTTTAGCCTTCAGAGGACTACAGAGTCAATGCCTTCTGAGGAAGGGATACATGGAAGCTTTGTAGAACACCAAGGTTTAGAGCATCTACTACTGATTTTCTCTTGGTTCACTTTCCTTTATCTGCCAGTCCCAAGAATTCCCAAAGTAAACTGAAACCAGAAGATTTCAGAGTCCTACTTCTGAAGCCAGTCATGACTGAGTCACATCCTGCCTTACCTGGCATTGCACAAATGACCCCGAGAAAACGGCATGATGTGACTGCTCTGTGGTAACTTAAATGAGAAGGATGGCTAGTGGCATGCATTTCTCAACAAGCAGAACAGCAAGATACTTTTTTGGAGAACTGTCAGCAAAGGCCGTTGCAGAACAAAGGAGGTACAGGCATTAATCTGGGATAATGATGGACAAGAGGTAGCAGGAGGATCTGAGAAGATGTGAGTCTCTTAACATGTGACAGTTTTTACTGGAAAGCCAGGAGCACAGGTTTGACTAGTTCCCAAACGAGTCAAAATTTTTTGGCTAGTATTTAAGAAACGACTTACAGTATTAATGGCAGCAATACAAAGGAAAGATCTTTATCAGTCATTTTCACTTTGGCTTTAGTTAACTTTTATACACAAAAATATTCAAATACAACTGTGTAAACATACATCACACTGTGTTGTTAGTCTCTGAGTTGAAATATTGTTACATAGGAAACAAATAGGAGCAAATAATTTAATTCCACAACATCTGCGAGTGACAAGAGGTGTTAGGGGTTGGTGTTGGGGCCATCTTTGTTGGTGATTGGATAGTGGGATTGAGGACAGCCTCAGGGAATTTGCCAGTGAGACCAAACTGTGGTGCAGGTGACATGCTGGAAGGAGGGGATGCCATCCAGAGGGACCTTGACTTGAGAGCCTTGAGAGATGGCGCTGTATGAACCCCGTGAAGCTCAAGGCTGAGTACAGAGTCCAGCACCTGAGTGGGACTCAAGGCACAAATAGGCTTGGGTGGAGAATAGATTGAGAGCAGCCCTGAGGAGAAGGACTTGGGGGTGTTGTTGGTAAGAAACTTAGCATGACCCGACAATATGTTTTTGGAGTCCAGTAGACTAACAATGTCCTGGGCTGCATCAAAAGAAGCAAGATGATGTCAAGGGAGTTGATTCTGCCCCTCTACTCTGCTCTCAAGTTACCCAGCCTGGTTACTGTGTCCAGACCCCCCAATATAAAGAAGGGACCTGTTGGAAGAAGTCCACATAAGGGCCACAACAATGATCAGAGGGCTGGAGAACCTCTCCCATGAAGTGAGACTGAGAGAGTTGAAGTTGTTCAACTTGGAAAAAGAGAAGGCTCTAGGTAAACTTTAGAGCAGCCTTCCAGTTTCTGAAGCAGGCCCATAAGGGAGCTGGAAGGTATTTTTTACAAAGGGTTGTAGTGATGGGACAAGAGGTAATGGCTCTAAACTGCAGGAGGGTGGGTTTAGGTTAGATATTGGAAATAAATTCTTTACAGAGATTGAGGGGAGGCACTGGAAAAGATTACCCAGAGAAGCTGTGGATGCACCATCCCTGGAAGTGTTCAAGGCCAGGTTGGGTGAGGCTTTGAGCAACCTGGTCTAGTGACAGGTGTCCCTGCCCATGGTAAGGTGGCTGGAACTGGGTGATCTTTAAGGTCCTTCTGACCCAAACTAGTCTATGATTCTTTGAAATGCAAACAGAGGTTGAACTCAACACAGTATTGTGGTTTTGAATGTGGGACTGTCACTACCAGCAGCCTCCAATGCTCAGGATTTGAAGTGCACTCACTTCTTGGGTGTAACAATTGCTGGGGGAAACTGCATTTAAAAAAAATCACAAGTTTTCCACATAAGTCGGAGACTTATCTTCTATAAGTATAGGATGATGTAGCTCTGCTAAAAAATTGTGGGTAACACTCTGTGGAGACTGAAGTCCTGGTGCAAAATCCCTGTTAACATTCACTGTTTTTCTTCCTAATCACCTAAAACTGTTTCATGTAAGAACAGGCAAATTTACTGCTGATACGAAGCCCTCTCTGATTTGGTTTCATATGGCCTACTTCTTCTATATCCATGATCATGCAAGGTTTCACACCCACACATGGTTTCTCAATTTCCTTCATGGCTCCTTTCAAGTATCCTTATGTTATATGAAGCAGCTGCTTGTGTTTAGTAACTTTGTGCACCTGTGGTGCTTTTGGTCTAGGACCCTGAAGTAGAATTTCCTCACTTGGCCATGTTGAGATGAAAACTGTGCCCCTGGGCTCGGTGCTGGAAAGTATTCAGTATATTCAGTAGCACCATTTGCAGATGGTGTGAAAGAAGCTGCTCTCAAGGCATCTCGTCAGTATCGAGGATGAACATTCATGGTCCAACCTGAAGCAAATTCTTTGACACCCTGATATGAAGCCAGCTTGTTCCTGTCGCCTGTGCACCAAAGAAAGCTGTTTCCTAGTAGATTAATAGGGTATGAAGTGTAAATATCACATGAGGACTCATGTAATTGCCTTGCATATTTCAGGAGAAGGGAGATTGTGTGTTTCTGGTCAGCTTGCATCCAGATGGCAGCTTATAGGTGGAGATTTTTTTGAAGGATGCCAGACAGGCTTGTTCTTCATTGTAGCTGAAGCAAGGGTTTTACCTTGCTGCAACTCTTTATGTTACTTTTCTTCTCACCCCAAATTTAATTTCTAAAAATGCATTTTCCCCATCAGAAGAAATCAATGACCCCAGTAACTGTGCTCAGGTGCAGCCATGGCTGAGTGTGTGGAAAAACTCAGATCCTGTGCCAAACCAATTGTGCTGGGGCAGAGATTTCCTTTTCTTTCTTGCAACTTTTCCTGCACTGTCAAAGGAAGTTCTCCAGGGAATGGCTTTGCTGCCAGGATGTATTCCAAGTGGCTATTTCAAAATCTAGTTTCTGATTCAGGCATGGCAGAATCTGGGGTTCTGAAACAAGTCCTGGATAACTTTCCCAACTTACATGTCCATGCCATCCATCAATCTTAGCAGTTAAGCTTGGAGACATGTCCAAGATTACACAGTGAACCCGAATCAAAGACAAGAATAAGTTTAAGAAAATGTGGTAATAAATCATGTTTTTTTGGTTCAAGTAGAATATCTTGGTTCCTGAAACTTACCTTCTTCCTGTGATTTTCTGCTTGGGGGAGGGAGGGCAGAAAAAACCAAAAAGTTAATGCTTTTAACATATTAAAACTGCATATGTTTTGTTATGGGATCTATGGGATAGCGACTCCAGATTCATCTTTTTGTTAAGGTGAACCCATCTTTGAACTTGTTATTAAAGACTACAAAGTGGTTATAACTCTTGTAAGAGGACAAAACAACTCTTTTGAAAAATACCATGTTTATTGTTTTTGCTGATGGGATGACCAGGAAGACTCCTGGTTCTGATCTGTCCTGTTGTTTTTCTGTATTATTGTTGTCATAAATATTTGATGGAGAAAAGGAGTCACTACAGTGAAGTGTCATTGTTTGCTTCATAAAACCATTACTTTAAATACTTTATTTCCATGCAAAAGGAAATATTTTCCTTCCACACAAAAGTATGGACTTCAGAATCTCTAGCCAAATATCATAGATAAGTCTAATTTATTGGCATGAAATAGTGTTTTCAGGGCTAAATAAAGTGCTAAGAAGCTTATAGTACACTACAGAGTGCCAGTGCTAATATGATATTTATTGTTCTATCAGATAAGTTGTCATAGTTTAGTACAAGGGAAAGAAAGAAGCCCTCAAGGTTAGAGGCAAGCTTTAATGTCCAGTTTTCCTTATGCGCTGATTTTGGTTGGAGGGAAGTTAATTTTCTTCACAGTGGCTGGTATAGGGCTGTCTAGTTTGCTCTGAACACAGGGTTGATAAAATAGATATTTTTCTTATTGCTGAGCAGAGCTTGCACAGAGCCAAGGCCTTTTCTGCTTCTTGTACTGCCACACTATTGAGGATACTGGGGATGAATGGGAAGTTGGGAGGAGACACAGCCAGGATAGCTGACCCCACGTGACTGAAGGGATATTCCAGACCATATGGCATCATGCTCAGCATGTAAAGGCGGGGAGAAGAAGGAGGAAGGGGGGGATGTCTGGAGTGGTGGTGTTTGTCTTCCCAAGTAGCCCCTACATGTGAGGGGCCCAACACCTGCCTGCCCATGGGAAGAAGTGAATTAATTCCTGGTTTTGCTTTGCTGGTGTGAGCTACTTCTTCTTTCCCTATCAAGATGTCTTTATATCAACTCATGGGTTTTCTACTTTTTATCCTTCCAATTCTTTCTCTGATCCTACTATGGCAGAGTGAGCAGTTGTGCTGACTTGGTTTCTGACTGGGATTAAATTACAACACTTTATTATTCATATAAAGTGACACTAAGTACCTGTTCATGTGATGCAATTGAGTGGCTGAAGGAATTGCATGTGGACAAGCATTTGGAAGATGGGCTCAATGTTAAATTCAGCCCATAGTCCTGCAGTCATGCTATTGCAGAGGACCTTTGGGATCTCATGGAGTCCTGCTGGATTTTTCTTGAGGAGTGACCGCCCACACACAGCTCACTGCAGCATAGACTCCTGTGATCATCTCTGTTTTGTTTTCTTTGGTCTTAATTAACTGTAACCCAATAACCAGTTGTAGGGATGCCTATGAGAGATAGAGCAGTTTCACTCATTCAGCAGATGAAGATATTTCCTAGTCCAGCTGTCCACTGCTCTGGAAGCATTTACAAAATCTCTTGAAAGATGAGATTTCACATTCTTAATTCAGATTTTAAAAAGATGGGGAGAAAAAAGGGAGAAATAGGAAACAAAGGAAAAAAGAAAAGGGATTTTTTTAGGCATTCTTTATGAATCTTAAGGAAGAACAGTTGCTTTTTCACCTTCACCAAAGTGTAAAGTGTAAGAAGTAACTACCTAAAGGCTTAGACTTTGCCAATGGGAATATTGATAACTTCAAACTGGAATGTCACCATTTATGATTCATGAGTCAAAAATGGAGGAGAATTAATCCATCCATTCTGAGACAAAGAGCCACATACAGTTACTATAGTTGCAATACAGTTTCCACTTGCAACATGAAAAGTCTAAACCAGGAAGACCACATTAGTGAGCCAGGGCCTGAAAGGGGCATTTTGGGCACCTCATCATGCATTTTACTACTACTACTACCTTTCTATACTTTCTGTCAAATACAGAGCAAAAACATGGGTTTCATTCAGATGGAACAAAATGGAAGATCTGCTGAAGGTGTCTTCCAAATCCTGGTGTGAGGAAGGAAGGTGGCACCGTGCAGAATCACCCACTCACTTGTAGATCAGGGCTGTATTAGACCTTTCAATAATCTCTTGAAGTCTGAGGGAGAGATTGATTTTACAAGAGTTTAACATGACCTTCTGCAAATTCTCATTTAATTTTGGTGTTAACAGTTTAGGAGGTGAATTGATTTAAAGGGAAGGAAGTAAACCAATGATGTTGGTTTTAATATTGGTTTAGTTTTCAGCTCTCATGGAAAAAACCCACAAGGAGATATCATGTGGAATAAACATGCTATATAAATAATTCTCGTCAATTGCTGTCCAACCTGTGATAGATCTCTGTGAGTATTAATACTTCACAAAGTATTAATTCTGATACTTCTAATTCTGTCACTTCTGCTCTTTCTACCAGCTTCTATGGATTTCCTGAAGTCCTTACATTTTGGATGAGACTTGTGTAGTATATTGACAACATGATCTCAAGTTTTCCAGTGGTAGTCTCCTCACTGATTCCAGTGGGCTCCATGCCTTATTTGACTTCTGCACAGCACCATGTAGGCTGCAGTGGGAGAGTCTGCAGTGACAAAATCAGTCTGATCTCAAAAGTTGCTACTCATTATTAGCTGGAAGTTACTGCTTCTACACTGAGCAATCTGTGGCCCCTGTTTTGGGTAGGTAGTAAACCAGTAGTAAAAGTAATAGGCCAGCACAGGTTTCACTTGAAGAAAAAGCAGTAGCAAATGACAACTGGGAAGGATTTTTCATCTGTCAATTTTAATTTTTGGGGTTCTGTTAAGTAGTTAACCCCTGGCCAATAAATGAATAGGAATGACTTAAGGTGACAATAAACTGTACACAATCTCATAATATGTCATGTCACCCTTTTTAACTCTGTATTGTCTGCTATTAAAGTTTGCATGAGAAAACCCTCAGTTTATTGGGGTATGAAATAAACATGTTGAAATTTCCGGTGAAAAAGAGCTTAGTATTTGGGCTATCTTATGTGTGACTGATCAGCAGTAAGTATCTGAAATTATTTTCATCTTCACCAAATGAGGAATGAGGAACTTCACAAATGAGTTCTCTCAAATCAGGAAAATTATGCCAACTTAAAATTGCTGAAATTATATTAAAATGAGTTCCTTTAGTCCTTAACTTAGTATTTGAGGGAGAAGGAAGGATGAGGGGTCAGAAAAAAATGAAATGTGATTGTGTCTTTTCTGTTATGTAGAAATTTTCGCACATCTTCTTACTACAAATATTCTCAGTTGGGACTGAGCTTGTACTTTAGTTTACTGTGTTCAATAAAGTAATTCATGCAGTGAGCAAGTGTGTGCATAAATGCTTTTCAGGATTGAGACCTATAAATTACAGACTTCCTCCTCATTTAATGTCTTCCACTCAATATGTAAGATGCTTTTGAATTCTACTAATTGTCCAAACCAAACCTAACTAGACAATCAATGAACCTATAGACTGTAGTGTCTTAAATGAGTAAATGACATCCTTTGTAGCATTGCTCTTCAAACCCTTTTCTGAAGTCATGAAAAAATGCAGTATTAAAGTCTATTTTCAGATTGGGTGTGACCCAAGATAGCAAAATCCAAGAAATCCAAACCTCACTTATTCTCCTAAGAATAAGTAGTAATTACAGCAAGTAATGCTCAGAAAACAGCTTCTGCTGGCTCAAATTACCCACCTTGTCATGTGAAACTGCCTCTTCCAAGACAGGTTATCAAAATGTTAATATGCCGCTAAAACCTCAAAAAACTTCACTGATCTTTAAGCCTTTTGACGACCCTGTGTGGAAAGGCAAATTCATTGTTTTATTTACTTCCAGACTGCACCAATCCAAAACTGGGGAAGTAGGTGTGGGGCATCAAGTTGTGCCCAAATGGGTGAGAAGGAAGTAGGGCTGCCCTGCTCTTCTCCAAGGCAGTGGACAGGTGAGAAGGCACACACACAATGTGTGGGCATCCTCTCTGGGTGTGTGCTGGATTGCTGCACATGGTAATGTCTCTCCTTCCTGTTTCTAAATTCTCAAATCATTGCTAGATGCTACCTCATTGAAGTTGTTTTTTTGTTTTTTTTTTTTTTTTTTTGTTTGTTTGTTTATTTGTTTTGGCTTTCTTTTGTTTTAATTAGCTGTAACTATTGCAACATGCTGTTAGATTCTACTCTAGGTCTCAGTATCCATCAGTGTAGTTTTTCACTTTGTTCTGCTGGTGGAGGAAATACATATATTTTCAGAATCTTAGTTTATGGGGCTGGTAATAATCTTTAATGTCATTATGGAGGTCTAGTTTTAGTATATGTTTTCTCTGATGGGAAAGCTCACTTAAGGATAATCTTTTTCCTTGATGGAGTTGGTTGTGCCCTGGCTGTAGTGGCAGAACCAAGTGCATGACCAGTGAAGTGGTTCAAGGTAAATAATGAAAAAAAGAGATGGTTTGGAGACAGATATTTTTTAATCTGGCTTAGATCTACAGTAAGTACAGCCCAGTGAGACTTCAGTGTGCTGCTTTGCAAGGACAGGAGCGAATGGCTGGAGAGAAGAAGGCAGCAGACAGCAAGAATTTATTAAGCTACTGCATCATTAAGGAGAGCGTGCCATGGGATTGCTGCTGACTCTTCTGGTCTACCAGAGGAAGTCAAGCAGAGGGCATGTCAGTTTTACAGCTTCTCCATTGGTTAGAAAACAGCTTTCGGCCTATTGGACATGCCATCTATCCCAAAATGCAGAAATTCAGAAGCAGTCATGTTTGACTATTCTTTGCTTGTTCAAGGTCCTGAGGTAGCTGTTCTTCACATGTAATAAATGAAACATCACTAGCATTTATTTCAAAGAGAGATTTGGACCAGGCATTAAAATCTCAGAGTCAGAATTTCTATTGCAGACCTCCTGGCTGGGACAAAGAAACTTCACACCTAGCTGTCCTGGCTGAAGATACCAAGTTTAAAACATGCCAGGCACAATTTTCCTGCTATTATTGATGGAAAACTAATGGAAACCATTGCAGGCTTTGAACTGTGTGTGAACTGTTTTATCAGCTAACAGGGTCATAAAAACCAAACTGCAACTCTGTTCATTATTCAAAATATGTGTTTATACACTGCCATTTCTAATTAGTGGTATTCAAATTAGAGATGCATACCTAATTTCTAATTCCCTGTCTAATTTATGCCATTGCCTCAGTTTCCTTTCACTCGTATTTGGTGGTTATGTTTCATTAACAAGTGCCTGATAGGGGAATGCTCTCATTGGTCAAATATATTGATATATATATGTATAGTCAGTGTCAGCTGGCATATAGGCTGATATAAGGGGGACTAATGGGAATGCATGAACAAGTAGCCTGTGTTGTTTTGTGTTGACACATATATGACACTAATCCGGAAACTCCTGCCAGAGGCAAGCGAAATATGTTTTGAACAACTAAAGGTATTCCTTCTGGGACTGCTCATACAGTATGATTTCTGTCTCTTTGCCTGAAAGAAAACTCCCCTGATCTATTAGCAACAGTATTGATATCTGAAGTGATGTATGTAACAAGTGCAACTTTTACAAGAAGCATTTTCCTGTATTCTCCAGTGAATCCTTGCTTATACTCTTGCTTAATTCAGAGAGAAAACCCTTCATATTACAATTTCATATATATATTTGAAATTTTGATCTTTGAACTAACAAACAGCAAAACTGAATTTTTCTTTGTGCAGATTCTCTCCCTGAGAAGAGTGCACAGATTGTGCAGATTGTGCTATTTACAGTAAAACTTTCTTGGAAAACTATGCTCCAATCATTGTAGGCTAATTTTCCTAAACTACAGCGTGCCTAAAAATAACTTCTGATTGGTTTACTTTTCTTTGTAGTAGTAGTGGTAACCAGAAAATGAAAAGTAGACGTTCATAAGGAAGTACTAAACTCTATGGCAAATACAAAATATAGTCAGAAAATGAACTACTTGTTCCCTGAAAATAAATTAGGGAGGAAATTCTGAAACACTTTTAAAAAGAGGTTGTGTCTCTTGCCACAAATGTTGACTGATAATGAGTACTTAGATTTTTTTATTTACCTTTGCATATGATGTTTGCCTAGAGTTTACAATGCTGTTTCTGCACAAGCAAAATCATTCACTGGTTTTGTCTCTAAAGCATATATTATTTTTTCTCGGGATTTCATGTGCAGCTCAATACTTCCAACTAACATTCTTCTGTAATGTGGAGGCTATGTAATTTAAGAATTACAAGTCACAAAACTTTCTGTAATGAAAAGAATCTTTTTTTTTTCTTTTTGCTGGTAAAGAGCTGAGATGTGGGTGGGAAGGGAAAATTAAGGACAGTGGCAGTGATTAAGTTCCTGATACCATGATGTTGCATCCAGAATGCTGTGCAGAAATTCACTGTGGCTGGTAGAATCGTGAAGGTAAGAAGGAGCATCTGTTTTACAAGTAGAAAACTGGAGGAAAAAGAATTTTTGGCTTGACCACAACCATGAGGAGCATGATTTTTTTACTGTGCTTGGTCTCTCAATCATGCCGCCTGCTACCATCTTAATCTGAGCTGTCTCCAAGTCTTGCAGTGGGCAGCTCTGAAAAAGAAAAAAAAAAGCCTGGAAGGAAACCCTGAAAGCTTTTCATCCCATTCTGGAAAGCCTACTGTCCAGGCTGGGGCTGGCTTTTTTCCTCCCTCAATAACAACTGTCAGGTGAAGATCACTAAAAATTTCAGTACTTTTAAACATGAGCCCTGGGACTTCATGAGGAGATGGTCATCCATAAGCCAGGCTCTGAAGTGGTGTGGTCAACGTTCATGTGTGGTGCTTTCCGTTTGGTGGGAAATGGGAATATTGGAATGGTGGCACAAAACCTAAAATTTTGGTATTTCCAGCTTCCGCAGGAGTTGCTGGTTTGGGCTGAGATAAAATATTGTCATAGTAGCTTGTGTGGAGCTGTGTTTTGGGTTTGTTATAGCAGTGTTGATAACATGGGGGTGTTTTACCTGTTGGTGAACAGTGCTTACAGAGTGTCAAAACCTTTTCTGTTTCTCACACCTCCCCATCAGTGAGTGGGCTGGGGCTATGCAAGAGGTTGGGAGGGGAAAAAGTTGGGACAGCTGACCCCATTTGACCAAATGGATATTCCATAACATATGATGTCATGTCCAGAAATAAAAGAGAGTGTGAGTGGAGTGGGTGAAAGGTGTTTGGGGACTGGCTGGACATCAATCAGTTGGTGGTGAACAATTGTTTCCTTTTGTATTACTGTTTACTTGTGGCTCCCTCCCTAGTCCCTTTTCTTTTTTTCCCTTATTAAAAAAAAATAAACTCCGGCAGCCCAGAAGGCCAACCATATCCTGGGCTGCACCAAAAGCAGCACGGCCAGCAGAGCAAGGGAAGTGATTCTACCACTCTGTTCTGCCCTGGTGAGACCCCACCTGGAGTGCTGCTTCCAGCTCTGGAGCCCTGAGCACAGGAAGAAGGACATGGACCTGTCAGAGCAAATCCAGAGCAGGGCCACGAAGGTGATCAGAGGGATAGAGCATCTTTCCTACGAGGGAAGGCTAAGGGACTGGGATTGTTTAGCCTGGAAAAGAGAAGGCTGCAGGATATTCTAATCATGACCTTTCAGCACCTGAATGAAGCCTACAAGAACAATGGAGAAAAATTTTTACAAGAGCACATAGTGACAGGACAAAAGGGAATGGCTTCAAATTAAAAGAGATTAGGTTTAGATTAGATGTTAGGAGAAATTCTTTACTGGAGGGTGATGAGTTTCCCAGAGAAGATGTGGATGCTTCATCCCTGGCAGTGTTCAAGGCCAGGTTGGATGGGGCTTTGAGCAACCTGGTCTAGTGACATGTGTCCCTGCCCATGGTAGGGAGATTGGAACTGGATGATCTTTAAGGTCCCCTCCAACCCTGTCTGCATCTAAACCCATAAGTTTTTGTACTTTTATGCTTCTGACTCTAAGCCCTGTTCCAGTGAGAGTGAGTGAGCAGGTGAGTGGTGGTTCGCTGCCTACTGAGGTTTGTCATTAGAAAAATCGTGTATCTATCCATCTTTTCAGGCACACAGAAAAAGGCTAGGAACATCACAACCTATCAAGTGAATGATTTGAATGTGAGCCTAATTTTGAGTGTGTTAATCTTTATAAAGGCATATTGCAGAAAACTCCTTTCTTTATAAATTAAAATAAAAAAGAAAAATTGAAAAAATATAGCATGGATCTGAAATTACTTTGAAGGACCTGCTCCCAAAATCGATGATTAAAGGAGGATAAGCACAGTGCTTTTGGCTTCAAAGGTCAGCCCTGCTGAATTTAAGTGACTGATGGATTCTCTTCACTGGAGGTGCAATTTTCCCCTGAAGAAATATTTCTTAAAGACCAAGGCTGGCTACCTGGTATTTATGAGAGAGTCCAAAGGGAATTACAAGCGGGGCTGTTAGGGTTATCATTTACTCAGTGGTTTCTGCTGATATTGTAGCACAGGGATCCCACAGCACTGCTTCTTAGCATGTGATAGATGTTGCCCCAGGTGAAGGTGAGGGAGGAGCGAGGGCAACCCCCGCCATGACAAACTGTTGCTTTGCTGCTCCTGCCATGAACCCGCTGCTTCTCCTCCAACACCTCAGCTGTGCTGGGTGTTGCTCTCCTCGATAATGTGCCTGGGCATTGGGGTGCACCCTGGGGAGATTCTGGGTGCACAGCTACCAGCAGGAGGGCTCTTTCCTTCCGTGTGGCAGCGTGGTGAAAACCGTACGTTTTATGGCTGCGTTTGTAAGGCCCTTGTTGTACATCGGTCAAAGTGATTTCTGGTGGCTGATACAGCATGAAATATCAACTGTTGTGAGAAATATGTACCTGAGCATGCTTCAGTGAAAAAGGGTGTTGTTTTGATCTCTCCCAGAGCTGCAGCTGGTGATGGGAGCCTGTTAATAGGGTTGTGCTGCTAAAAGAGTGTGTTTGTGCATCTCTCTAATTCCTCCATTTTTGTATTAAAAAATACCTTGCTTTCACTCCAGAAAGTTATTAATATATCTTGCATATTTAATCTAGCATCCTTACTTTTTCCTCTTGTGGGGGAAAAAAAAGCATAATTGGGTGAAAAATAAGAAAACAAAATGGACTATCCAGTTCAAGAACTTCTAAGTAATTGTTTTGCTTTGCCATTTTACTACAAACGGACTTAAAAATAACTGAAGTCCATCCCTAATTAATGCAAAATACATCAGCCAGGTATGAAATAAAATACCTGGTGGGATCTCAGATACTTTGTATGTTATGTTTTGATTGCTGAGAAGATCATGTATTCTGTTTTTGCTGTATTCTTTCAGGACGGCAAGCTAGTTGAATGCTAATGATTCAGCTGTTATCCAGCTAAAGAAAATAGACTGGTGAGGGTAACTAAGGCCACAGTCAGCATCAGTTGATGTAGAGTTGAATGCGTTGCATTTTGTGGTATAAAGATAAAAGGAAAAGCAATGTCTAACACCTTCCTTAAAAAAAAACCAATGACGTGTCCCCCACCAAAGCAAACAAACAAAAATAAATTTCCTGGAAAACTCAAATAATAGGAAGTTCTCGAACTCTAAGAAAATCAGTGTTAAGACCCTGATGTTATTAATGTCTCTTCTGAGCTCATTGTTTATCTGTCTTTGCTGTCCTTATTTAATCAATCACATTTTTAAAGATGAAACTCCAAGTATTCCCGTTAATGTTTGGATGTCTGGGCTGTTCTGGCTTCACAAGTCCTTATTGCTGCATCTTTGGCTCTTCTACACTGCACAGATGTTGACCATGGTTGAAAATGTTGCATTCACAGTTGATGTCTTGATCAGTTCTCTTCTGCTGGCAGCTTTTCACCTTCTACTTTGAGGAGGAAAGGAGACCTTTCAAGTTTTGTTGCTTTTGGTTCATACAGGTGGTTCTTTTCTGCTGTTCCCCTTTGAGTTGTAACAAGCCATATGCCTTGCTATTGGGCTTGAAACAAGTACCTGTTTCATCCAGTGGATGTACAGTTCCAGTAGCTGGAAAGGAAAGGCACATACTACCTTGTCCTGAAAACCCATCCCAGATTTTTGATTTGGGACTGGAGTTGTTTTCTGAGACATACAATGACCAGATCTGTGACTTGAGCCTATCTGCAGGGTCTTGCTGGGGCTTTATTTTCAATATTGCACAGTGCCCTCATGCAGAGAGCTTTTCAACAGCTGTGGGCTGTGGTGTAGAGGCTGTTTGGGAAGGGCTGGCTCTAGGAGGAGCAGGAGCTGCTGGATTCACAGCCCCCAGCATCGCTTCGATGGCCTTGGCACCCCAAAAAGGACGCTGAAATCAAGGAGTGATGGCAAAGGTCAGCAGGCTCTCAGCATCAGCAAAGCCTGGGCAAAAGCACAGCCCTTAATTCATTAGTGAGAAACTGGAGTGACAATGCAGCCTTTTTCCGTGGAGCACTTGTGGCCTTGTCCAGTGTCCATTGTATTGATTTCAATGAAATCTTAGCACAGACTCAGAATTAGGCACTTCTTTGCCTGGTGCCCTCAGGAGAGAGAGTTTCCTCAAGTGGGGCCAAACATGTACTTTCTACAGGGCATCTTCTGACCCAGAAGGTCACCTAAGGCTTCTGAGGGACTCTGAAGGGATATTTTTAATTGTTCAAAGTCTTGTTTTGTTTTCAGGCTCAGCAAAATAACCTGAAAGTGTGTTTGTGTAAATGCTCAAGGGAAAATCTGCCAAAGAAGAAGCTTGTTATTCATTGTGGGTCAGGTTCTGCAACTGTGGAGTCTGACTCAGTTTTGCCATTGATTTCAGTGGTCACAGGGGCTACCTATCTGGCCATTTTGAATGAATAAATTTTATTCCCACATAGAGACAAAAGTAGCTGGTACAAAATTGAGGCCTTTTTGCTGACGTGATATATAAATGGTGAAGTTATTGTATGTTTGCAAAATTATAACCTCAAAGTAGAGGAAAATTTTAATCCTTTCAGTGGAACTCCCAGCATAGGAAAAGAGGCACAAAGGGGAGCCATGTAAATGCCAGATTACAGAAGTGTTCCTGTGTTTGACAGCTTTGGTACTGTAGTCTGCAGGTAAGGTGTATTCTACAGTAAATGGTGTGTCATGTTACTAGTTGCTCTCTGGTGGTAGAAATTATCTACTTCTGGCCTGCTTCCACTTAAAACTAAGTTTTTGTTGGCATTGCTTCATCTGATCTTAAGTTATGTTTTTTGTTTCTGTTTGTTAGCAGGTTTCTTTTTAACTAGCTGATGCAAATTTTTTTTTAAAAAGAAATGAAGGAGCAGCACTATTATCATCCCCTTGCCCTTTGACAAGATCAGAGAAGGGATGGCATCAGGAAAGACCCGCCCCCCCCCCCCCCCCCCCCCCCCCCCCCCCCAATCCCATCTCAGCAAGTTTATGGGCTGATACTTTGCAAGTCTGGGTGTTAAACCTAGATGTATTAAGAGTTGCAGACTGAAAATTCAGATATACTGCCTTTCCTTTGTTGCAGGAGGAAGCATTTTTGCTGCAGGTCTGAGAAAGGGCAGACTGGCATGGAGAAAGAGGTAAGTGAAGCAAAAGCCATGCTTTCCAAAGAGAAAAGTTTGAAAGGGGCTATTCCTAGCATTGCTATTTCATAATATTATTTGTAGTGTGATGGGAGGGAAGTGAGCAGACGCATAGGCTCCTTTATAGTACTGACAAGTCAAGGAGATGATTAACGAGAGTACCAGACAATGTAATGGTAGGAGAAGGCCCACAGAAGTTAAACAAAAGTGCCTTCAGAATTTAGAGAATTCCCATGATCCATAGTAGGACCTCATTGTGCTTGTCTACTGTTTCTATTTTTGATTAGATTTATAAACACAGCACCACATATTTTCATGTGGCTCATAGCCCCAGGGCAGAGTGAGATTGACTGCGCTGAAACTGTGAGGCTTGTGAATTTCGGGCAAGGGATGGAGTGAAATAAGTAGTGTAATTGTTTTTGTGGAGTGACCGTGGGACCTCTTCTGTTCTGAATTACACATGGTTCAACCCTTTGACCCAACCAACCTCGGCAATGCCTGGTAGATCTCCTAAAGCTGTGCTGAAAGGTCCTATCAGTGACATGTTGGAACATTATCTGTCATGTGAGATGTGTGCCAACAACCATATTAAACTACATTAATTACTAGTGAGGCCATGTTTGTGACAATCTCAACTTCATTTAACCCATCATCATGTTAGTTATTGTTTAAGCAGGAAGTACAAATGGGGACAATTTATGAAATCAAAATGCAGCACCAATGTTTTGTTTAATAAATTGTATGTTTTACATTGTTTTATTTCCCTTCTAGTTTTTTTTTCTTCCCCTGGCATTTTTGTTCTTGTCATCAGTTCTGTAGCTTGAGTTTTTTGAGGGCTTTTCTATTTTAAGAGCAAACAATAAAAAGACTACTTCTTAGTAACTGAACTAATACAGCAGTGAGATTGTTGTTTCTTTCAGTGCAATTGTAAATGAAAGTTGACTGAAGGCACTGCGTTAGTTTCTTAGCAAGAAGCAAGCATGCTAAGATAGTTTGTGTAGGGCTGAAAGATCACACGTGGGTTACTTACTTGATGTGCACCCTCACTGATTTACTCTCCAGCTAGTGGGGCTCTGAATGGCCATGCTTGCACACCTCCGAGCATACACATGAATGGAGTGTACAATTCTTTTTAATTGTATAAAATCAATTTTCTCATAGGTCTCACTGTCTAGGCAGCAAAGCTTTCTGTGGGTCCTCAAAAGGCAGTCCGGTATGTAGAAATTCAGAAGGATTCTTAGCACATGTTTGTTTTCTGAAGCATTTCTGTGTTTTATAGGGGAAGAGGCAAAAGCTCTCCCATGTGCTCCTGCGTGGGCAGCGTGCAGGTTCACTCATGCCTAGCTGTGCCTGGTGTTCTATCAGACTAGACACACAGGGTTACATCTTCCACCCACACACCAAGCTGCTCTTTTACAACAAGCCTTTTCCTTTGGCCTCATTGTCTAGCTGGAATAAACATAGAGTGGAGTGATTTATTTATTTAATTTTATTTATTTTTAATTGCTGCAGAGTCAGCTAAAAACATCTTTGACCCTCCTAAGTGTCATTCTCTTTAGCAATGAAGAGTTTGTTCTCTGCAAAATCTAACATAGAGTACTTAAAGCAGACAGGTGCAAATACCAGGCTGTTTCTCTTTGGCTGCCATCCCTTAAATAGACAAAGTAATAGGCTGGGAGAAAGGAAAATGTTCCAGCTCCAGCTGCATAACAGTAAACCTTAACAGGGACTTAGCAGCTGGTTGCAAGAATTAAATGCTGTAAATACCAAGTAATGTATTTGTGTGTGTGTGAGTGTGTTCACAGAGGAATAAGTGCTTAGTGAAGCTATATCCCTTTTTATGCAAGAGGATCATTCTTTGAAAACTGTGCTCTGCTTTCCGTTGAAAGGCTAATGCTCTTACTGAAGTGAATGAGAACAGAAGCCAACATACCTGTTCCTGTTTACCATTGTTACACTCCTTAGAGCATTTCAGGCCTTATTAGGTTCCTGGAGCCCTACCAGATTGACAATATTTCCAGCTACTTCTCTTTTGGCTGTATTCAAACAAGGCCCCAAAGGAAAAAAACAAATAAAACCCAACAACCAACAACAAGACAACCAACCCACAAACAAAACCATGGATGAATCTGCTGAGCTAGTTTGCTGATGTTAGAAACAGTTGTTCATATTAGGAACACCTAATTTAATTTCATGAAAGAGACATAACATGCCAGTATGTGTATGAATCTAAGGTATGCATTTCCTAAAAGGAACTAAAACTCTGTCATTCCAAAGTTGCTCTTCTTTTTGACTTCCAGCTTGCATGGGGACTGCTGTCTGGAAGCAGTAACTTTAACTTTAACTCTAAGGCTGCTGATGAGGTCTGTCTGTGTGATCTTCGTAAGCAGATAAGGGTAGGGAGACAGCTCAGAGCAGAGCTTGTTTACAGCAGGACAGAAGAAAACAGCTAGACATAAATGAGGGCTGACGGTTTCATGAAGCACAATTGGTTGATCACAGATTCAATATGACTGCCCTGAACTGAGCGATGATCCGTACAGTATGCAAAATTCACTTTCTTGCTGGTCTGTGCCCACCAGCCTTCCAGCAGCTTTCCCAGAGCCCCTCAGCCACGGCTTTGAGTGGAACCAGAGCTGAACGCAGCATTGTTGTACCCAATTCCTTTTGACAACAATCACATTCTTTTAAAAACTTCATAGGTTTTAGTTGTCACTGGTTATAAATGAGGGTTTTTTCCCTCGCCATTGCTGCTGCTGCTGCTGCTGTTGTTGTGGTGCTCACTGCTCTCCCAGAGATGCGAGTGCTGCAGGTTCTGGTGCTCCCAGTTTTCCTTTGTTTCCGTTGGTATCAGAAAGCAGGCGGTGCGTTTTAATGATGATGGCGTGCAAAAAAGATTTTAAAGGTTTAGGTCCCCTTTTGAGTGACATGGGGATTAGTCTGTGCTGTGCTCAAACATTTCTAACTCCCCTTGCCTTTGCTGTAGTGCAACACACTCAAGGTAAAAAGACATTAAAAAAATTAAAAGGCAGGACCTGTTTTTCAGCAACAATCATGGAGATTTGAGGTAGGATAAATTGCTACCAACAGCAAGATCATTCTTTAAACTCGACTTTGCATGCAAGGGACATTCCCTTTCTGTGTGCTGGTTATGGATGGACAGATCTGATGCATTTGGTTTGTGGATGCAAATTGTACCCCTGTCACCACAGGTGTAAAGCAGCACAGCCTTTGCATCACTTGAGGCTCTGGCTTGAGGTTGTGCAACTTTTTTTTTTTTTTTTAATGCTTTTTTATGTTTATTTTGGGATAATGTTCTGTAATCAGAGTGGAGGCTTTCTGTAAGGATGTGTGTTCATGTGCATTTGTCTCGGTATGCTCACAGAACTGGACTTTGCCTGCAAACAATCCAAATGGTCACTGAGAGCATTTATTTAATTTGCTATTGAAAACCTAAGTTTTTCAGGTATGTGCAAACTGATTAAAGAACATTTGCTTTAGACATAAATTTGCATAAATACATACATTAAGTAGTAGTGACTAATGATAAAATGAATGTAAAATGCAACTGGATAATTTCCTGCCTATTCTCTGATGAGAAGGCAAAGTACTATATGGGTAGGGGGGTTGGGAAAGGAAACTTAAAATAAAAAGCAGAGGAAATAGTGTTATTTACACAACTTAAAATTGCTCATGTGTAAAAGAGAGAAGGATGAGGAAATTGGCTGGAAATAGGTATGAAAGGAAAATGTCTTCTAATTTCCTCTCAAGCACGAAGTGACAAGAACATGTGTTGATTACACAAAGGCCACCACTGAAACACTCTGTTATTCAGCTATGTTGAGAAGCAACACTGGAAGAATTCAACTCGCTGTTGGAAATCAAGCATTGCTTTCATTCTAAAAAATATGAAGAACATATTTTCAAAACCTGATCGCATTAAGGGACAAGGGCGTAATCTCTTTGCAATGCATAGGGATCACAAGTCTATTCCTAATACCTATTCAGGTAATTTTCAATTACCTGAAAATTCTAGTTGGCATTTGACTGAAGTACCAAATAATTTAGTCGTTTGTGTCACTGAAAAATACAAAATTTGGTGTTAACTGTATTGAATCCTAAAACGAACAATTAGAACCCCTCAAAGATCCAACACCTTAACACCTTCCCTGAAAGAAGATAAAAACCTCCAAAATTCCAAACAATAAAAACCCCAAAACACACACATGCACAAATCCACTCAGAACCCACTGCAGTACATATCTTTATTATGTATAGGGAAGGAAGAATACCTTTTTTTTCTTCTTTGTGCTGTGGAAGAGCTTGTGCATTTTCCAGACTATAACAGTTGAAAGTTGACTATGGCCAATATAGTGAGCACTTAGTTTTGCTAGGGAAATCTGACATGCAGAAGGAATACACAGAATCTAATGCAGATCATCTTAATTCCATCAGAGTTACAGATGTATGCTGATT